>JANAVB010032276.1:0-230000 GCA_029216955.1 Iris pallida
GCTGCCCAACTATTTCTAAAGTCTCATTTTGCAACTCATCTCGATACAATATCCTTTTGTTGACTTGCAAATGGTTTCACGTAAAGGTTCAGTTCGAGTCGATGCTCAAAGGAAACAATTGGTTTCACGTAAAGGTCTTTACGGCGCATCTTATGCTCAATCTTTATCGAGTGGAAACTTCTAGCCAAATTCTCAATTTATCCATCTTGCAACATCGAATATCAATTTGATTCACGCAAGCGAAACTGCTAGGTGAATCCAAATTCAACGACACAATTGGAAAGTCATTCTCTTATCGCTCTCTTACGTGTATCGCACGATTCTTGCAATCGCCTATCCGTATCACCAAGTTCGTCGATGAATTGTCCAATTCGATCATTGACCAACATAATTATTCAAGCATTCATCCGACCAATCCTCAAAATCCGACTATAATTTTCTCAATCGAAGTTGTTCCATCAATTCCCGAAACAATTATTCGATTTCCTAGACTTATCATCAACATACACCACATTATTATTTATTCATGACATAATTTCATATATGATATCATATGGATCATCTTATGGGTCATAATATTCACTTTGATTTGGCGGTCAAGTCTTCTAGGGTCAGCTACCTCGAAGCTACGCTCGATAATTGTGGATCATTAACGAAGGACATTTACTATGAATCATGCTATATCTTATTTCGGAGCCAAATCACGTTTCGACGATTTCTTCGGGACTCTACACGAATCTAAATATACTCATTTCTCTCCGTGCAACTGAGGTACAACTATCCTTCGAACAATTCATGCACTACCGTTTATGATTCCGTAATTCACAAAACATCTATTCATCCAGGGTCCGAGTTTATCTACCTATGATCAATAACTGAGAGGCTATATGCATCGAAACAATCGTCGATGACTTTATATTCTTGTCTGATCAATCATAAAGTTTAGGATCAACCAGATCAATATTCTCATATTGCAATTTTCAAAATTCTTGATATCGTAGGCCCACACCGTTTTGTATTCTCACATCATGCTTACATTTTTTTGGACATCAATTTCAATAGTGCGAGGTCAACTTTGAATCTGTATCACGTCAACTTAACTCGCATCGCATACATTCAGTTCACAAGAGACTTTTCTATACATATCACATTATTTTTTTTTATTCGTCGTATCCCGCTATACTTCCATCGCGTAACCGAGTTACCAATTATCCAACATCGAACCCTCGAGTCATACGATTATATCCTCTAAGTTTCATATGTTTAAGTCATACTCAACGAGTTTTGTTGCAACATAAACAACTATTTTCTTAGGCATGATTATCCGCTATTGAAGCATGAAAAACAATGAAAGCCCATATGGCTCAAAACAGAAGGATCCTCATGCGGCTCATAGGTCCTTCAGGATCCCATGCGGTTCACAAACAGAATGAGCCTCATGCGGCTTCAAAAGTCCTCCATACGGCTCGGATGGCTCTACGCCACATGGCCTCACCTGTTTGATCCGAAAACTGGCCATAAAGCAACAGCTTGAATTAATTACTCTGACGGCAGTACTGACAATGACAGCTCTGACAATGACAGCCCTGACAATGACAGCTCTGACAATGACAGCTCTGATAAATGACAGCTCTGACATCAAAGTCGAATTATGACTCTGACATGATGGCGTGTTCCTAAGAAAAAGAAAAAAGTATAACTGGCATGATCCGTCAAGTCCAAAGCTCCCTATGCGGCCGACATTCCTATGCGGCTGTCATTCCTTCATGCGGCTGCCCCCTTCATGCGACAGCCATCTTCGTGCGGCTGCCTCCTTCATGCGCACTTCCTTCAAGCGGTCACCTTCATGCGGCTGCCTCCTTCATGCGGCTGCTTCCTTCATGCGGCCGCTACCTTCATGCGGCTGCTACCTTCATGCGGCTAGGAATGTGGGGGCCACATATATGCGGTTCATTTAGAGACCGCACTCATGATAGTTGAGACACGTGGCGATCCTCATAATAGTTGAGACACGTGGCTATCTTATCCCCTCGGAGTTATGGCTGCTCGTAAATCATAACAACCAATTTAGTACAATCACCATTATTACTCAGATCAAATCAGATTTGTTATAATTAAGCAAATTGGACACGTGGCGGGAGATCCGAGCTTGTCATGATAAATTATGAAGATTCATTGCATCAGCATTAATTGCCCATACGGATTTGGCACAATCAGAATTAACTGCCCAGATGTAATGCAATCAAGATTAATGGTCCAGATGATTGGCCGCCAACTTTTCAAAGGGGGAATCATTACAAACCCTAATGATCATACCCCACTTCTATAAATAGCAAGGTGCCATTCCTTGCCAACCCTGGAGAATTTGGGAGAAAAAGAGAAGAAATTCCGAGAGAAAGAGACTCTCTCCACCCGGCTGGACACACAGAGAGAAAAGGCACGCGCACCTTTCCACACATCCCGAGAGCATTTTTTCATCGGAGCCAAGGCTACGTCCGATCGTCCAGGAGTAAGGCAGAGCTGCCGTTGCTTTCCCGAGCCTCTATCGTCACCCCCCAGAAACAAAAATAAACAATCATACTTAGATTGTTGTACCTAGGTTTTTATTCCTAGGCTTTCTTTGTACGAGCGAGTTTGTATTGTGAGTCTAAGTTCAGTCCTCCTATAAAATTGTTCTGTACTTTAACAATCAATGGCAAACACGATGGTGACTTTGCTGGGGACTAACTTCTCCACGGCTGAGGAGTTGGTGACGTAATCGGACGCAGCCAAACTTGGCTCCACTCAACAAATACTGGTCGCCCGTTCAAACAGCAGGCTTTGAAGAAATGCTCTACGACGGAAGCACTGGCCTGGTCCAGCGGCAAGCCCGCACGAAGAGGCCCACGGGGAGTGGAGGCCTAAATCATTCGCTCCTCTCCCAGCTCTCGAAGAAGTACTCTCTGTTGCTCAAGATGGCGTAGAAGTTTCACAGGCGACCCCACTTCAGACCATAGAGCACTCTGCTGTCCCCAAGTCCGGCAGAAGAAAATAATATGATGCTGGACTTACAGGGGCAAAGAGGAACCCTATACGGTCCAAGCCGCATAAAGGCGCCAGCCGTATGAAGAAGGATCATGCGGCCGTAATTGACAACCGTATGGAGAAAACTCATGCGGCCACAAAAGTCAGCCGCATGCAGAAAGCCCATGCGGCCAGAACTGCCAGCCGCATACAGGCAGCCTACACGGCCATGACTTCCAGCCGCATCCCTGAGGTTCATGAGGCCACCGCTTTTAGCCGCAAGCAGAAGGCTCATATGGCCATAAAGGATAGCCGCATGCAGTCAGCCTGCACGGCCACTGATCCCAGCCGCATACCATCTGTTCTGCGGCTCACGGTCAGTCTTCGACCTCCTATCAGGCGATCCTGACCCCAGATGCTCTTATGTGCCAAACTCTGTGGACTCTTCCTACTATGCACTCCCAGGTGCTAGAAGGAAGCAGTCTCAGGCAGCGCGGGCTCGACGAGCTTAGTCGCTGTCCCAACTTCTGACTATCAGGGCGTCCCGCTGACTATTATGCGGGTCCCTGATGGAAAGTTATATAAAACTATCCGTGTCCAGCCCCTGGCGGCCAACGAACGGGATAGTTATCGAGAATCTTCCAACAAGGATCAAGGGTAAGTACTCGTGCTACCCCCACATCAGGGAGCAGACAGGAGGCCAATACACTCGTGGGCTCAGAACTCTTAGGCCCACAAGATGGGTGACTTGCGCAACGCGATTCTTCACAAACGTAAGAAAAGAGACGAAGATTTGATGTACAGAGATTCCTGTCAGGGACATCAATGCACCCAAGTCATTGTCAACTGCTGTTGTAACAAGGCAGCAGTACGAGAGACCGGCGGTCCGTCTTCCAACGGCTGCAACCCCAAGCTCAGAAGACGAGGCGCTTCTCGTCGCCTCCTGCAATTATGCTCTGAAGATTCCTGGCAGCGGTAGAGAGAAGAAAACAAATGTCTCCAGGCCAAAAATCTCCACCGGCGTAACCAAGAAACTCTCTTCTAAACGGTTGTCTACCACCGTTACAGGAGGATTTTACCAAGGTACCCACTCAAAGACAAAATCTGCCACACTTGGAGGCACTGGATCCGGGGGTAGCACTCCCCTAAATATCTATGACAATCCGGTATTCCAAGAAGACAATCCAGGGGAAACGGTTCACCCAACAGATGCAGCAGATCCCGACGTCCCCGAGGACGTCAACAATTCTCAAGACGAGGCAAGCTCTGAAGCTGGGGGTACCACTCTTTCTCAGTCCGAACCAGAGGAGAGCATTCCTACATACCCTGACGACTTTTCTGTACAAGGGTATGACTCAGAGGGTACGTCCTCTACCGTTCCTTCCATCTCTCCTCATGTGAGGACGGTATTCATGACGGACAGCAACCAGGACGGTCCCAGTGATCGCCAACGCATCGACACTCTGGAGGCCATACTGTATGCCTTGGTCAAATCCGTGGACGAGATCAAAGCGGCCCTTCCAACTCTGCAAGGAAGAACGCCTGGCCAAACAAGCTTGGGTCCCGCGGTTAATGCAGATTCGAATTCAGCCGCACCAAACCTGGGTGATAATTCTCCTGAGATATCGGCCCCCACCGCTGCAGACGAGGCCAAGGAGGCAAGAAGAGAGGTCCAGGAGCTCAGGGCCATGTTCCATGCCCGAGAAAACTGCCAAGACCTCAGGATACGAGAACCATATCTTGCTGCGTGGAGAGATGTTCCCTTTCCACCAATATAAACCATTCAACATCAATCTGTATGATAGGAAGACATCTGCAAGCAGGTACATCACCTACTTCAAGGTCACAACCGACCATCTGCCTCATGACGATGCCATCCTTACACGATTGTTCATCGGGGCACTGGAAGGGGTCACCTTCGACTGGTACCGCAACTTGCCAGACAACTACATCTATTCTTTCACTGGCTGCAAACGTATGTTACTGGAGAGGTTCTATGAGGTAGGATAAGACGTAAAAATCTCTACCCTTATGGACGTTGTTCAGGAAGAAAGGGAGTTGACAAGGAACTATATCGAACGGTTTCGCCAGACCGCAATGAAGTTGCCTTCTGGTAACCCTGATTCCTCTTTAATTAAAATTTGCCAAAAGAGGCTACTTCCCACGATTAACCTCTGGATGGGCAAAAGTCAGTTTAAGGATTAGAAGACTTTCATTATCAGCGCTACTAGCGCAGAAGACAAATTGAAGAAAGCTCGCCAATTGGGATTACACGTCTCGGAAGGAGAGGACAAGGGCAAGCGCCCTAGCACCAACAGTAACAATGGGGGTAACCCCTCCAACAATCGAGATAACAAGGGAAATAGGCTATGGTGGCCGACACAGCCCCAAAGCCTGAACCGAAGCCAGTAGAGAAGCAGTGGCCTCAGATGACCTATTCCTTCGAGGATGGCCATGTCAAGCCCATCTTGGACATGCTCATATAGGGAGGCCGAATTCAGCTCCCTCCTCCAAGGCGTGAACCTCGACCTACAGAAATAGAGAACCCCAAGTACTGCCATTACCATCGCTATGTCCACCATGCTACACATGACTGTTACCAACTGAAGTGATACATCCAGCATCTCATCGATTCTAAGGCCCTGGCCATTGATTTCGAAGAGGTGACCGTAGCAAGCCAATATGGTGTCAGTACAATTCAGCAACTTCCCTCCGACAAAGACTCAAGATGGAGTAGTACCCATCCCCAGAGCAAAGATGGAGGTCACCAACCTTCCATCTCCCCGAGACCAAGCTGCTGGTCTAGTGCCCTTTACCACATCACGGGGAAGATCATGTGGGTCCATCCGGACTTGGTACCTGAAGTGACTCAGTCCGCACCTCCCTCCACCAGCAAGAAGAAGAATAGAAAAGTCAAATCATGCCACAATCTCGGCAAAGTTCGAAGAAGCTACTGCTGTTGTTACCCGCTCCGACGCACAAACCCAACCGCCACCGGGTAACTCGGCTGAAGATAATCAGCCAACAGCTGCTGATGCTCCAGGACCTTCGCAGCCTTCGATGACCGACAAGCCTAGGCCGAAGGAGACTCGCTTCGACAAACCGCTCCGAAGAGATACGCCTCATGGGCTGGAGAGGCCCTACAACTTTGACATCTTGGCGCAATTGGCTAACACACCGACCAAATTGTCGCTATACGAGCTCCTAAGGCTCTCCAAAGATGTTCGCATCACACTGAACGAGGCGCTCCAGAATGCCGACGCATATCTGGCGCAGTCCAATCTCACTGGGGAGAGCTCGTCTACGGATTTCTAGGACAGCGCTTGCACAGGCACAATGCCCAACATCGTCTTTACTCTGCAGGATATGCTTATCAATTCCAACCTGCATGATCGCCCTCTGTATTATACTGGGTACAATGGCGATGTCAAGGTGGATCGGATGCATATTGTTCCCGGCTCTTCCATAAGCATCATTCCGAAGAGCCTACTACATCATCTACGCATCCCAATGCATCGCCTGACGCCAACAAGCACCGCCATCAGCGGTTTCAATTCAGGCAGAAGCTATCTGATCGGGAAGATTCGCTTGAAGTGCCAAATCGGCGACCTTCAGTCAGAAGTGACCTGTTATGTCATAGATTCGGTTACTTCCTATAATATTCTCCTGGGGCGTACTTGGATACACGATTACATGATCGTGCCCTCCACACTGCACCAATGCTTCAAGTACGTTGACAAGTATGGCTTCGTGAGGACTGAATTTGCCGACATCGATCCCTTCAAAGGGGTCGAATCCTACTACTCAGATTTATGCTTGTAAGAGAAGTCGAAAAAGCATCTCGTCGAAGGAGATACTCAAGCTCAAACTGAGGCAGCAACTGGATCAGAAGAACCTCTGACAATCTACCTCCAAGCCCGCAAACCTGGCATAACTGTGCCCCTTACGGCCACTCTGCATAAGGATGCAATTAGCCTCTCTGCACAGGAGGAACAGATGATAATCCGACTGCCAAGGTCTGGCCAAGCGCCAAGACCCACGATAGAGCTACTATCAATCAGGCTGCCTAAAGCTAGCCAGCAACGAACAGAGGAGCTCAATCCCTCTGTCAGGCCGATGACAATTCGTCTTCCTAGAATGAATCGGCAGCCGAGCACTAAGCCAGGGACTGCTAGCCAGCCAACAACCCCCCGCCCAGCACCAAGCACCAAACTGGGGGTGGCTAGTACGCCAACGACTCTACGTTCTGCTCCATCCATGGAGCCTCTGATGATTAAGCTGCCTATAGTCATCCTCTCAGTCTTCATTTACACGGGAGATAGCTGAAGAAGAGTCAGAACTAGCCAAGTATGTGGCTGCTTACACTGATGTGCCATCCGTAGATGATGTAATCCTACTGGAAAAGATACCTTACTTCATCAATAAAGGGTTATCTTTAAATTATCTCGAGCTTAATAAGCTTTGTACAATGTATGCTATGGAACACGGAATAGGCACTCACCTGCACACACAGGTAACAAATGTCTGCACCGCAAACCAACTTACTCCAGTGGAAGACGCTTATCGCATAATCGAGGGAGAGGATCATCCAATCATCTTCGGCCGGAAGAATGACCCACAACCCTTTAGGGTAGAAGAAGTTGATCTCGAACCCGACATCGGAAGATTGCCCCTTTATATGTATAGTTCCCAACCCAAGTACCTCATGCAAAAACAAGGGTATGATCTGAAAACTACACCAGGCTTAAACTACGGCACTGGATGGCGGTTACCCTTACAATTGTCGGTCCCGGCTGGTAAACCACGAGACTACTACAACAAAACCAGATGTGGGCTAAGTTATGTTATACCGACAATGACCCCTGAAAGCTCAGACGAGGAATGCGACTGGCACTCACACTCAACCGGATCACCCACTTCCGATTCAGATGTCCGCATCGGAGACATGCTCAGGCAAGTCTGGTCCATCAATATGGCATTTGTCAACGCCTACGAAGAAGATAAAGACATTCCTGAACTTCTTGAGTTAGAGCCGTGGGCACAATAACTAGATGCGCAGTAGGAGAATCGATTTGAACAAAAAGAGCCTCCTACCGAGGATGAGGTTGTACAAGTCGATCTCGGTGATGAGTCCTCTCCAAAGCCCATCTTCGTTAGCAAGAATCTGACAAACGAAGAGCGAGAATCACTACTACAACTCGTCAGAGAATATATCGACGTATTTGCCTGGAGCTATGAAGATATACCAGGACTGAACCCCGAGGTTGCACTTCACAAGCTCAACATTCGTTCGAACGCAAAATCGGTCAAGCAACAGCAACAATGGTTCCAACCCGACGTCATGAATGCCATTGAAGCTGAGGTCAATAAACTGATAACCAGTAGTTTCATCTGCGAGAAACAGCATCCAGACTGGGTTGCCAACATAGTACCAGTCCTCAAGAAAAGTGAAAAGATTCGAATCTGCATCGACTTTCGTAATCTGAATGAGACGTATCCTAAGGATGAGTTCCCTCTCCCTATCACAGACATCATGATCGACAACACCTGTGGTTTTGAACGTATGTCATTTATGGATGGTTTATCGGGGTACAACCAAATCAAGATGTTTCCTGATTATGAAAAGTATACATCATTCTGAACACCAATTGGCACATACTGCTATACATCATGCCTTTCGGTTTAAAGAACGCTGGTGCCACTTATCAAAGAGCTATGAGCATCATCTTTAGAGACCACCTGTACAAGACAGTGGAATGCTACATCGACGACATCGCCGTCAAAAGCCGCTCTAAGGAAGATCATCTGCATGATCTGAGGACAGTGTTCGACCTGATACGAGCGCACAATTTGAAGATGAATCCCACAAAATCCTTCTTGGGCGTATCCAGCGAAAAGTTCTTGGGTTTCATCATTACTTCCCAAGGTATCCACATAGACCCTGAGAAGACGAAGGCAATCATGGAGATGGATCCCCTAAGAAATCTTCGTGAACTCCGAGGCCTTCAAAGAAGGCTGGCCTACATTAGGAGGTTTATCTCTAACCTCTCCGGACGATGTCAACTATTCACCCACCTTATGAAGAAGGGCATTTCATTCGTATGGGATGAAGAATGCCAGCGTACCTTCGACAGCATCAAAGAATATCTAACGAACCCTCCAGTCCTGATAGCCCCGGTTGCCGGAAGACCATTTCTGCTCTATGTAAGAGTGATGGAACATTCTTTCGGTGCTCTGCTAGCGCAAAACAATGATACAGGCAACGAGCAGGCTATATATTACCTCAGCCGAATAATGATGGGACAGGAGCATCGATACACTGCCATGGAGAAGGAATACATTGCTCTGGTATTTGCCATTCAGAAGACGCGACACTACGTCAGGGGACAAACCATCCATGTCATATCAAGGGTCAACCCCCTCAGGGTCCTTATGACCAAGCCAGGTGCACTCAGCTCTCAACTCGCTACCTGGGTGATTTTATTGTCTCCCTATCACATGATCTTCATCCCGTAGAAGGCTGTTAAAGGTCAAGCTCTGGCAGACTTTTTAGCAGCTCATCCAGGTTCAGAGTCAACCCGAATAGACGAAGAGATTCCAGATGAGGTCGCCAATTCAAATGTGGTCTCTCATGATGCCGTATGGCGAATGTTCTTCGACGGCGCTTCTAGAACTGGGCCCAAGGGAAACATCGTCGCTAGAGTCGGAGTGGTGCTGATTTCTCCCTCCGGGCTGGTGATCAATCGGGCTTACGCCCTCACGGAGTCCTGCTCAAACAATGTGGCCGAGTACAATGCTCTGGTCATTGGCCTCCGACTTGTAAAGGAGCTGGGGGTAGAGTATCTTGAAGCATACGGCGATTCGCAGGTAATCGTCAATCAGATTCGAGGCTCATACGAAGTGCGTCATGAAGATATGACCCCCTATCACCAAATAGCGATTGACATCATCTCATCCTTGGAAGGGTTCTTCATAGATCACGTTTCCAGGCTCCAGAACATTGAAGCCGATGCCCTAGCAGGCCATGCCGCTTCCTTAGCAGTTCTAAATCATGCTCACCACTTGGTTGACATCATAGGCCGTGAGTTGGACTATCCCAGGAATAATGTTTAATGTGTTGAGAGTTACTCTGCTCTGACAGCCGACGAAGCACCATACTGGAGACAACCACTCATCGACTTCATGGTCTACGACATCCTGCCAGAGAATCTGAAGGAAGCCACTTCTATCAGAAGACGTTCCCTCAGATTCTTCTACAATACAGAGACAAAAATGCTATATCGGCGATCATACGATGGATTACTGCTTTGATGTCTGTCAAATACAGAAGCCAAAGAAGCCGTGCATGAAGCTCATGATGGCATTTGTGGAGCCCATCAGCCCGGCCCAAAATTACAAGATCGCCTTCGCCGAATGGGCTATTACTGGCCCACGATGGTTGTAAATACAATAGACTATTCTCAAAAATGCAAAGCCTGTCAAGTCTACGCAGATTTCATCCACCAGCCATCCGAGTTTTTACATCCGACGGTGGCATCCTGGCCATTCGAAGCATGGGGAATGAACATCATTGGTCCGATCACTCCATCTTCGTCCAGAGGACATCGCTTCATACTCGCAATCACAGATTACTTCTCCAAATGGGTGGAGGCTATTCCGCTGGCAGAAGTCAAGACTTCAAACGTGATTAGCTTCCTCAAGCATCACGCCATTTACCGCTTTGGACTGCCATGAAGAATCATCCACGATAATGGTCCGCAGTTTGCAAGCCATGCCTTTTATCGGTTTTACGACAAACACCGAATCTAGAATATTGCTTTAACACCATACAACCCAGCGGCTAACGGTCTGGTTAAAGCGTTCAACAAAACAATCATCAAGCTTCTCAAGAAGTTCGTGTCATCAAACAAACGCGACTGAAATAAAAAGCTGGGCGAATGCTTATGGGCGTACCGTACTACAGTATGAACGGCCACCGAGAACACACCATTCTCTCTGGTATATGGGAGTGAGGCAGTTCTCCAACTGGAGACTCAAATCCCCTCGCTTCGCGTCGCTCTCACCTATCGGTTGACAACGGATGATAATCAACATCGTCGACTGCAAGAGTTGGAGGCCCTAGATGAAAAATGCATGTTAGCTCAATAGCGAATCAAGCTGTAACAGGCACGTATCTCTGGAGCCTTCAATAAGAAGGTTAAAATTAGAATATTCCAAGTGGACGATCTCGTTCTGGCAGTTCGGAGGCCGATGGTGGTGACTCACAAAACCGCCGGCAAGTTCCAGCCAAAGTGGGAAGGCCCGTTCATCATCGATGCTGTATTCTACAATGGAGCTTACCGCCTCGCAAAACAAAATGGAGACTTGCTCATGTTGCTCATCAACGGTAAGTTTCTAAAGAAGTATTACGTCTGAAATGACATCTGCCAGGGTGTTGAGTTATGTGCCCTGTGGTACCGCTGAACTCACACCCCGACTACAAATTTCCAAGGTGATGGGTTATGTACCCCTTGGTACCGCTGAACTCACATTCCGACTACAAATTCCACAAATTGTCGAGTTACGTACCCGCAGGTACCGCTGAACTCATATTTCGACTCCAAATCTTCCAGATTGTTGAGTTATATACCCGCAAGTACCGCTGAACTCACACTCTGGTCACTACAGATAAATCTATATCGCATCTTTTAGGTAGTAAGTCATGTGTGATCATACCTCTGAACTTTCCTCCTAAAAGAGCTCCCTCCTCATGATCCAATACCCGCACTTTCAGTGCATAAACAGGGTAACAGATCCACAAATTTCCTGAAACAACCACGTCGATGTTACCTCTGAGTTATTCCCCTTCCATCAAAAACAAACCGCCCCACACATAGAACGTCCACATCCTCATTACCTCTGAGTTGTTCTATGTACCCTTCATGGAGCCCACTCCTGCCATGTCCTCATTACCTCTGAGTGGGAAGGCTCCATCGAAGAAAACCTCATAGTTGGTTCTCTCGACTTATTATCCGTACCAAAAAAAACCCAGGGTACGCCAAGGATAATAGGCCCACAAATGTCCTCAGTTGACCACAAATATCCTCTGTTGACCGCAAATTTCTCATCATGCCCCGGGAGCCCAGCTGCTACATGGCATTCTTTCTCCCGATACCGGGAACTTCCATGGCCACCTCACTATGGAATTTTCTAAGTATCCCCATCAAACTTGTTATCCGTACCTGAAACCAAGGTATGCCAGGGGTAGCAAGTCCATAAACAGTCCCCCAGTGGGGTGAATACCACAACACCACAAACGCAATAAGCAATACAAACGAAGGGTAAAATGAAACATACTCTTTATTTAAAAGTCAAAATTACTACATGTTATGGGGATCACGTCCCCCTCAAGAAAGGAAAGCAACGAAAAAAAAGAAAAAAAAGTCGACTATGGTTCGGCGATACACAATTCCATGAGACGGTCCCTTAGCAAGACGGTCGACCGCTCGAATCCCTATCTGGCCCGACGCTCGGCCTCCTGAGCCAGCCGTTCCGCGTCTTCTAGGTGCGCATGCGCCCGCCAGCCATCCTCGAGCTTCTTCAAAGCACGCTCCAGACCAGCAGAAGCTCGGGAGACCTTTTCGGCCTCATGGACGATCAGCTCTTTATCCGTACGGGAAGCTTCAAGCTCAGACTCCAAGAAGGCCAGCTTCCTCTGGAGTTCGAGGATCTGCTCCCTTGTATTAGTTATTCCGCGAGAGGCGGCCACTTTTCGAGCTATGCAATCCTCGCTCCTGTGGTTCAGCTGATCATATCGAAGAGATAGGTCGCCGAGGTCCTTCATTATAACTGACGCAGACTTATCTCGTGTAGCCCTTACTTTCTCCAGGAAAGTGGTAAGGAATCCCCGCTCCTGATCTATTACTGCAGACAGATCAGCTTGCCTCAGCACTTGAAACTGGGCCACGAGCTGATCAGCCTCTAACAATTTGGGTTCCAGAAGCACAGCTATCCCTGCGATGCCTCATCTAGAACTTCCGTAGAGGACGGCGTCAGAGGAAGTGTAGCTGGCAGTGTCGAAGGAGATACGCCAGAACCTGCATCCCTGCCACCAGGGAACCAAATTCTGAACTAAAAGACGCATGGATAGCCGCTAACACCTCCTCCGCGGCTCGGAGAACCTGGATACTCGGCAAGGCAGAGAGGTCGACCCCCGAAGCCACATTAGCAGAGGAGGACGCATGGACCATTGCTCCCTGTCCCGGTTGCGTCGCCGTCCGATCTTCCGAACTCGAGCCAGCGGGAGGCCCCTCAATATAGGTCAGGAAAGGAGAGGGCACACTCTCTCCTGCCAGATTCCCGCTAGTAGAGCCTTCCCCGACAATATCTGTCATCGGCAGGGAAGAGGCAGGACCTGTATGTCTAGAGCAACCATCAATCAACGTAACCCGAAGGATGTGATGATAGAGCAAATGGGCCTCCTCACTAGTCAAAATTTGACTTTTCTTACCAGGGGAGGGTTGTGGAGGCTGAGGCTCGCGCACAGCCGCCATAGTTTCCTCACCATCAACCTCCAAACCGAATTCAGCTGGCTCTTCTGCCCCAGCCGCCCCGGAAGGAGATACGACTGGATCAGTGTCACCCTACTAAAATTCAACGGTCTCGGGAACGGGTTCAGCGGAGCCTCCGTTGCCCTGCGTTGAGGCCTCAGCAATATGAGATCCCTCAGCCGCCGTCGAGAGGGCCCCGGCAGAAATAATCTCGACACACATGTCACTAATTAAAGTATTCAGGGCCGAATTGTTTTCAGAAACAGTAGCCAGTTCTCGAGAGCCCGACTCTTCTGACTCCTACAAGAGGAAAGAAAAATGATTAAAATCAAAGTTCAGAAGAAAGGAAGAACTGAATAAAGATGGTAGTGACTCAATTTACCTCCGAAGCGGGGTCGACGTCCTCGTTTCTCTTCTTTATAGTTAGCTTGCGACGTCTGACCGTAGCCCATTTTCGGGAGTAAGGAATACCGCCAACAGGGGAGATTTGCCTGCTATGTTTCCGTACATGACCAGGTGCAACAGGCGGCTGATCCACCACCATCTCATTTGGCACGACAGGTGGCTGATCCGCCACCATCTCATCTGACATAATAGGCGGCTGATCTACCCCAACATCTTCCACTGGAGGGGAAGAGTTATCTGTATCATGCTCGTCATTCTCTTCGTCCGCATTTGTGGACTCCGAGTCAGGCACGGGAACCGCATTCGCCCTTCTTTTTCTCGTCTTAGACCCCTTGGGCTTCGCCGCCAAGCCAGTACCCACAATAAAGCTGGTACTCGGGTCGAAATTAACAGGAGGCTTGCTCACCGTAACATGGTATAAAGCCGCCATATACAAAATCTCTCCTAGCACCTCACCATCAGGGACTAAAAAGATGGTTCGGGTATGAACCGTGTCATAATAATGCCATGCCCTGATACCATCTAGGATGCTACCTTCAAAGCCCAGACAAGAGCTGGGACTGTCAAAGAACAACTGGCTATACCCGAACTGGCGGAAGAACCTGCTGGGCAAGTAAGGCTCCAGGTAGACGATGTTACGGTTACGATACACTAGGTGCGCTGGACGGATATTACGCAGCCAAAGGAGCATTTTCTCAGGTAAAAGGAGAGGGGGTTCGGTACCATCAACATGTACGCTCCTCACTTCTTCAGCAGTAAAATGAGGGACGAACACAAAAAAGTCATATCCGTCCACTCTCGCCAGCGCTCTTCGACAGGCTGGCATGGTGCTGTACTCCCAGGGCTGATAGTAGAATCAGAAAATGAAAGCGTCATCAGCCGTAATGCCATCTTCTGCTCCAGGCCTCATCAAAGACCGATTGTGCATTAACAGCCACCCCATCAGATAATGGTATGGCAACTCTATGCGCTCAAAATCTATCGTCGTATCACGGGCAATGACCTTGGAAGAAAAGGCGCGAAGGCCATGATGTATGCTACACACCATAGCCGGAAGAAGAGCCAGCTTGGCCCCAAAGACCAGCTTTACGGCAGGGAGGATAAAATTGTGACTGATCCTCTCAATGGAACCTGCCCCTCCAGAGACTACGCAGTTCCGTAGCCACACCATCAGGAATCTCGCCAAAAGCCCCTTCTCCGACAGTCGCTGAGTACCATGATAAAAATAACTAAAGGAGTCGGTCTTACTTCCAAATGTGTCGCCCGTGGACCTCGATCTCTTGGCAGTTGACACCAGGTTTTGTACCTCCTCATGAGTTTGAGGATCTCGGGTAGAAACTCGGCCTGAGGTGCCTAGTATAAAAAGGTATCAGACCCAGGTGGTGGTGTGAGGAATGCTTCGAGCTACCATCCTTCTTGATAGTCGTCTGATGACAAGTACTGTGGTGACATAACAATTCCCGATCCACGGCAACAAAGCCCGGGAACTGCCGATCCAAATCCTCGAGCTCTTCGCTCGTAGGGGTGTACACTTCAAAGACTTCTTCCCTCCAGGGCAGCTTGGAGATAACGTACATCTCGTGGAGAGCGAGTCCCAGCTCCCCTCCCGATGTGAATAAGGTTCCTGTCCGCCGGTTGTACATCTCCAGAAGAGCCATAAACAACGGCTTATTTATGGGTAGACCATGACAGGTGCCCCGAATGGTGTGGTAGAGGCCGATCTCACGCAGGGGAGTCGCATACTTCCGCAGAATCTACGTGGTCAAGTTGGCCCATGTAGGGATAGGGTTTATCCAGTTCAGCAATGCCAACCGGCCGACGGGATACGACCCTTTGTGAGCAAGATGGTTCAAGATGGTATCAGCCTGAGAAAATGTGAAATTGGGACCCGTTACGTTTATAAAGGTACCCGAAGCCAGTCCCATCACGTACCGACTGACCGATTCCCTTCCCGCATACGCTGATCCTAAATTCCTATTATAATAGATGTTTCCCACAAACATCCCCGACTTGTTTGGAGTCAAGGAGTCTACCATCTTTCTGTCCAGCAGTAACATATTGAACCATGACAGAGGAAAATGACGCTCTATCGGAGGGATATGGATCTCCACCCCGTCAAGAGCAAAGTCCCAGCTCTCAGATATATCCAGCACCCGGGTGTTCTTTTCAGACAAAACATCCCTAAAAAAGAACGCAGGCTTCAGATATTCCCCCTCCAATTGCCCCGAGTTCATCATGGCGCAGAGAAAGTGAAAGGACTGTTTCTTGATAGCATTCAGCCTCTCCAAAGGCTCTTTTAGAAGATGGTTCGTCACATACTCGACTATGTGGTCATATTGATAGCCCATAGCCGATTGGGCGTGACCCACTAGAGGCTCTCCTACTGCATTAACTGGCTGATTCACTGAAGAAGGAAAGAAAGAAACAAATCAAAAGATGGATAAAACAAAACTACTAAGTGCTTTGGCTTACATGAGCTTATGCGGCTCTATTTAAAGACGAGCTTATGCGGCTCTATTTAAGGACGAGCTTATACGGCTCTGTTAAAAGACGAGCTTATGTGGTTCTGTTTTAAAAGAGCTCATGCGGCTCTGTTAGAACATGAGCTTATGTGGCACTGATTAGCGTAAGTTTATGCGGCTCTGTTTAGCGTGGGCTTATGCGGTTCTACGTAGCAGAGCATTATGCGGCTCATTTCAGAGGAGCTCATGCGGCTCGGTTCAGCAGAGCCTTATGCGGCCCAATCCAGACGAGCTTATGCGGTCCTGTTTAAGGAAGGGTTCATGCGGCTCGATTCAGAGAGACTTATGCGGCTCTGTGCGACGGGTCATTATGCGGTTCAGTTTGTGAAGTGCCTGTACGGCTACTAGACAAACTCCCATGCGGCTCAGACATGGGGTATACCCCCATGCGGCTCGGATGTGGGACATACATGCGGCCTATACAATTTGAACAGTTCGATGAAGACGAGGGACGCATTAAAGGCTTGTACATAAAGTATGCAACAGAGCCGCCTTTGTTAGGGTTTCGAAGTATACGATATTCCCAAACCCTTACCAGCAATGATGGGGTAAACGTCGGGATGGACTTCGGGCACCGTGGCTGATGAAGAAGCCACTCCCTTACCCTTCGTCGCGGCTTTGGAAGACTTGGGGGTCATTGTTGATTGATGAGCGGAAAAGAAAGACGAGGACAGCAACTTAGGGCAAGAAGAGTTGAAGACGAGAGAAAGTAAAGAAGTCTCTCCGTTCCATAAACCCTCTTATTTATAGGCAGACAAAAAGGGAGGCTCATGAACCGACGGATGCTTCGATCCGCATGCTACATAAGAACAAAACCGACTCATCGGTCATCGAGAAAAACTCGGATATTTGAAACCGACTCTTGGGATCCTGTCCTAAAAGGCGGCTTTAAATCCAAAGCAAAATCAAGAGCAATTAATAAGACGCACACGTGGCAGGAGACGCACACGTGGCAGAGAGTCTATACGGCCAGACAGTCTATGCGGATGGATAGTCCATGCGGCTAGGAAGTCCATGCGGCTAGGAAGTCGATGCGACTAAGAAGTCCATGCGGCTAGGAAGTCCATGCGGTCAGAATATCCTCTGCGTCCAGAAGAGCTTATATATAGCCATGCTTCTTATTCAAAGTATTTCAATTTTACAAATTGAAAAACTTTGAAGGGGGTCTTGTAGAAGCATGGAAAAAGACAAGGAAAGTCCATACGGCTCAAAACAGAAGGAGCCTCATGCGGCCCATAGGTCCTTCAGGATCCCATACGGTTCACAAAACAGAAGGAGCCTCATGCGGCTTCAAAAGTCCTCCATACGGCTCGGATGGCTCCACGCCACGTGGCCTCACGCTGTTCGATCCGACAACTGGCCATAAAGCAGCAGCTTGAATTAATTACTCTGACGGCAGCACTGACAATGACAGCTCTGACAATGACAGCCCTGACAATGACAGCTCTGACAATGACAGCTCTGACAAATGATAGCTCTGACATCAAAGTCGAAATGATGACTCTGACATGATGGCGTGTTCCTAGGAAAAAGAAGAAAATCTTTTATAACTGGCATGATCCGTCAAGTCTAAATCTCCCTATGCGGCCGCCATTCCTATGCGGCAGCCACTCCTATGCGGCTGTCATTCCTTCATGCGGCTGCCTCCTTCATGTGACAGCCATCTTCGTGCGGCTGCCTCCTTCATGCGGCTGCTTCCTTCATGCGGTTGTCACCTTCATGCGGCTGTCTCCTTCATGCGGCTGCTTCCTTCATGCGGCTGCTACCTTTATGTGGCTGCCACCTTCATACGGCTGCTACCCTCATGCGGCTAGGAATGTGGGGGCCACCCATATGCGGTTCATTTAGAGACCGCATTCATGCAGCTCTGTCAGGACGTCCTACTCACGACAGTTAAGACACGTGGTGGTACTCGTGACAGTTGAGACACGTGGCGATCCTCATGATAGTTGAGACACGTGGCTATCTTATCCCCTCGGAGTTATGGTTGCTCGCAAATCATAACAACCAGATTTAGTACAATCACCAGTATTACTCAGATCAAATCAGATTTGTTGTAATTAAGCAAATTCGACACGTGGCAGAATATCCGAGCTTGTCATGATAAATTATGAAGATTCATTGCAATCAGCATTAATTGCCCATACGGATTTGGCGCAATCAAGAATTAACTGCCCAGATGTAATACAATCACGATTAATGGTCCAGATGATTGGCCGCCGACTTTTTAAGGGAGGAATCATTGCAAACCCTAATGATCACACCCCACTTCTATGAATAGCAAGGTGCCATTCCCTTGCCAACCCTGGAGAATTCGAAAGAAAAAGAGAAGGAGAATTCCAGAGAGAAAGAGACTCTCTCCACCCGGCTGGACACACAGAGAGAAAAAGGCACGCGCACAGAGGATTCTTCCCACACATCCCGAGAGCATTTCTTCATCGGAGCTAAGGCTACGTCCGATCGTCCAAGGAGTAAGGCAGAGCTGCCGTCACTTTCCCAAGCCTCTATCGTCACCCCACAGAATCAAAAATAAACAATCGTACTTAGATTGTTGTACCTAGGTTTTCATTCCTAGGCTTTCTTTGTACGAGCGAGTTTATATTTTGAGTCTAAGTTCAGTTCTCCTATAAAATTATTATGTACTTTTACAATCAATGGCAAACATCCGCATCAATCAACTTTCATCGAGTTTGTAATTTATGTGATCCGATTATAATTCGTGTTGACCGATATTTTTATCGAGCTCGCAAGTCGTACGATCCGATTATAATTCGCATGACCAGCATTTTTTATCGAGCATGCAAGTCGTACGATCATTATAACGTTGAGTTTCCTATTCTGTCGATCTAACTTTTGTCTCGAAGCAAAACCATTTCGCTAGTCCCGGTGTCACACCCCTAAACCAGAATATTAGATAGCAGAGGACAGACACAGCCAGCTACGTACATTGAAGTACAAACCACCTCGCAACACAGTCATGGCTGTCTAGATGCATGAGGGTTTATCTATAAGCCAACAGTCTCTTATGGTCAAGAACAAGCCTAGTATCTCAATCTCAATCAAGCAAATAATTATTACAAGATGTTAGATTATCAGACATATAAAGTAAAACGTCCCAAATATTACATATTCAGATGATCATGAAGCTAGTCATACAAAATACGAGACTAACAAGAGTTAAGTCATACATGATCAATCCTAGGATTTGTTAATCATGTTACAGTCCTTAGGAAGACAGAAATAAAGTTTTAACACGAGCTAACACTTGTTCGACGGTTAAATGCCTCAAAAGAATAATTTACAATAGAGTAGGAAAGCAAAATAAGAAACCCAAGTACCAGGATTACGTCTGGTGTTCACCATCTAGCTAGAAAGTATGTAGATCCTAGGGTGCTTCTCCAAAATCTGGCCATAAAAAACCAGCTGGATCAGACCCCAGAAAGAGCAAGTACCACAAGGGAGGCTCCACTTAGAAACTAAAACCAACATATAATAAAATAAGAACTAATAAAAGAACATAGATAAATAACATGAGAGACTAAGTTAACATAAAACATTAGCTTGTTATTCTTAGCTAACTAGGGTTATCACAAGCTTAGTTACTAACAAGATGAAATAAGATGTTCTCGCAGTCACAAGCCCTGCAGACTATCTAGGTTATCCAAACGAGGGTTACATGAGTTACAAGAGTTATCAAAAAAAATTCTTAAGTGAATTAGAGTGCAACATATGACAGTGTGCTGGAAATGCGCCCTATTCGTCGGTAGGCTACAAGTCCACTGGTGTGGCCGGGATAACGGGATCGCTTGTAACTGGAAAATCTCTCTAAATGAACTACTTGATCAATCTAGTCATTAACCTAGTCAGATTCATTATGAATCCCTGACCGTAGTAACCAGGAATCCATGTCCTAGACATGATGCAAGACGAGACATGTAGCTTGTACAGGCACAATCAACCATGGGGCTAAGGCAAGAGTTATATTAGCAAGATAGGATTAGCCGTCGTAACAGCAATCAAGATTATACATGTCATGTCCGAGTTACTTGTCATGTCAAGAGTACTTGTCAAGAGTGCACCCCGATGGGCCACTATCACGAATATCAAGACAGGTTCATGTTATCATGTCCAAGTCAAGTCAAGTTCAATACTAGCTAGTCATAAATATTATCAAATTCTATCGTACTCAATATTAACAAGTTATCATGCTGGGTCGCCGCAAGTTAGGCCAAGTACAAGATGTATGCAAGGTCAAGGATTGTACTAATAACCATATGAACAAGCATGGAGGTATAGGACAAGGGGTATCATGGCAAGAATAGCATTGGACAAATGGTACTAGGCCAAATGAGCTAGGTGGCGCGGAGCAAGTGGTACTGGGCCAAGTAAACTAAGTTGCACGGGGCAAGTGACGCTGAGCCATGGAGAGCTAGGTGACGTTGAGCCAAAGAGGGCTAGGTGGCATTGGGCCAAAAAGAGCTAGATGGCGCTGGGTCAAAGAGAGCTAGGTGGCGCGGGACAAGTGGCACTGAGTAGCATGGACCAAAGAGAGCTAGGTCAAGGAGAGCACTGAGTGGCACTGGGCCAAAGAGAGCTAGGTGGTGCTGGGTGGCGCGTGCAACCGAGATGGTGCAGCGCTAATGAACGCGCACAACCGAGATGGCGTGGCGCTAAGGAGCGCACACAACCGAGATAACAGGCGCTAAGGAGCACGTGCAACCGAGATGGCACAGCTCTAAGGAGCACACGCAACCGAGATGGCATGGCGCTAAGGAGTGCGCGCACACACTGCTCATCTTCCCCAACCAGCACCAAAAGCTTGGTTGAACCCATGAACTCCAAAGGCCATAACTCCCTCAAAACAAGTCAAACTCGAGACTTCTAAGGGTCCAAATTGTGTAGAATTGAATTTCCTACAACATAAAGCCATTAGATCTTGAAAATAACAAGGTTAAAGAGATTAAAACCAAAAAAAATTAAAAAAGTTACAAACTTAGATCTACAAGAATCTATCTATCAAAACCAAAAATGTCGTCCTAAAGAGGCTTAGAATCAAGTAAAGAAGAGAATAAAATAATAAAACTTAAGATCCATTATGAAGCAAGTTATACTTGCCTAGGATTTGGTAGGTGGGAGGAGTTATGGAAAAGAAGAAAGAAATAAATGAAAAGTAATGGAGGAGAGAGAGAGGAGTTTGACTTATATATCAACCGCTCCATCTCAACCCAAGCCAAACCAAACCAAGAAAAGCCAAGCCGTGCCAAACCAAAATAAACCAAGCCAAAGTTAAGCAAGACAAGTCAAAACACGGGTCACCTGACAATGTTAGAAATACGTACACGTATACTGGAAATACGTATAACAAAAAATATGAGTGACAACTCTGCCCTCCTTAAAAGAATTTTGTCCTCGAAATTTAATCAAGAGACTATAGGTGTTGGGGCAAGCTATACTAATTACAGGAAATCTATGACTAGCAGTCAATCAAGAAATCATTCATGCAAGCAAGAAAGTAAAAGCATAAGGCATAAGGAAGACATTATACCTTATAAGTCAAATAGGTGTGGATATCGCGATCAGATATCATCTTCATGTTCCCAAGTTGACTCAGCCAAAGAGTGATGACCCCAAGCAACACGGACTAAACTAATAGTCTTGTTCTTGATTATCTTTTTTCTTTGATCCAATATAGATATGGGCCTTTCCTCATACGAAAGATTGGTACCATTAACCAATTCTGAATAATCAAGGATATGACTCAAATCTGGGATATACCGTCGCAATTAGGATATATGGAATACGTCATGTCCCTTGTAACACCCAGTTTTCTAAAATAAGGGTAATTTTGAAATTTTGTATTTTAATTTATTTAATTATAATATTTAATTAATAATACAATTTTTGGTAAATTTTAATCATTTTTAAACTATTTAAATCATGACTAATGATTTTGGTGTTTGGCTAGTGTAACCTTGGAGACAGTTGACCTAGAGCCTAGCCATGTGATTAGGATGTTTGATTAGTACATTTTAGCCTAGAGGTTATTTTGGTCATTTTAGGATTTATTTGAATTTATTATGATTTATGGAAATTTTTAGAATTTATTTTGGAATTATTTGAATGATAGTTGACTAGGTTGACTTTGACTAGCATTGACCTTGGTAGACTAACCTAGGAGCTAATCCTAGTTGAGTTTGGACTTGGTTAGATTATAAAATCCTAGGTTAATTTAAGTTAACCATATTCTAGTTATTACAATTAATTGGAAATAGGAATTAGAATAGGGAATTGATTAATGACTTGTGACTTCACAAGTCATGACTAATGACTAAGCCCATAGAAGCCCACAAGCCCAACACCATGTAAACCCTAACCCTAATTTCTATAGCCAGCCAACCCACCTAGGGAATCCCCCCTATAAGTACTCTTCTTCATTAGGGCTAGCCTCTTTAGAAATTTTCCAAGTTTAGAATGAGGTAAATCTCCAACTTTAGAAATTCCTAGTAAATCCATTTTAATTCCTTTTTAATCCAAACAAATTGCATTAGATCCTAATTCTAGTATTCTTGCTATTCATGGAGTTTTGTTCCAGCTTTGGATCAATTTGGAGAAGGTTGCTAGCAAGGAGGTGGATCTAGAAAAGAGCTATTTCTTGGGAATTTCACCAATAGGTAATTGAACCCTAAACTCAGTAATTTCTAGATCTAATTGCATATTTAGGAAGCCCTAGGTGTCCCCTAGCTGTAGGACTTGGTTTCGTGTCAAGGTGGATTCATTTCGTGTCCGTATCGGACACGTATCAATTAGGATACCTAGGTGTTTGTAGAAATGCCACATTGGAATTAATTTTCGTATTTTTGAAATGTGATTGCATAGATTTGTAGATCTAGGTGAGAGTATTAATTTTTGTGAAGGTGTCCTGGTGTTTTGTGTCCTTGTGTGTCGTGTATTCCATTTGGACACGCAGCATGGGCCCATAGGCCGTGTCCTGTATCACGGGGTCTATATCTCTGGACACAGGGCACGTCGTGTCTTGAAATTTTGGGAGAAACTTGGGGCAATGTCTGCCACCAAGCTTTAAAAAATTGGGAGCGTCTCGTAGTCTGTGCGCGAAGAAATTGGGGCAGCACTGGCCGCGCGCTGTCGCGCGCTGGCGACTGAACAGGTGCACAAGCACGCACGAACACGTGTCAGGCTATCCCACGTGTATCCCTATCCAAGGCGACCACGTAGGTGTGTACACGTGACACGAAGTGTCGTGTGTCGTGTCCTACACTCGAGTACATGCGTGTACGATACTGTGCAACACTGGGTGCACCCCACGTGTTTGTAACATGTTGGACACGTCTGTATCGTGGTTTTTAGACATTAAATGACTCACAGGACACGTGTACATATGTGACACTAATTACCAACCTTTTATTTATAATTTTGATGATTATTTGAGTTCGAATTCTCGAATGCCCAATAGGGACTGATACTTCACTGATACGATATTCTAAAATGATTTTTTTTCTGAATTTGATTTGTTGTTCACCTGTTTAATGATGATAGAATGTTAATCTGGACTTACCTACATGTTTAAGGAATAGATTACATGATTACCTGTGGGTTTTAGATGTGATTTAGGGATCGAATTCTCGAATTCCCTTGTTCCTTGATACACTAATACCGGTTATTCAGTTTATCCTAAAACTATTAATCCTATTTTGTAATCTGATTTCTAATTGATTTTTCAACTGTCTAGTGATCTCACATAATTGATAGTTCATGTTTTAGTTCAATGTTACATTCGAATAGGTTTTTGATTTGAGGAATGGAATTTAGGCATTGTAGTTGATTCGAATGTAATTAACTGATTTCTTCTCAATACCAGAATTAGAATGATCTATTTCATTCCTTAATGAACTGTCAATAGTTATTCTTAAACCTGAAAACTGAGTTGAATTCCTATTTCACTGTTTTTCCCTATTTTCTACTGTACACACAAGTTCACACAAATGTATCCCTCACTGACATTCCCATTTGACACAGGAATGACACTGTACACAAGTTTTATTACACACATTGCCTAACACTACACCTTCCTAATATCATTCACTGTTTTCTACTAACACAGGATACCCATGCACTGTTTTCAATCACTAAAAACTGAGAACTCACTCATGTACACAAAATCTGTAACCCACACACTCACACACAATTCTGTCACACAGGTTTCCCTCATTCACTACTCCACACACACACACAAATTTCTATCACATACACACACACATTCTTACCACTGTGCACACATGGACACTCTTCACTAATCTGAGAACTATTTCCTGATAATTCCCCACTGTTTTACACTAAACTTTCACACACACATGGTTTATAGTTATATATATATACTCATTTATGTGGGCTGATTTGAGATGGGTTAAGGGACTGTCATTGGGGTGTCAATTGGGACTGAAATGGGAGTGTCACAGGGTGGTTTGGGATAGAAATTTGGACAGGTTTTATGGCCTGGAAAGGGGTTTGTAAGGGGCTATGTTAAGGGCAGGTAATAGCACCTATGGCTGTCATTTGACACACACATTCATACACATTGTCTACTATTTCCAAATGCCCTACACACACACTCATGACTCACCCTTCCTTGCTTTCCTTCCCTCTATATGTATATATATATGATGATTATCTAGTACCTATATAGTTTCCCTATATATATATATATATATATATATATATATATATATATATATATATATATATATATAAATGTGAGTGTAATATATATATATATATATATATATATATATATATATATATATATATATATATATATATATATACTAATGTGATAATGTAATGTGACATGAATATTACTTTTGCCTATATAAATGGCATGTATATAGACATGTGGGAAATTAGTATATAAATATGGAAATTGTTATGTGCAATGCCTAACATGTGTGTATGGCTCATGGCCTATGTAGTTAGCCTATAGTATCCTAATGAGGAAGTTTTGTGTATATGGATTGTATCCACATGACTTTACTATATTGTAAACTTGTGTGACTTGAATAGTATGTGCTTGCTAGGATACTTTTGGTTAGTGACCTAGATGGCCTTGTTAAGCCTAGGTTAGACCAACTCAGACTAGTTTGACCTTGTCTGACCTTGTTTGACCTAACTAGACTAGTGTTGACCTAGTTTGACTGTCAGAATTGACTAGAGTTGACCAAAGGTTGACTTTAGTCTAGATTGACCTAGATTCATATAGAATGCATTGAATTGTATCTTATTATCATTTTAGACTTATAGTGACTTGTACTGTTCTATAGGAGACAGACACCACTCCTCCGATAGTATATATTCTTCAGATACTCAGGATACAGGCGAGTACATTCTCTGACCATTTTATACTTGTCTGGATTTACATTCTTGCTCTAGATTACTGTACTTGATGCTGACACGATTGTTATCACGGATTGGTACTATATGGATCTTCTTTTGAGATATTATCCTCTTGTATTCACTAAATACATATTGTGATGTGCGTTTCACTTACATATTATATTTATTGAATACCCGTATCCTTGTATACTCATTGTGCATATTGTACTCTCATTATCACATGAGTTCCAGGGATAGACCATTGTACACTATTGTATAATATTGTACAACTATTGTATAACATTCTACATCTATTGTATAATATTGTATATCTATTGTATAACATTGTACACTATTGTATAAGATAACGTAACTGAAGTGGATCCTTGTGTATTGATTGGGAAGGGGGAGTAGAATTGGTTATGTACTCAAATCCTATTGTACAACATAGTATAACTATTGTATATGTCTATTGTACACCTACGTACAATGGAGTTACCATTGTATTGTCCTAGACCGTTTACATAACCATATTATACTCTAAATCACAATTGGCTTCCACTTCTTACTTATCATATATAGATATTTCCTGTTATCAAATCTCTACTATTTTTTTTATATACATTCTTCTTTCAGCGTTTCGTGTACCTTACTCTATTGCATGCTTTATATTTCTTAACTTGATATGAACTGCGTGAGATGTTTTGTGCTCGCTCCTGTCCTGACTGGATGTGTTAAAAATATTACAGAGGATGAGGATGAGGCCTGCGTAGACACCTTCTATGGGACAGCTGTAGATGACATGTGTGACCAGATTTCCAGCCTGAACCACTAGCTTAGAGACCGAGGCTCCCTAGTCTAGGTTTTACTATTTCTGTCTTTGAGATCTGGATTGTATATATTATTTCATATTCAGTGTTAGAGACTTGTATTGAGCTGGATGTTCTGATTTGTTATGTCAGTAGACACTTAGACTCTCTGGTTGTGATGTACATTCTTTCATTCCAGTATTTATCTATCTATCTTTCTATCTTATCATTCTGCCTTAGATGTGATTGAGACTGTATATTACTATTTCCATTCGGAGTGTATATACTGTACAGGTACCTTTATATTGTTAGATGATTAACCTAGGACAGCGTTCTACCGCCGATACTGCGGTACAGGCTGGGCGTTGTTACGTTCTCGTACCCTCACACTGGGTGCGGGTCGTGACACGTTTTTAGTGGTGGCCCATGCAGGTCGAGTTTATGTAGTGGTATTCGAACTAGAGTATCACTACAGCCTGCAATAGGATTAGGATATTTTTGGAGGTACTCAATCATATTAGAAAAAACTCTTATCTAATTCATACCGTCTCAGTTCTTGCTGATATTGTTTTCCCTTAAATATAACTGTCCTCCCTTGCTATTTCAACTCATTCTCAGCAATTGTTTCTTTGATCTGTCTCCAAGATGGTTGAGACGAGATCACATCGCCAGGGCCAGGGGGACGCCGATGAGATGTTTGCCACCTCTCACATCCAGCAGCCAGCCCCTGGTACCGCAGCCCCAGTCATGCCAGCTGGGGTAGGCATTTCAGCTGCGTTCGGAGGAGCCCCTACACCAGCAGCAGGGGGTATGCCTCCACCAGTTCGGGAGCAGGACCCAGTTTTCCCAGAGGTGCCTTTCCAGCAGCCGCCGCCTACAGGACACATGGATGCGGCACAGATGTTCGCATATTTTCAGCAGTTCATGGACCGGCAGCAGGCCCGACAGGACATGGGCATGGAGTTGGCCCTTACGACAGTTGCAGCCCGACCAGTGGTTCAGCAGCTGAAGACACCGGGGATAGAGCAGTTCCAGAAGATGAGCCCTAGAGACTTCCTGGGAACAGAGGGGATTCTATATGCTGACGAGTGGATCGAGCATATAGAGGAGATCTTTCGCCTGGCCCGGATACCGGCAGATCTCCAGATAGAGGCAGCAGCTTGTCGGATGCGAGATCTTGTACGCACCTGGTATCAGTCAGACCCAAGGATGGGGGTAGCTGGACAGACTTGGGAGGAGTTCAAGGGCTTCTTCAAGAAGAAGTTCTTTCCAGATTCAGCGCTCAGAGCCTTGGAGTCGCAGTTCGAGAGCTTAGTTCAGGGGAGCCTATCAATGGAGGAGTACGCTGGGGAATTAAGCCGCCTCAGCAGATTCGTAGAGGGCTTGAGCGAGGCGACGAAGGCCCAGAGGTTCCGGAAGGGTCTGGTCAAGGAAGTCAAGTCCTTGACCAAGGGCAACAGGGATGCCACTTTCGAGGAGATTTTGACGGAAGCTTTACTGGCTAAGGACGATCTTGAGGTGAGGCTCAAGAGGGGATGAGACCCTGTTGGGGGCAGCAGCAGCGGAGGCCAGGCCAAGAGGCCTCACATACAGATTCAGCAGCAGTATAAGCAGCCGATGGTCCACTTCCAGCAGCAGCAGCATAGGCCTGTTCAGTATCAGGGACAGAGACAGGTGCTGTATCAGCAGGCACCTAGACAGCAGCAGAACACTGTGTACAATTTCTACAAGAAGCAAGGCCATGGGTGGGACGACTGTAGGAAGAGGCTAGGCATGTGTTTGCTTTACGGATCAGCGGAGCATCAGTGTAGAGAGTGTCCCAAGAACCCGACACCATTGGCTCAGATAGCACCAGGAGCTAGGGCTCCGACCGGGCAGCAGAGTGGACCACCATTGTAGACTCAGCAACAGAGGTTCGAACAGCATCAGCAACAGGCCAGGAGAGGCCAGCCAGGGCGAGCTTTCGCCATGACAGCCGAGGATGCTCAGGCCATTGGAGATCTAGTTGCAGGTTCCATCCTTTGATTCCATTTTTGAAATTACCTCTTATAATTGCCTTGAAATTTCGATCCCCTCTGTTCCTTGTTGGTTGATCAATTATGTCCTGTTGCTTTTGTGTTATGTTTGATTTTCTTCTGAGATGAATCATATGGGCTAGGTCACCCAGTTATGGAATCTAGAATCTTCGAAAGTCGTATTAGCTGGCATAGTGAGGACATATAGTCAGATTTAGGACGTATTTCTCGGGTGTGGAAATTTAAGGTTTTCGCTGCCAAGCATGCGACAATGCAAAAATTTTAAATACCATGATTCTAAAGGTATGTGCCTTAGTCGAGGACTCTGTGATTATCGTAGCCATGCTCACTAGCACGACGAAGATTCTGAGTATCATGATTTTGGACAGACGCATATGATTATCTAACGGTATGTTTGAGACTCTGATTGTGGGGTGTTTGACCTAGAAGGACTACTACCATTTTAATTACGAGGACGAAATTTTTCTAAGGTGGGTAGACTTGTAACACCCAATTTTCTAAAATAAGGGTAATTTTGAAATTTTATATTTTAATTTATCTAATTATGATATTTAATTAATAATATGATTTTTGGTAAATTTTAATCATTTTTAAACTATTTAAATCATGACTTATGATTTTGGTGCTTGGCTAGTGTAACCTTGGAGACTGTTGACCTAGAGCCTAGCCATGTGATTAGGATGTTTGATTAGTACATTTTAGTCTAGAGGGTATTTCGGTCATTTTAGGATTTATTTGAATTAATTATGATTTATGGAAATTTTTAGAATTTATTTTGGAATTATTTGAATGATAGTTGACTAGGTTGACTTTGACTAGCATTGACCTTGGTAGACTAACCTAGGAGCTGACCATAGTTGAGTTTAGACTTGGTTAGATTATGAAACCCTAGGTTAATTTAAGTTAACCATATTCTAGTTATTAGAATTAATTGGAAATAGGAATTAGAATAGGGAATTGATTAATGACTTGTGACTTCACAAGTCATGACTAATGACTAAGCCCATAGAAGCCCAGAAGCCCAACACCATGTAAACCCTAACCCTAATTTCTATGGCCAGCCAACCCACCTAGGGAATCCCCCCTATAAGTACTCTTCTTCATTAGGGCTAGCCTCTTTATAAATTTTTCAAGTTTAGAAGGAGGTAAATCCCCAACTTTAGAAATTCCTAGTAAATCCATTTTAATTCCTTTTTAATCCAAACAAATTGCATTAGATCCTAATTCTAGTGTTCTTGCTGTTCATGGAGTTTTGTTCCAGCCTTGGATCAATTTGGAGAAGGTTGCTAGCAAGGAGGTGGATTTAGAATAGAGCTATTTCTTGGGAATTTCACCAATAGGTAATTGAACCCTAAACTCAGTAATTTCTAGATCTAATTGCATATTTAGGAAGCCCTAGGTGTCCCCTAGTTGTAGGACTTGGTTTCGTGTCAAGGTGGATTCATTTCGTGTCCGTATCGGACACGTATCCATTAGGACACCTAGGTGTTTGTAGAAATGCCACATAGAAATTAATTTTCGTATTTTTGAATTGTGATTACATGGTTTTGTAGATCTAGGTGAGAGTATTAATTTTTGTGAAGGTGTCCTGGTGTTTTGTGTCCTTGTGTGTCGTGTATTCCATTTGGACACGCAGCACGGGCCCGTAGGCCGTGTCCTGCATCACGGGGTCCATATCTCTGGACACAGGACACGTCGTGTCCTAAAATTTTGGAAGAAACTTGGGGCAATGTCTGCCACCAAGCTCCCAAAAATTGGGAGCATCTCGTAGTCTGTGCGCGGAGAAATTGGGGCCACACTGGCCGTGTGCTGTCGTGCGCTTGCGACTGAACACGTGCACAAGCACACACGAACACGTGTCCGTGTCCTCTGTAGACACATCGTGGACACGTGTCAGGCTATCCCACGTGTAGCCCTACCCTAGGCGACCACGTAGGTGTGGGCACGTGACACGAAGTGTCGTGTGTCGTGTCCTACACTCGAGTGCATGCGTGCACGACACTGTGCAACACTGGATGCACCCCACGTTTTTACAACGTGTTGGACACGTCTGTGTCATGGTTTTTGGACACAAAATGACTCACAGGACACCTGTACATATGTGACACAAATTACCAACCTTTTATTTATAATTTTGATGATTATTTAAGTTCGAATTCTCGAATGCCCAATAGGGACTGATACTTCACTGATACGATATTCTAAAATGATTTTTTTCTGAATTTGATTTGTTGTTCACCTGTTTAATGACGATAGAATGTTAATCTGGAATTACATACATGTTTAAGGAATAGATTACATGATTACTTGTGGGTTTTAGATGTGATTTAGGGATCGAATTCTCGAATTCCCTTGTTCCTTGATACACTAATACCTGTTATTCAGTTTATCCTAAAACTATTAATCCTATTTTATAATCTAATTTCTAATTGAATTTTTTAGCTGTCTAGTGATCTCACATAATTGATAGTTCATATTTTAGTTCAATGTTACATTCGAATAGGTTTTTGAATTGAGGAATGGAATTTAGGCATTGGAGTTGATTCGAATGTAACTAACTGATTTCTTCTCAATACATGAATTAGAATGATCTATTTCATTCCTTAATGAACTGTCAATAGTTATTCTTAAACCTGAAAACTGAGTTGAATTTCTATTTCACTGTTTTTCCCTATTTTCCACTGTACACACAAGTTCACACAAATGTATCCCTCACTGACATTCTCATTTGACACAGGAATGATACTGTACACAAGTTTTATTACACACATTGCCTAACACTACACCTTCCTAATATCATTCACTGTTTTCTACTAACACATGATACCCATGCACTGTTTTCAATCACTGAAAACCGAGAACTCACTCATGTACACAAAATCTGTAACCCACACACTCACACACAATTCTGTCACACAGGTTTCCCTCATTCACTACTCCACACACACACACAAATTCCTGTCACATACACATACACATTCTTACCACTGTGCACACATGGACACTCTTCACTAATCTGAGAACTATTTCCTGATAATTCTATAGTTATATATATATATATATATATATATATATATATATATATATATATATATATATATATATATATATATATATATATATATATATATTTTAGTTATATATATATATATATATATATATATATATATATATATATTTATATATATATATATATATATATATATATATATATATATATATATATATATATATATATATATATACTCATTTATGTGGGCTGATTTGAGATGGGTTAATGGACAGTCATTGGGGTGTCAATTGGGACTGAAATGGGAGTGTCACAGGGTGGTTTGGGACAGAAATTTGGATAGGTTTTATGGCCAGGAAAGGGGTTTGTAAGGGGCTATGTTAAGGGCAGGTAATAGCACCTATGGCTGTCATTTGACACACACATTCATACACATTGTCTACTATTTCCAAATGCCCTACACACACAGTCACGACTCACCCTTCCTTGCTTTCCTTCCCTCTACATGTATATATATATATGATGATTATCTAGTACCTATATAGTTTCCCTATATATATATATATATATATATATATATATATATATATATATTTATATATATATATATATATATATATATATATATATATATATATATATATATATATATATATATATATAAAATATATATATAATATATATATATATATATATATATATATATATATATATATATATATATATAATATATATAAAATATATATATATAAAATATATATATATATATATATATATATATATATATATATATATATATATATATATATATATATATTTATATATATATATATATATATATATTTTATATATATATATATATATATATATATATATATATTTGAGTGTAATATATATATATATATATATATATATATATATATATATATATATATATATATATATATATATATATATATATGTGAGTGTAATATATATATACTAATGTGATAATGTAATGTGACATGAATATTACTTTTGCTTATATAAATGGCATGTATATAGACATGTAGGAAATTAGTATGTAAATATGGAAATTGTTATGTGCAATGCCTAACATGTGTGTATGGCTCATGGCCTATGTAGTTAGCCTATAGTATCCTAATGAGGAAGTTTTGTGTATATGGATTGTATCCACATGACTTTACTATATTGTAAACTTGTGTGACTTGAATAATATGTGCTTGCTAGGATAGTTTTGGTTAGTGACCTAGATGGCCTTGTTAAGCCTAGGTTAGACCAACTCAGACTAGTTTGACCTTGTCTGACCTTGTTTGACCTAACTAGACTAGTGTTGACCTAGTTTGACTGTTAGAGTTGACTAGAGTTAACCAAAGGTTGACTTTAGTCTAGATCGACCTAGATTCATATAGAATGCATTGAATTGTATCTTATTATCATTTTAGACTTATAGTGACTTGTACTGTTCTATAGGAGACAGATACCACTCCTCCGACAGTATATATTCTTCAGATACTCAGGATACAGGCGAGTACATTCTCTGACCGTTTCATACTTGTCTGGATTTACATTCTTGCTCTAGATTACTGTACTTGATGCTGACACGATTGTTTTCATGGATTGGTACTATATGGATCTTCTTTTGAGATGTTATCCCCTTGTATTCACTAAATACATATTGTGATGTACGTTTCACTTACATATTATATTTATTGAATACCCATATCCTTGTATACTCATTGTACATATTGTACTCTCATTATCACATGAGTTCCAGAGATAGACCATTGTACACTATTGTATAACATTGTACAACTATTGTATAACATTCTACATCTATTGTATAATATTGTACATCCATTGTACAACATTGTACACTATTGTATAAGATAACGTAACTGGAGTGGATCCTTGTGTATTGATTGGGGAGGGGGAGTAGAATTGGTTATGTACTCAAATCCTATTGTACAACATTGTATAACTATTGTATATGTTTATTGTACACCCACGTACAATGGAGTTACCATTGCATTGTCCTAGACCGTTTACATAACCATATTGTACTCTAAATCACAGTTGGCTTACAGTTCTTACTTATCATATGTAGATATTTTCTGTTATTAAATCTCTACTATTTTTTTCATATACATTCTTCTTTCAGCGTTTCATGTACCTTACTCTATTGCATGCTTTATATTTCCTAACTTGATATGAACTACGTGAGATATTTTGTGCTCGCTCCTGTCCTGACTGGACCTGTTGAAAATATTACAGAGGATGAGGATGAGGCCTGCGTAGACACCTACTATGGGACAGCTGTAGATGACATATGTGACCCAGATTTCCAGCCTGAACCACTAGCTTAGAGACCGAGGCTCCCTAGTCTAGGTTTTACTATTTCTGCCTTTGAGATCTGGATTGTATATATTATTTCATATTCAGTGTTAGAGACTTGTATTGAGCTGGATGTTCTGATTTGTTATGTCAGTAGATACTTAGACTCTCTGGTTGTGATGTACATTCTTTTATTCCAGTATTTATCTATCTATCTTTCTATCTTATCATTCTGTCTTAGATGTGATTGAGACTGTATATTGCTATGTCACCTCCATTCGGAGTGTATATACTGTACAGGTACCTTTATATTGTTAGATGATTGACCTAGGACAGCGTTCTACTGCCGACACTGCGGCTTAGGCTGGGCGTTGTTACATTTTCGTACCCTCACAGTGGGTGCGGGTCGTGATATCCCTTATTTAACGACGGTAGAAGAGTGAGGGGATAGGATACATCACCTACTCGCTCAAGAATATCAAACGGCCCCATATACCTGGGACTAAGCTTTCCCCGTATGCCGAATCGAATGACGCCACGGGTAGGTAAGATCCTAAGGAATACGTGATTGCTGATAGAAAACTCAAGAGGATGCCGATGAGAATCGGCCTAATGGCGTTGACGATCTTGTGCAACTCGAAGATGATCTCTGACTTGTCTGACCATCTTGATAGTCTGCGTAACCATCTCTGTACCAAGCATCTGTCTCTCGCCTACATCATCCCAGGCTAAAGGTGATCTGCACTTCCTGTCATACAATATCTCAAACGGCGCCATCTGGATACTGGCCTGGAAACTGTTACTGTAGAAGAACTCTACTAGATGTAGGTGATCATCCCGCGAACCACCGAAGTCAAATGTACAGGATCGTAACATATCCTCACGAGTTTGAATTGTGCACTCTGACTGACCATCTATCTGCGGATGATAAGCTGAAATAAACTTGATACGAGTTCCCAAACTCACTTGAAGACTCCGCCAAAAGTGTGAGGTAAATCTTAAATCCCTGTCGGACATAATGCTAATTGGCACCCCATGCAATCTGACTATCTGTCGGAGGTACATATCTGCAAGCTGATCCGTCGACTGACCAATTTTGAAAGGAAGAAAATGAGCTACCTTGGTAATTCGGTCAACTATAACCCAAATAGCATCTCTCCTAGCTGGGGATTTAGGTAACCCAATTATAAAATCTATGGTAATGTGTTCACATTTTCATTCTGAAATTTATAAAGGTTGAAGAAGTCTAGCCGGTCTCTAATGTTTAACTTTAACTTGTTGGCAAACTAAACAACGAGAGACAAACCGAGCTATCTCCCTCTTCATTCCATTCTACTAGAAATGCTGACGGATATTACGATACATATTCTGTGAAACCCATAATTTTTATTAATTAATTTAGTATTATTTTATTTATTATAAATTAAATTAAATTATTATTTCTGGAATTTTAGAGTTTAGTCAAAACCCGTAAAATTTTATTTATAAATTGTTGCTATTTAACTATCATCATTTTATGAAAAACCATAATTGTGGAAAAATATTTTAATTCTGGAATTGTGAATGTTAGTCCTGACCCATCCCGAACCTGACTTGAACCCATCTCGAACCCAAGTTCAATTTTTCCAAAATTAATCCATTAGAGTATAATTATAAAATTTAATTCTATTCTTATTAATAAAAGAATAGAAATAAAGCAATTCTTTGATTAATCTTAATACTATTATTAAAATATATAATTCAAACTCTCTTTCATTAAACTCTCTCTCTCTCACTATCAATTGTTGCCAGCAAAAGGAAAACTCTTATCCTTTTCCTCCCCGACCAAAAACGCATGGCCGAGCTTTTTTCCTTCCCGAACGTCCGCCGCCACCCCGACTCCTCGATTCCTCTTCCGAAACCCCCAAAAAGCCTCCCTATAAAACACTCTTCTTCACCATCATTCTTCTCCACACTCACCCCAAACTTTTTCCCCAAACCCAGCCCTAGCCGAGCCCGGCGTTCTCCGGCGAGACCTGCGACCCTCTCCGATGTCCCCGAGCCCCGCCCGGCCAGCACCTCCCTTGGCCAGCGACCCCCGCTCGACGCCACAGCGTCCGATCCGAGCCGCCCCACGCCAATCCGCCCTCGGCCAAGCCCGCCTTCGCGGTTGACGCCGCCTCCGCCGTTGGATCCAGACCCTTGGGTCCCGATCCATCCTCTCCGATGATCTCGAGCCTTGTCGGCTCTGTTCCAGCGGTTTCGCTCAAGAGTCGTTTCCATGCGACGACTTTCGGGCCCGATCTGCTGTTTTCGCGTTCTCGGGTGTGCTGTTCTGAGCCATTTTCGTTGTCTATGCGGATTTATTTTTCCTTTTTCATCTAAGAGCTCTAGCCGAGCACCCCAGGTATCTTTCGTGTCCCCGTGTCCCTCATATTGTGTCAATGATGACATGGTCTCCGATTAGTGGATTCGAATTTTTTGAATTCCCTTCGGAATGATTCTGGGTTTTAAGATTCTGTTGTTTAGTTAGTTCTGTGGTTCTCGAAAAGTTTCGAGTAGGGTTCTATATGTTCCATACGTGGTTCTGTAGCTTTTGGTTCCCGAAATTCATTTTGGATTCTTCAGTTATTTTGGAATTCATGCTGTGATGGTTAGTGTTCTGGTTTTTTGATGTGGTTCTGATTATTCCGATTTCGAAATGGAATAGTCGGACTTGCTTTCGATTTCGAATTCGATAGATTTGGAGTTTGGATTCTCGGATTCGGGATTTTAAGCTCTGTTAAATTCATCTTATATATAAATGGCTTTGAAAAGGATTTTGGTTATGTATTGGTGTTTGGAATATTTTGGTTGTATTTTCCCAGGATTGGGTTGTCCCAATTATAGAGGAAGTGCTGTCCAAATTTTCGGGAATATATTTTTAAAGTCTTGAATAAAATTATTTTCAAATCCTAGCTAAATGCAAACGAAACCGGTCATTCCGGACGTTGAGGTATAAGCTAGAATTCAACTTGAGATTTTATGACCAAGTTTGAGACACATTTTAATACTTTTCCTTAATTTATTATTATTTTTTAGAATGGATTACCGTTGTTAGTATTTTGGTGCAGGGCTTCGCCCTACTGTTGGACCGTTTGCGGCACTCAGAGCTCACCTTTAAATTTAGTTAATTTATGTAAAGAAATTTGTAAGGACATAAGTCCAAGATTTTTTTCTATTTTCTGTGGAATTGTAATAGTAAGTAGTTTTTTCCTTTTATTTTCTGGATTGTTGATTTGTAGGTAACGTGTAAACAGTAAACTAAATATTTATTTTATAGAAAAATTAATAAGAATTTTCTCACATTAAAGATAATAAGATTTCAAGTTTGTAACCTAGAAAAATTTCATGATTTCTCATTAAAAGAAAAATAACTAATTTATATATATATATATATATATATATATATATATATATATATATTATAAAATACGAAGTTTTGCCAAATAACTAAAAATTGCGAAGTTTTCAATAAAAATGTTAACTTGATTTTCCCTCGTTAAATTAATAACTTGAATCGCATCGATAAACGTGTTTTTGTTTATAACAACATAAAATTTGACTAGGATCAAATTTTAGAGATTGTAACTAGCACACCTAGATCTGGTTCAATTTTGGGTCTAAGACAGAACTTCTCCAATGTAGGATTTCAAGGATGAGTCTGATTTCCTTCTCGGAACCGACCCTTCAAAATCTAGTTATAAACAAAGACAAGTACGGTTGTGTTTATTTTCAATTTAGTTAATAATAGTAATATTGCAAGATTAAACCATATTGCTACACGGAACTCTCTTCGAGAGTATTGATTGTTATTGATTGTGGGATTGGGGGAGTAGTGTAGTGTATTATGACCAATACCCCTCATATTGCATATTGATTGTGCGAGCTTACCCCTCTTACACACGGGGATAAGCTGTATTGTATCACTAGGATACTATTGTACAACCCAAGCCGGTCATAAATATTACATACTCAAATCATATTGTTTTCAATTATGGAAAATTGCTAGAAAATATTGTTCAAATATTTCAACTGTTTAAACTGCAAATTTTTAATTATTAGTTAAATTGTTAAATTTTTATAATTGTACTTTGCTCCTTTCCTGACTGGATCCCCACCCCTAATAGGTTCTTTTGATGAGGCTGAGCTATTGATAAATAGCTACTACGACCCGGTGCTTTATCCAGCAGTGCTGCCAGAGTCCCAATTGGAGGACGATGATATTGTGGCTGATGAGCCAACACTCTAGAGGACGTTTTTATCTTTTAGTTTTGATGTTAAAATAAAAGACAGTTTAATTCAGTTTTTATTTCAGTTGTATTTTGTTGGACTAAGTTTATTTTAAAAATTCGAAATTCAGATGTTGTGACAAAATAGATTATCTTGTTGTGATTACCTGCATTTGGATACAGCTTACTGCCGTCGTCTCACAACGGTGCATGCTGGGCATGATCCGATTCGACCCAACAAATTGGGACCGAATCGTGACATATTTTTAGTGGTGGCCCATGCAGGTTAGATCAACAACTTAGGAAAATATATCTAGAAACATTTAGAACACTAGAACATTAAATTTGTCACAATATAGGACCGATATATATTATGAATAAATATTTTTGTTTGCTATAGACTGGTAGGCTACCTTGCTTATGTTTTACAATCCTAAGCCTTCCAGAATATGGCCACCAATCCTGCTGGCGGTAGGATGTCATCACCCGATCATATCCTACCTCCTCAATCGAGTCCGGATCCTACACCCCGGCAGCTGACCGATCGTCCCCATAATGCTCCAGCACCCCGTAGATTTTACACTACTACTCAAGTGTTAGATCCTACATCTTCCCAGACTAAACAGCAAGCTCCTACGGTGGTGCCCGATCCAGCTGCCCCACCAGTGCCCGTGCACCGACCTTGTAGGCCTACTACGAGGAGTGCTTGAGGCACAGAGAACTCAAGCTGAAGCTTATCGCGAACAGACGACGATTATGAGAGAAGGCATGGAGAATGCCCATAATGTAGCTATGGCTGTACTAGAGAGAGGAGAAGCAGCCCAATCTGAACCAAGGCCCGCTAAAGCCGGAGATATCGAGAAATTCAAAAAGCTGGGCCCTCGACCTTTCAAAGGGACTGAGGGAATTATCTATGCTGACGAATGGCTCGATAGCATGGAGCGTCTCCTCAGCGTTGCTCGACTTTCTGATGATCTTCAAATTGAAGCTGTGGGACTCCAACTGTTAGATGTAGCCAACACCTGGTATCGGAATGAACCCCGACTCCAGGACAGGCAGCTTGACTGAAACACTTTCAAGAGATTGTTCCGCAGGAAGTTCTTCCCAACATCAGAGTTGCAGGAGATGGAAAGACAGTTCCAGAATCTGAACCAGGAGAACATGACTGTTGGAGAATATGCGGCAGAGTTTGGTCAAGTTAGTCGCTTTGCAAAGAACTTAGTTGCTGACCCCGCCGATCGTGCTGAAAGATTCAGGTATGGACTGAGGAAAGAGATTCGCACTCCTGTGATCGCAGGCGGAGCCAAGACGTATGAGAGGATCCTAAACGTGCTCAGGATATAGAGAAGAGTCAGCCTGCTCGTTCAAAGAGGGAGTATTCTGGAACTAGCAACTTCCAGAATAACCAGAAGAGGCCCAACCACAACAATAACAATAGGCCTTCGCACCACCAGCAGCAGCACCATCAAGCGAGGACCAATGACAGAGCGCCTCAGAAGTAGATTCCTGTCTACGATTTCTGCAAGAGGCCAGGGCATCAGTCGAACATCTACAGGAAGAGGCTAGGACACTGCCTAGTCTGTGGGTCTGCCACCCACCAAGTGAAGGACTGCCCAACGGCTTTCAACCGAACTAGAACAACATCACAGAAGGCTCCCCTACCCACTCAGCAACAACAGTTTGGGCAACACGAATAGAAGACTGGGCGAGCTTTTGCCCTAACAGCAGATGAGCAAGAGTCAGAGCAGGAACCCACTGCTGATGTCATCGCAGGTTTCATTTATGTGCATTAACATCCTGCTTTAGCATTATTTGATTCAGGTGCATCACATAGTTTCATATCAACAAAATTCATCTCTGTACACCACCTAGTTACGAGTTTTAGCAAAAAGATATGTAGAGTTATGACTGGTGGTGGACCCATACCCATTACTGAGACCTATAACTGTCCTATAACAATATCTGGACACAATTTTTTAGCATCCTTACTTGTGATGCCCTTACCTAACTATGATGTAGTCCTAGGAATGGACTGGTTAAGTAAGCAGCATGCGCTGATAGATTGTCACAGAGAATGTGTAGTCTTCAGCCCACCTGGAGAACCGGAGTTTGAAATCTCTCGAGCTCCGGAAGATATGGAGGGTATTACTTACTCCTCTATCACCGAAGAATCTGGACCTCCTCACCCTATCATAGCAGAATTCATAAACGTCTTCCCTGATAGTCTTCCAGGATTACCCCCAGATCGAGATATATAATTCACCATCGATCTAGTTCCCGGCTCTGTCCCTATTTCTCGGGGATGCTACAGAGTCAACCCTAAGGAGGCCAAGGAAATGAAGGACCAGATCAATGAGCTGAAGGCCCTTGGATTTATCAGAGATGGAGCTTCACCCTGGGCAGCACCTGTCTTATTTGTACCCAAGAAGGACGGGACTGTACGAATGTGCATCGACTACCGGGCGTTGAACAACATCACCATCAAGAACAAGTACCCTCTGCCCTGGATCGATGACCTATTTGATCAACTCAGTGGAGCTAAGGTGTTCTCGAAGATAGACCTTCGATCTGGCTACCATCAAATCAAGGTCAGGAAGGAGAATATTCCAAAGACGGCGTTCAACACCAAATATGGTCAGTATGAATTTTTAGTCATGCCGTTTGGATTGACGAATGCTCCTGCAGTATTCATGAACCTTATGAACAAGGTTTTCCATGAATATCTGGATCAGTTTGTTGTTGTCTTCATCAATGACATCCTGATCTACTCGAAGACTGAAGAAGAGCATGAAGAGCACCTTAGAAAAGTTATGGAAACCTTGAGGAAGGAAAAGCTCTACGATAAGCTATCTAAATGTGAATTCTTCTTAGACAAGGTGAATTTTCTGGGCCATGTTGTCACAGGAGAAGGAATTTCGGTAGATCCAAAGAAGATAGCTGCCATTGAGAAGTGGAGTACACCAAGTTCAGTTGCTGAAATCAGAAGTTTTCTGGGCTTAGCTGGCTACTACCGGAAATTTGTGAAGGACTTCGCCAGGATTGCTGAGCCGATGACGAAGCTCACAAGGAAGAATGAAGAATTTGTGTGGACTGAAGCTTGCCAGGCAGCATTTGAGGAACTGAAGAAAAGACTTACAACAGCATCGATACTTACGCTACCCGCAGGTACTGGCGGTTTCTCAATCTACAGTGATGCTTCTGGTAAAGGATTGGGTTGTATTCTTCAACAACACGGGAAAGTAATTGCTTATGCATCTAGGTAATTACGGACTCATGAGAAGAACTATCCCACACATGATTTGGAGCTTACAGCGGTTATTTTTGCACTGAAGCTATGGAAGTATTACCTCTATAGCGAGAGAGTGGAAATATTTACAGACCACAAAAGTCTTAAATATGTTTTCACTCAAAAGGAGCTGAACATGCGACAGAGGCGATGGCTGGAGCTGATGAAAGATTTCGACATCGACTTGTAGTACCATCCAGGTAAGGTTAGTGTGGTTGCAGATGCACTTAGTCGATACCCGATGGCGATATTTTTGACCAAGGAACGGCATTTACTGGAGGACATAGAGAAGCTTGGACTGGAGATTGTACTGCCTGAAGAAGAAATGAAGAAGCTGGGAAGAGAAGCTATTATACCAGGAGTTGAATCATCAATGATGCAGTTGCAAGTGCGTTCATGTCTGATGGACAAAGTCAAGGAGACACAATTTCAAGACGAGACGCTTTGCAAACTCAGAGATCAAGTGTTGGCAGGAACACTTGAAGGATTCTCAATCGCCAGCGACGGAGCACTAAGGCATGGTACGAGGCTTTGTGTACCAACTGGCGAACTGAGGAATGAGCTGATACAAGAAGTGTACCAGTCACGGTATTCCATACATCCAAGAGCTAATAAAATGTATCGAAATATACGTACTGCAGTGTAGTGGTATAGAATGAAGAAGGACGTATCCAGATTTGTGGCTAGATGCTTGATTTGTCAACAAGTAAAAGCCAGCAGACAGAGACCGGTAGGACTGTTGCAGCCACTAAACATCCTAGAGTGGAAATGGAAACACATAACGATGGACTTTGTGTCAGGACTGCCTCGATCCTAAGGAGGGAAGGATGCCATTTGGGTTATTGTGGACCGACTGACAAAGTCAGCTCACTTTATCCTCTTTAAGGTTGGTCTATCCACCGAGAAGTTGGAAGCACTGTACATGCAGCATATCTACCGGATTCATGGAGTTCCGGTAAGTATCGTGTCTGACAGAGATACTAGATTTATCTCTCACTTTTGGAAGAGTTTGCATGACAGTTTGGGAACACAACTGAAGTTCAGCACCGTCTATAATCACCAAACTGACGAACAATCGGAGAGAACCATCCAGACGCTAGAAGACATGCTGAGATCTTGCGTCTTAGATTTTGGAGGTTCTTGGGAAGACCACTTACACTTGGTAGAGTTCTCCTACAACAACAGCTACCAAGCTAGCATCGGTATGACACCGTTTGAGGCACTCTATGGACGTTGTTGCCGCACTCTACTTGCTTGGGACGACGTAGGAGAAAGAGTACTGCTTGGACCAGAAATGGTGACCGATGCAGCAGAGAAGGTAAGGGTGATTAGAGACAAGCTCAGGATTGCTCAGGATAGACAGAAGCATTGGGCTGATAGCAGTCGCCGACCATTGGAGTTCGAAGAAGGAGACATTGTGTTCGTAAAGATCTCTCCTACCAGAGGAACTATCAGATTTGGCAGAGCATGAAAGCTGAGCCCCAGGTACATCGGCCCATTTAAAATTTTGAGCCGAATTAGAGAAGTAGCGTATCGATTAGCTTTACCAGCTAATCTTGAAGGCGTGCACAACGTCTTCCACGTTTCACAGCTAATCTTGAAGGCATGCACAACGTCTTCCACGTTTCACAGCTAATCTTGAAGGCGTGCACAACGTCTTTAAAATCTAGTTATAAACAAAGGCAAGTACGGTTGTGTTTATTTTCAATTTAGTTAATAATAGTAATATTGCAAGATTAAACCATATTGCTACACGGAACTCTCCGAGAGTATTGATTGTTATTGATTGTGGGATTGGGGGAGTAGTGTAGTGTATTATGACCAACACCCCTCATATTGCATATTGATTGTACGAGCTTACCCCTCTTACACACTGGGATAAGCCGTATCGTATCACTAGGATACTATTGTACAACCCAAGTCAGTCATAAACATTACATACTCAAATCACATTGTTTCCAATTATGGAAAATTGCTGGAAAATATTGTTCAAATATTTTAACTGTTTAAACTGTAAATTTCTAATTATTAGTTAAATTGTTAAATTTTTATAATTGTACTTTGCTCCTTTCCTGACTGGATATCCACCCCCAATAGGTTCTTTTGATGAGGCTGAGCTATTGATAAATAGCTACTACGACCCGGTACTTTATCCAGCAGTGCTGCCAGAGTCCCAATTGGAGGACGATGATATTATGGCTGATGAGCCAACACTCTAGAGGACGTTTTTATCTTTTAGTTTTGATGTTAAAATAAAAGACAATTTAATTCAGTTTTTATTTCAGTTGTATTTTGTTAGACTAAGTTTATTTTTAAAATTCGAAATTCAGATGTTGTGACAAAATAGATTGTGTTGTCGTGATTACCTGCATTTGGATACAGCTTACTACCGTCGTCTCACAACGGTGCAGGCTGGACATGATCCGATTCGACCCAACAAATTGGGACCGGGTCGTGACATATTTGTACCACCGGGATGAATTGAATACTGTAAACTATGAGCCTCTGCTATGATCTCTTGCCTGATGTCACCACTGGGTACACAAAGATGCCTTCTATGTCGAAGTGTGCCATCTTCGTGAATACATAATTCTGCTCTCCGTCCCGCTTAACATTCTGCCCTAAGCCACTGAAGCTTAGAATTTGATGACTGTGCTATCTTAATCCTCTTAATTATACTGGACTGAACTTACATACTGGCCATCAATGCCACATTGGTAGGAATAACTATCTCTATACCCATCTTCTGTAGATCCGCTAATAACTATGGTTGTACTGTTAGAAAATAAGCTCCTGCTCTTCTACTCAACGTATCTGTAACTACGTTGGCCTTTCCAGGATGATACTGCAAGTTGATGTCGTAATCTACCAATAGCTCTAGCCACCTTCTCTGATGCATGTTAAGATCCTTCTGGGTAAATATATACTTAAGACTCTTATGGTCGATAAAAATCTCTACCCAATCTCTATATAAGTAATGCCTCCAAAGTGCAAAAACCACCGCTGCTAACTCCAAGTCATGGTTTGGGTAATTCCTCTCATGATCACGAAGCTGACATGATGCATACACTACTACCTTGCCATGTTGTGTCAAGATGTATCCCAATTCTCTGCCTGAAGCGTCACAATAAACTGAGAATCCTCTAGTCCCATCTGGAAGCGTAAGAATGGGTGTCGTCATCAATCCTTGCTTCAACTTCTCGAATGAACTCTGACACTCTACTGTCCAAGCAAACTACATATCCTTGTGGGTCCACTGCATCATGGGTGCTGAAATCTGAGCTAAATCTAATACAAATTGTTGGTAATATCCTGACAATCCTAGAAAACTGTGAACCTCTGCGATGGTATTGGGTATTGGCCATGTTTCTATAGCTACTATCTTCTAGGGGCCTACTTCCATTCCACCTCTAGTAATAATATGACCTACGTACGAAATGCGATCAAGCCAAAACTCGTGCTTGCTGAACTTCGCGTACAACTAGTGCTCTTTGAGAATCTGAAGGACTACTTAGAGATGATGCTCATGCTTTGCTTCACTCTAGTTATAGACTAAGATTTCATCTATAAAAACTATCACAAACTGATCTAAATAAGGCATGAATATGCGATTCATGTGATCCATGAATACTGCTGGCGCATTGGTCGCTCCGAATGGCATAATGATCCCAATGCCAATATCGAGATCTGAATTCCATCTTCGGGATGTCTTGCTCTCTGACTATGATCTGATGGTACCTCGACCGTAAGTCAATCTTTGAGAATACTGATGCTCCACTGAGTTGATCGAATAAGTCATATATCCTTGGTAGAGGATATCTATTCTTGATTGTTACATAATTCAAGGTACGATAATCAACACATAATCTTTATGTACCATCCTTCTTTTTCATAAGAAGCATCGGGGCTCTCCAAGGCAATCAACTAGCACAAATGAATCTCTTGGTTCTGAGTTCTTCAATCATCTTGTACAGGATCTCTAATTCTGATGGTACCATTATGTAGACTCTTTCTGATACTGGTGACGTCCCTGGAATCAAATCAATGGTGAACTCTATCTTTTTCTCGCAGCATGCATAGAAGCTCTTCGAAAAATATGTTAAGAAATTCTTCTACTACCCTGGGAAACTGAACTGCTTCTGCTACTGTCATCCGTAAGACTGGTGGAGAAGGTTCTACTTCACCTCTGGAAAATGAAAACTCTTCTTCGCCTGGGATACCAAAAATAATTTTGCCAACATGGCAGTCTATTCTTGCATACTGATCCTTCAACCAATTCATTCCTAGGACCACATCATAGTCGGCCATCGAGAATTCTATCAATCTAGCGGGAAACTCTCTACCGCTAACTATGATTCGACATGAGAAAAAGAATCTATCTACTCCCATAAGACCACTACCAGTAAGTATATTGAGCCTTACTGATAGTGACTCGGGCTCCAGTCCTATCTGTATTATGAATCGTGTAGACATAAATGAATGTGATGCACCCGAATCAAATAGTACTGCTACTGGAAAAGAGTTGACGAGAATGGTACCTACCACCACCTCACCTGATGCCAATTCTTCTGCTACTGACAGAGCCATAGCTTGACCCTGTCATCTTGGTGCTGGTCCCCTCTGCTGGTGACCTCTCTGCCTGTTCTGAACCTGAGCTTGGGCCTGAGCATACTATTGAGCCTAAGGCGGTAACGGCCTCAGAGGATGGTACTGCTACTGCTATACTAATGCTAGTGTCCTAACCGATGGACTGGTTAGGGTTGATGAAGATGAACTGGCTCTATGAGGACAGGAGCCAATTCTAAGATCTGGTGTCTTACAAGTCAAGCACAATCCTTGTGCTCTGTGACACTCTGAAACCACGTGTCCAGGCTTTCCATAATGAGAGCAGTCTATTACGGAAGATTGCTTCTGCTTTTGTTGCTGAGGGTACGTCGGAGTCGAGTGCTAAATCGACAAAACAGTGGTTACCCTCCTAGGAGCTCCAATAGTCAAAGCCCTAGCTGCCGGGGCTGGTGCTGATGACTGAGACAACTGTCCATGAGGCCTCTTCCGCCCTCCAGTTCGATGTACTATCCTCTGTGAAGTGTATTCATGCCACCTTACTGCTGGGAAAACTGTATCAAATGTCTGGTGCTCAAACTGCTCGACATCCAGAATAATCTCTAGGTAGAGTCCCTGTTGGAATCGAGGCGCTCGGTCCAAAGCAAATCGACTAAGCCTAGAAAACTCGACTGCATATCCATCGATCATACTTTCCATCTGCTTGAGATTGCTGAATCTGCTATGCAGATCATACCGAGCTACCGCATCAAAATACTTCGTCTGAAACTTGTCACTGGATACCTCCCACAGGACAGGCGTCACCAAACCCACTGCTAGCATCGTCCACCAGCTGCGGGCTAAGTCCAATAACTGTAGGCGCACAACGGCCACCTACTTTTCTACTAGAATTCGAGCTGCCTCCAGAATAACCTCTATATCCCGTAGGCAAGCATTGGTAACAATAGCATCTTCACTGCCGTCAAAGAAAGGAGGGTTCAGGCGCTTGAAGCTATTAGCCATATTGTTCCCTTGATAGCCAACTCTACCCATAGCATCTTGTACTGTCTACTGTAGGGCATCGCCCCGACGGTCTTGTGATGCATGCAAGTCCCGGATGAGTCCCATCAGGGTTCTATTATCAGGCTCTATAGGCTGGACTGGCTGAACTGGTGGCTCTGGATCTCCGAAATGCATGACTCAGGATGCAGCTCCAGAGTGCTGGGCTTGGTCCCCAGGTTGCTGCATGTTTACTGGAGGTTCTCCACCCGACTAATCGGCAGGATCATGAACAATGCCACTGAAGAAAATAACATGAGGAACAATAAGGAAGGACCAAGATTGATCAAGGATAGAAGCACCTTATCAGGTCAGGTTTCAGGAGGATTAAAAAACATGAGTAGAGATCAAGGAAGAATGCTGATTGAGACATCTATTCAGTAAAACCCTCACACATCTTGATTTATAAGACCTGAATGGGCCACCACTTAAACCGTGTCACGTCTCTAAACCATAATACTAGATAACAGGGGACAGACACAGCCAGCTACGTATATTGAAGTGCAACCCACCTCGCAATACGGTCACGGCTGTCTAGATGCATGAGGGTTTATCTATAAGCCAACAGTATCTTATAGTCAAGAACAAGCTTAGTGTCTCAATCTCAAGCAAGCAAATAATTGTTACAAGATGTTAAATCATCAGACATACAAAGTAAGGCATCCCAAATATTATATATTCAGATGATCATGAAGCTAGCCATACAAAATACGAGACTAGCAAGTGTTAAGTCATACATGATCAACCCTAGGATTTGTCAATCATGTTACAGCCCTTAGGCAGACAGAAACAAAGTTTCAACACGAGCTAACACTTGCTCGACGGCTAAACACCTCAAAAGAATAATTTACAATAGAGTGGAAGAGCAAAATAAGAAACCCACTCGTTGCCAGGATTATGTCTGGTGTTCACCATCTGGCTAGAAAGCAGATAGATCCTCGGGTACTTCTCTGAAATCTGGCCATACAAAACCAGCTGGATCAGACCCCAGAAAGAGCAAGTGCCATAAGGGAGGCTCCACTTAGAAACTAAAACCAGCATATAATAAAAGAAGAACTGATAAAAGAACATAGATAAATAACATGAGAGCTGAGTTAACATAAAATATTACTTTGCAGTAGGAGGAACAAGGGGTGGAATATAATTCTCATGCTAATCATGAGACAATTCATTCAAGCACGGCCAACCAACTCCTACGGCTTGCTATTGTTAGCTAACTAGGGTTATCACAAGCTTAGTTACTAACAAGTTGTAATGAGATGTTCCCGTAGTCACAAGCCCTGCAGGCTATCCAGGTTATCCATACGAGGGTTACAAGAGTTATCAAAAAAATTTATTAAGTGACTTAGAGTGCAACACATGACAGTGTGCTGAAAATGTGCCCTACTCGTCCGTAGGCTACAAGTCCACTGGTGTAGCCGGGATAACGGGATCGCCTGTAATAGAGAAATCTCTCTAAAAGAACTACTTGATCAATCTAGTCATTAACCTATTCAAATTCATTATGAATCCCTGACCGTGGTAACCAAGAATCCATATCCTATACATGATGCAAGACGAGACATGTAGCTTGTATAGGCACAATCAACCACGGGGTTAAGGCAATAGTTACACTAGCAAGACAGGATTAGCCGTCGCAACAGCAATCAAGATTATACATGTCATGTCCGGTTTACTTGTCATGTCAAGAGTACTTGTCAAGAGTGCGCCTCGACGGGCCACTATCACGAATATCAAGACAGGTTCATGCTAGCATGTCCAAGTCAAGTCAAGTTCAATACTAGCCAGTCATAAACATGCTCAAATTCTATCGAACTCAATATTAATAAGTTATCATGCTAGGTCGTCGTAAGTTAGGCCAAGTACAAGATGCATGCAAGGTCAAGGATTGCACTAAGAACCATATGAACAAGCATGGAGGTATGGGACAAGGGGTAGCATGGCAAGAATGGTGCTGGACAAATGGCACTAGGCCAAATGAGCTAGGTAGCACGGGGCAAGTGGCCCTGGGCCAAGTGAGCTAAGTGGCACGGGGAAAGTGGCGCTGGGCCAAGTGGCGCTGGTCCAAGGAGAGCTAGGTGGCGCTGATCTAAAAAGGGCTAGGTGGTGCTGGGCCAAAGAGAGCTAGGTGGCGCTGGCCAAAAAGAGCTAGGAGTGGCATGGGCCAAAAAGAGCTAGGTCAAGGAGAGCACTGAGTGGCGTTGGGCCAAAGAGAGCTAGGTGGCGCAGGGTGGCACGCACAACCGAGATGGCACGGCGCTAATGAGCGTGCACAACAGAGATGGCATGGCGCTAAGGAGCGCGTGCAACCGAGATGGCACGACGCTAAGGAGCGCGTGCAACCGAGATGGTGTGACGCTAAGGAGCATACGTGCACACTGCTCATCTTCCCCAACCAGCACCAAAAGCTTGGTTGAACCCATGAACTCCAAAGGCCATAACTCCCTCAAAACAAGTCATACTCGAGACTTCCAAGGGTCTAATTTGTGTAGAAATGAATTTCCCACAACATAGAGTCATTAGATCTCGAAAATAACAAGATTAAAGAGATCAAAAACCAAGAAAAACTGAAAAAATTACAAACTTAGATCTACAAGAATCCATCTATAAAAACCAAAAATGTCAAGTCCTAAAGAAGCTTAGAATCAAGTAAAGAAGAGAATATGACAATAAAACTTAAGGTCCATCATGAAGCAAGTTGCACTTGCCTAGGTCGGTAGGGGCGAGGATTTATGGAGAAGAAGAAAGAAATAAATGAAAAGTAATGGAGGAGAGAGTGAGGAGTTGACTTATATGTCAACCTCTCCATCTCAAACCAAGCCAAACCAAACCAAAAAAAGCTAAGCTAAGCCGAACCAAAATAAACCAAGCCAAAGTTAAGCAAGACAAGTCAAAATACGAGTCACCTGACAATGTCAGAAATTCATACACGTATACTAGAAATACGTATAACAAAAAATGGGAGTGACACCCGGTCATTCGATCAACTTATAAATGACCGACTTATAAAATTTTTGTCTGACGTATCATTTATTGATACAAGTCCACGCCTGATCGTTCTAACCAATTATCGAATAGCACTTGCATTAATATACCGTCATACAAATTTCCAATCGAGTTTCGGTACTATCCCGTCCGTTGTAGAGAATTCTTCTACAATTTATGCAATGTGTCGATGCAATCCATTGTACAAGTGATATAGCATATACCACTCAGAATCAAGGCATTCATCGCATAGGTGGTATAGCATATACCACTCAAAAATCAAGTCATTTCTCTCGCATCATACTCAGTACGAATTAATATTTATTCGAAACAAACTCTCCCGCGATGATCATGCTGATCACAAAATTCACTTTCGATTAAATTAAAATTCGATACAACTCGGCCAATGTACACATTTTGCCAACTCGTGTTCGGTGCGCAACCGAACCGATTCGTTCTTATTGATTTACAAATTTTAGTTCCATCTGTTGCACCTCGTGCAACGTTTCATTTTCAACATTCAAAGCCAATACTCGAATTCGTTCAACATTTCGTTATCAACTTTCATATTCTTTCACAATGTACAAATCATAATTCACTCATTATAATTTATGCAACAAAATATCACGCGACTTTTGTTATATCAATGCAACCAACATTTCTCATACCGACTTGCTGTATTGAACAACAAACTTCCCAATTCACATTTCACAACCTATTGCGCTTGCAGCAACAAACATCTCAATTCATAATTCATGACTTGTTGCACTTGCAGCAACAAACATTTTGTGGCTTTTTGCACTCAATACAACAAACATTTTACGACTATAATCAATAAACATAATATAATTTCGTAACACGTACGACAAAATTACACAACTTTGTATTAGACTTATTGTATGGAACATCCAATACGACATCGAGAAGAGTCAAGAATCACTTAATCGTGGTACGTAGGAAACTTTTGGAATTGAAACGAAGCAAGCCTCCTGAGAAAATTGAACCTAGAGCTCTGATACCACTTTGTCACACCCCGACTTGGAAAATCGTTCGTCCTCGCTTAATTTTACCGAATTGATCGTCCTTGCTAGGGCGTGATGTCGTATGAGTCTGGAGTTACGCTCATACAAGACAAGATGATAGGTTCTCAAAATGATTATATTTGATTCAACTTTTAGCAGTAGAATAAACAGAGTATACGAAACAATTATCTTTAGTCAATAAGCAGCAAAATTACAAAGGCTTTCAATAGCCCACATGCCAGATTGGCTTACAATACTCAAGTTCTCTCTTACCCACAAAGGATTTTACCATTCCATACACCATGTCTTCTAATCTCGGTCGCAGCATCCTGTTGTAAGTTTGAACATCAATGCGATCGCACGCCTCAAAATTCTATGGCATTCTATGCCTCGTCGTATTCAAGCGAAGCTCCGCCACGAGCAATCCATTTTCTGCATCCTGTAAGCAATCTGGTGGAGGATCAGTACTAATCCTCTCGCGTACTGATAAGACCCACTTTGCTAAACCAATATTAAGTAGATGTATGAATCATGCAGCTTAAGTTGTCATATTTCTATCTTTGCCTTAGGATTAGCTTCATGGCATATTCGAAAGCAGTAAAGCATATATTTTATGGCAAGCATGTTATCATTTATTCGCGTAAGTGAATAGGAAATATATAGCAATCTCGTATTATTTTATGGCATGACTTCTTATCGACATTGATGCCTCACCCTTTCATCGACGCAAGGTGAATACGCCTACCATTTTTTCATATCATGTTATAAGTGATCCTTGTGCAGGATCTCTGTGTGCCTGCACTTTCAGCCCATCGACCCCTATCTGTATGAAGATCACTGACATTCACCATGTCATAATGGACTTATATTTCTCGATGGCATTTCGACGCTACCTATTCAGCCTAGGTTACGATCCTTACTGAAGGTCCTGCAATGCTTATGCTCCCTTAGCCACAATAATCATTCCTACTAGGCCGAACAGTCTCGGCGCCTCGATGATCATGTTCGTGGAAACCAACCCGTGAACGGGCTTTATTCACAGTCCATTTGATCATGCAATACGTATCTACTCATACAACCAAACATAGTTTGAGTCCGAAACTCAGACTTTGCATCATTCCATATTTTTCACATGTTTTCTATGTTCTCACATTCTTTATACGATTTTATTCTTTCTTTCGATGTTTCATCACCTCAATTCAACGTCCAAGTGAATGACCCAAAGGTACCAAACATTTCCAATGTAGCATATCGTAACCAATAATTATTCAATATCCCTCGACTTGTGCATTTGATGCACGCCTCGATTCAGTATTTCTATATTCTATGCCTTAGTGTTCAATGTTCTCCTATTCATGTATTTGATGCACGTTTCGACATGATCTTTAAATGTGCTAAACTTATGTTCAATCCCTTTGACTCATGCACTGAGGTACTTATTGATGTTCAATGACTCATGCCTTGAGGCACGTTTTGATCCAATTGTTCAATATCCCATGACTCGTGCATCTGATGCACTTGTCGATACAGTTATCCCTTGTTCTTATGGCTTGCGCATCTAGGCACTCGCATTTGCGGTATTTCGATGTTCTATGGCGACTCGTACATTTGATATACGTTTTAATTTAATTGTTCTATCTTAGTATTCGTGTGCACTATGATTACTCTCAATCAAGCCATACCCATAGACTCGATAGGTTAACTTAGCATACAATGGTGCATTTTAGTTAGGCATGATGGAGTAGGAAAGAAGGATCAAAATCCTCCCACCTTAGTCGGTCTGCCATGTCGTTTCGCCAAGCCGATGTGGCTCAATTTCATAACTTTATTGCACGGCCAGCTATTGTCACGACCCGCACCCACTGTGAGGCTACGAGTACGTAATAGCGCCCAGCATACGCCACAGTATCGGCGGTAGAACGCTGTTCTAGGTCACTATCTAACCAACAACTCACACAATTATATAAGTACTTGTCAAATCTCAACTCCGAACGGAGGACAAGTATAGATATAATGAAATATCAATCACAGTCTATGCACGATATGATAACACAGAAGTTTAAAACTAAGACTAAATAATAACAACAAAACCAACTACTAAATAATAATAATCTCAAAACAATCTCAAAATAAAACATATCTCAACTTATTTACAATTCAAGTTCTAAAACATGAAACTAAACCAAGTCAACTAGCTAGTCTTCCGATCACTCTGAGTGTCGAGACCAAGGTAGCTAAACCATCTCCTGGTCCATAGTAAGCAGGACAAGTGTCCTCAGGACAATTATCTGTAAATTTTCAACAGGTCAGTCAGGACAGGAACGAGCACATCTCATCTAGAAAACCCAAGTAAATGACAGAGAACTATAAAGCAGTTATAGGCAGATGTATTGATGAATATGGCAGTTTATATTTAGGTGATGGTATAGAGAACAGTTGAGATACAAGGAAAGTATAGTAACTAAATAAGAGAAGAATCATGGCAATGAAGACTGTAAATAGAAACTAGCTGAACTAGAGTAACATGATATAAGTCCAGACAGTAAATATAAACAAGTGTAAAACCCAAGTAAGTCCAGACAAGATGAATCTGATATCAGGTGATTCCAGTACAAGATAAGTCCAGTATAAGATGATTCCAGTCAGTGATCAAGGATTCCAGGGTGAGTCCAGACTATATTCTAACAGTGTATTTTAAAATACCGAGATCTACATGTCTTATTCAAGTATTTTCCCTCCCAGCAAGTACAAGTTAATCCAGAATACGACACGAGAATCGAGATGAGTCCAGCCAAACATGATTCCAGTACATGATGATTCTAGTAATGATTCCAGTAATAGAGGCCAGACAAGATGGTATGTGTGTCACATACATGAATCCAGAAATATCTATACGTATTGTAACAGAGAATCACATACAACTAACTAGAACTGAAGTATAGTAATTGACAAATAAATAAGAGAACTATCAGAGAATATACTCGCCAGATACTCTGAAAAGAGTAGTGTAATATCACATGTCTGCACCGGAGTCACAATGTCCTAAATAGAGCAATATGGGTTATTATGTGTTTAAAATAAGGTAAATGAAGTTTACGATGCAATCTACATGATTATAGGTCAATCTAGGTCAAAGTTAACTATGGTCAACTCTAAAGTCAAACTAGGTCAAACTAGTTAGGGTTGGGTCAACAATGGTCAACTAGTCTAGGTTAGTCAATTCTAGGTCTAAACAACTAAGTCTGTGCAAATCAAGTATCCAAAATAGCTACTAACTCATAGCCTAAGTCACTTGCTAAACCAAGCACAAAATTAAACCATAAGCTAACAAGGCACACAAACTTAGTCATATAATGTATATATATTATTCACATTCGCATATTCATATACATAAATATATATAAGAAATCTATATACATAGGCACATACATATATATATATATATATATATATATATATATATATATATATATATATATATATAAAGGAGAGGTAAAAGAGTAAGTGAGTGAGAATATACTCGCCAGATACTCTGAAAAGAGTAGTATAATATCACATGTCTGCACCAGAGTCACAATGTCCTAAATAGAGCAATATGGGTTATTATGTGTTTAAAATAAGGTAAATGAAGTTTACGATGCAATCTACATGATTATAGGTCAATCTAGGTCAAAGTTAACTATGGTCAACTCTAAAGTCAAACTAGGTCAAACTAGTTAGGGTTGGGTCAACAATGGTCAACTAGTCTAGGTTAGTCAATTCTAGGTCTAAATAACTAAGTCTATGCAAATCAAGTATCCAAAATAGCTACTAACTCATAGCCTAAGTCACTTGCTAAACCAAGCACAAAACTAAACCATAAGCTAACAAGGCACACAAACTTAGTCATATAATGTATATATATTATTCACATTCGCATATTCATATACATAAATATATATAGAAAAGCTATATACATAGGCACATACATATATATATATATATATATATATATATATATATATATATATATATATATATATATATATATATAAAGGAGAGGTAAAAGAGTAAGTGAGTGCGTGTGTTTGGCATGTGTGTGAAAGGATATGTGTTAATGTTCTCAGATTTAGGTGTATGTGACATGGAATACATGGTGTCAAAGGGTGTATGAATGTATGTGTGTAAAAGGTTATAGGTTAACTCAGTTTATAGAAATGCATACATACGTACTTACATTGCATACATATATACATACATATCATGTATACATACATACATTGCATACATGCCTACATACATATCATATATGCATACTTGCATTCATTCATGCCCCTATACATACATACATAGATGCATACATACATATTTGAATACATTATATACTTGCATACATTATATTCATATATGCATACTCTATATTATATTACATTCATTCCTGCATACAAGCATACATATAATATATGCATACAAACTCATATATTTAACTCAAAAAATATGTGAATACATACATTACATTACCTTAACACATATATATATCATTCATTCATATCTCATATACATGCATTATATCCATTCACATATCATTAAGTTGCATACATATACTTATTTTTATTACATTCATGTCATTCATGCATATTACATGCTTATATGCATCTATACATTATATACATTGTATACAACATGTAAAAATAGAAGAGAGAAAAAGGAGGAAAAATTGAAATGAAAAGGGAAGGGAAGGAAAAATGTAAGGAAAAGGAAAAACAGTGGACATATACATGCTTGCATCATATATTCTACATTACCATACATGCTATCATTATATATTGCATTACATTATGTATACATTATGCATTCATATCTATCATTACATGTATACCTTGCATTCATATCTAGCATTCATTATATACTTTCATGCATACATTGTATATCATTCTTTTATTCATGCATTTATGCATTGCTTACATACATTACATTGATTGCATTCCTACATGCTTGCATTCACCATATATATACATTAATGTAAAGAGGATACATATCATATATATATTATTTCATTCATCTAACATACCATGTATTACATACTCTATATTCATTTAATATCCATACTACATAGGCTCATAGGTTACACAAAATGCCTATATCGTATAGTCATTCTTCTACTTAAAATAAATACTATATCAATTGGGCCTTCACTAAATTCTAGGATTAAAGTATGTCGTAGACCTTCGTGTTAGCTTTCCGAAATTTCAAACGGATCGTATTTTCGTGTCCGAAAGCTCCCGAAATCGCGAAAACACCGAAACGTGTTTGTCTTTTGGACAGCTGACACTCAAATAATTTTACAAAAAGTTCCAGAATGATTTTGGCTTGTTAAAATATATATTTGGAAAGCTAACTTCGATACGGTTCTTTTGAAGAAAATAGGAGATTAAACGGTGTCCTAAACTAAAAGTTATGACATTTCTAAGTTGCTTTGGTCAATAAAAACGTGGATGAATATTATGACGAATTTGAGTTGTTTTGGACAAAAGAAACACATGTAGGCCAAGATACTTGGATACCAACATAGGTATCCAAATAAAACTCATTCTAACCATCCTAACTAAGATCAATCCACTCTCTAACCATTCTAAAACTAAATTTAAATATCTATTTAAACTATTATCATACATACATACACATGGGGTGTCCTAATTTGGGATCTATCAAGTAGGACACAAGACACATATCTAAAATCCTCAAGAGAGCTCCAAATGGCCTCAAATTTGAATCTAAAGGGGACACATGCATGAGGATGGATCCTACGGATTCAAAACTAATTTATATACAAAGAAAATCGATTTAGAGGATGGGTTTTACCTATTGGGAGTGGAATCCCAATGAATCCTTTAGGACACGACTCCGATACGAAGATCCCTTAAAGTGGACATTCCTCCTTGTATTTCTCTTCCAATTCTTGGTAGCACCCTTTTCTTGGAGAATGGGAATGATTGAAGAAAGATTTGGTGAAGGAATGATTTGATTTGGAGATCAAATCAAAGGGAAGGCTCTCTAAAATTAGGGAAGAACAAAAGGAAAATAAAAGAGGCAAGATTATAATGAATGAAATGAATCATTCTCCCCTAAAGGTGGCTGTCATAAAGAGTCCATTAGAGCTAATGGAAAATGTCCTAATTGCCCCTCTTTAATCTCATATGGTTAAGTCTAGACTAGGTTCAAGTTTGGGGTCAAAAGGATCTAGTTTTGAGTATCTAACTTAACCATTCTAACATGATAAAAATTAGTCTAACTAACTAACTTAAATGTTGGGTTTTGTCGGCCATGCTTAACTTAATATTGGGTCTCATCTAGAGTTTAAGCTACCCGGGTCACAATACAAGTCGGAACGAGATGAAACTCAAACCCGACTAAACAAATCCAATAAAAACAATATTAAAAATATAAAATTTTCCCAAAATATTAAAATATAAAAAATGACCAAAATCATAATACATCAATTTAAATATTAATAAAATGATCTAAAATTCACCAATTAATTAAAATCCTAAATAATTCAAAAGTCACAAAATGACCAAAATACCCTTAGCCAAAAAAGTTGTAAATAGTCATTCTAATCATATGGTTAGGTCCCCATTGTCATGGTTAGTCTCTAGGCTCAACCTAGGGTTCACTAGCTAACACATTAAAATTATAATTCACCAATTTAAAATAGTATTAAATTAATTAAAAATCCCCATAAATCATAAATCCTATTATTAAATAATAAACTTTTACAAAAGTTCAAAATTACTCTCATTTAGAAAACTGGATGTTACAGCTATTTTGATTTAGTCATTCGAGCACTTCGTACTGCATTAAACTACTCGACTGATTCGGTCTACTATGCTCGTGCCTCAGTCCGTTGCGAGGCGACATTATGGTTCTGTGGACTCCGTTGCAAATAAGGCAAAATGTCGACCTCTTATATTCAGCGTAAAAGCTTAGCCTACACACGAAACCAACTAAAATCAATACTTATTCGAATAAGACTTAGGCTTTGCGTTGATTCGATTTACTGGGTCTTCGAATTGACTCAATGCTCTCTCGTTCGAACCAATGTAACTCTTTGCATCGATCCAACTCGATGCATTTTTCGGTCAACGTGACTCTTGTATCGATTCGCATCGATACTTCATCGGGTCAACACAACTCTTCGAGTCAACGACTCAGCATAATGCACCATGCGGAGTAGGGTATTACACTATACACCTTAATCTTTTCATCCAATATACTTTTGTGTCATGTGGTTGAGGTTTCATATTTTAAACAAATCTATATTCATCGTGTTGTTGTCGGAACACCGAGAAATCTAGAATCCACATATCTTTCTAGACTCAGAACCTTATGGAACTCTTCTAAAATAATTGTTGTGTTTATTTTATCATGAAATTCATATTTTACATAATTTTTCCTGAATATTTATTTATTTAAAATTAGTTATTTCTATGCAAAACTATTGAACAAGTCGGTAAATATTGATATCGGATCAATATGAGACTTGGATACCTATTTTTCTATGAGTAAAATAGACTAAATTTTATTATAAAATATTATATATATTTTTCCAGAAATAAATAACATATTTTTACTTTATAAAAATATTACTTTATCATATAGAATTAATACTATATATGCTAGATTGAATTAACTAGGTAATGTGACTAGTATAGTAGAATATATTAGTTAGGCCTATATATGGTAAGTCCATATATGGTATGACATAGACATGTCACTGATAGTTAGATTTATTCTATTCCAGGTGTACATGACGTTGTGATCAAGGATCCCAGAGTCAGACTGTTGTATACGCACTTGGAGGCTACAAACAAGTGTACCTTGCCAAAGTTTTAGTACTTTCTTATGTTCTTCATTTATTGTTTATTCATATATATTATGAACATAGGATTAGTTGTTACTTAGTGTATGATTATTATTCGGGTGCCGATGTCAGTTATAGATATCGGGGATCGATACTAGGCATGATGTTGCATTTTATTCATGTCCTATAGACATGATAGACCATAGGACACTGACACGATTGATGATATGGAGTCTGACGTAAGATATTCATGGTTATGGACTCTGTACTAGCATGTGTGACTTGTTACTCGTACTTGAGTTTTACTTGGCTTGACATGACTTCACTGGATAGTTTTAGAGCATAGGGAGGGGAGGACTCTACCAAAATATCTGGCCGTCTAGACACGTGATCATGCTTCCATATTTGGGAGTTGGTTACTTTACTCGTAGCCATGGTCTTTGTAGAAGAGCTATTGTATTGGTTACTTATTCGTCCATCGATATCACAGTACGGTGCCACAGGTGATTGCCTATACGGTTGGTCATGGTATTAGGATTGTCCTCAACTGCATTATCAATTAGAAGGCTATGGTAGTTACCCTTCTATATTTACATTTTCTTTTTCTGTTACTTTGGCATGTATATTGTGTACCTTGTTACGTCTCTCTGAGGACCTAGTGATCTCTCCAAGTAGTTGCTTATGCAGAGAAAGTTTGCTGATCTGGATGGTGTCGCTATGTTCGATTCAGGTATATATTGGGATGATATCTTTATTATATTCCACTGGCATCGTATTTATTTCCATTACTTTATTCTGCTGATATGACCTAGTTTTACAAGCTTTATTCTTTGACATAATCGTGTTCGGACAAAAATAAGAGTCTGGTCCACTTAATTATATGTTTTCCATTCTTGTGTGCTTATAAGATTTGGTATGTTAATGCCTAACCAACATTAGTACATTTGGTCTTACGATAGATTTATCTTTTGTGGATTGGGATATAAAATAATCGTAGTGATATAGAGATATAACTACCAAACTTAGACAGCTTATACGTAGTCGAGTAGGACTGGAGTCCACTTGATACGTAGCTGGCATGTATAAGCATTTCTAGTCCTATGTATTTTGGGACTGGAGCGTTACATAGGCTATCTATCAAGGTTTTCTAAGAATGTGACTAGCTAATTTTAAAGTCATGATCTAAATTATGCTACCTTAAAGGTCATATATCTCGAGTCCAACCAGTTCACCCACTTCTGTAGCATGGGTTCTCTCTAATCGTCGCTTCTAGCAATATGGTGTTACACACTAAGAATGCAGTATGCTAGGTCATAGCCATCCTTGATCCTTTTTAATTACTCAACCTATACATAGTACTACTTCTACGATTCTTCCCTCTTTATACCCCTATGTGTATCTTATTCCAACATAATTGTTCTAACTACTAGTCCTTAGTTAAGTCTAACCACACAAGATATGATTATCAAAACTAATCATTAATAACTATGCCACTCCTATAGGTTATATATCCAATCTCCTTAATAGTATGATTCATAACTCACCCTTTCTAGTCTATCAAAAGCTATATGATACATACAAGTATGACCATCCATTCTACCCCTATCTGCTAGGTAAAGGTGAAATTTAATGATAGGTGATACGTATAGATAGTACTTGACAACTATCTACATATTGGTAAATCTTCTAGTCCTGGTTGTTAATAGGTCATTTCAAGGCTACTCTAACTTTATATAGATGTATGTCTAGTCTAACATGGACCTATTCTCCCTACACCCAATATACTTAGATTGGCACTATGGTACATCAAGACATTACATTTCATTCTACCATTATCATTCGGTAGTAACCTCCCTAGTGAAGATCCTTCGGGCTACTCCCATGGTAACTTCAGTTCCTAGCATATGCATAATATCATGATTTCTATATCGTCCAAGGAAAAAATTTCTAAACCATAGTGCAACCATAAAATTTCTATAAGGATTCATAACTATCTTAAGTATAGTGCCTAGTGAATCATTCTATTCACAATAAGATTCTCGAGTTCGTCCAACTATAGTCTTTCATGGGGAGGGCGATCACATTGTAATTAGGGGACCGTAACTAGATCTAAAAATTTACTATATACTCTCAGATCACTTCAATCACTACGATTGAGAAACATATCATACCTTCCGGACTAAACCTAATCAAACTTGCTATACCTCTAATCTCTCTCTATCATAGGTAACTAGTAGAATGGTTGTATTCCATTGATCCTAGAGTCTCTCGTTAGGGTTAAGTTGTCTATGAGAATCCTATACTACCAATCTGAGCTACTCGGTCTATCTAGTAGAGGCGTCTATACAACCCTTATTACTTTAAACAATCAATCCCCTTTTAAAATGCTCTTGTAAGGACCCTGATATTTGGGAATTATTTTTTTTTTATTTAGATGACTTTTTTTAAATAGATTTTATATTTAATTATGACTATAGATATACTTTTTCGTAGCTTTGATTTTTGAAGCACAAGAAATGCCAATCTTTCGAAACGTCCTTCATGAGTTTTGAAGTAGGCAAGCCCACCTTCAATTTGATATATCATGTCCCACCCAAACTTGTCCTCTAACATTCTTTTGACTTCGCACAATTTTGGGTCAATTTAGGCCATTTGACTATTTACCGTAATTATAGACCTAACTTCCAACTTGAGTTAGCGACTCGACTTAGATCAAAACTATTTGACCTAATATATAATTTCGACCCATTTTTAGCCTACGACACACATGCCAAGGATATGCCACTCAATTGAGTTCTTATTTGCTATTTATTTTTAAATGGCACAAGAGACTCATGGCTGACTTTTCGAGTTCGATTGGACTAAAAAAATATGTTCGACCCCTAACCTAGTCAACTCCATTTGGTAAATCCATGTTAGATAGCCATGATCTAGTATAATAATTTTGAATTTGTTTTACAGGATTTAGTATAGCCAAATAGGTTTATATATATATATATATATATATATATATATATATATATATATATATATATATATATATATATATATATTTTATATATATATATATATATATATATATATATATATATATATATATATATATATATATATTAAAAATATATATATATATATATATAATAAAAAAACACACACAAAATGGCTTTTTTTTCCTTCCCGCTGCTCCCCTAGGCGTCCTCGGGGCGCTTTGCCCCTAGCGGCCTCCGTCTCCGGTTCCTCCGTCTGCCTCCTGCGGCGGGCACCTCTCTGTTCTCCCTTTCATGGCGTCTCTACCACTGCCAGCGGCCGCTAGTGTAGTGACCCGCTCTGCCCTAAGCGGAACGCCGATTCCAAACGGCAAGTGCAACGACTCAAACGAGCCGTCGACCCGAAGAGTTGCTTCGTCCCGATGAAGTATCGATGCGAATCGATGCAAGGCTTACATTGGCCCGACAGGATGAATCCATACTTAGACTTTCAAAGGCGCGCTCGGAATATCGCTCGGCCGATGCGAACATCGCTAAGGTGGGTGGCTCCGATGAACCCGTCTTTGCTTAGCCTAGACACATAACAAAACGGACACATTCACGAGAATCGCTAGGCGATAACATCTTGCATGTTAATAAATGACTCAACGCACCTAGCTAAGGGAGTAATCCCAACTTGTATGCTTGCATAGAATATGGAAAGGAATATGGAAAAATACGAGAACTCTCGCACCGCGCTCCACGCTCGTGCTAAGGCACAAGCTTGCGTTCAACAATGAAACAATGAATGGTTTACAACAATGAAACGGAAGACTATCGATATAGTCACCCGAATAGAGTATAGCAACATTGAAAGGCTATGGGACCGATGGGTCGCCAAGGCGACTCCCGCACGAGGAGTTGCGTAATGCTTGAATGAATAAATCAACGAATCAATGAATGAAACGAATGAATATGTGAATGAATCAATGAACGAAAGAACAAGTGAAAGAAAGAAAGAAAAGAAAGAACGAAGAAAAGATAAGAAAGAAAGGAGATGAATGGTTAGCGACAGGTGTGACGGGCACGTGCATCGGGGCTCGCTACCCGCGCTGCACGGACGCCAACCTGGTCGATAACGTAAGATGGCTAAGGGTTAGCCTATGGCTCAAGGACAGCCGTTAAGTTAAAATGTTAATAAAATACGAAATGGTCGTGGACAAACGGTACGAGCGAGGGGTGGCGTATGCTGTGCCGTAGAGAAAGGGATTCCGCGGCAGTTGTCAAAGTGGGAAGGACTTGCCGGCCCGGACGGAATCAAAAAGGGGCTTACGGGCTTAACTGGGGGAGGCTTGGCCCCAGGAGACGTAAGTGTAGGGTACTTTTCAAAAGACTATCAGGGTGTACCAGCCGCACGCCATGATAGGTGCGAAAATACCAAAGGGAAATGTCCAGGATGGCTTGTGGTGCCAGCGACCGGTTCATATAGAGTTAAGTGGGCTTTGCTGGTGGCGATCCACGTGCAAGTCCTTGCATTGAAATTAAAGTAGTCTAAGTTAACAAAAATGAAGTGCCTTACAAATATGCCTGAATGTATGTAACACATAAAACGATCCAGAATACTTGTACGACTGAGTTAAAGAACGCACCTACGTTATGTTATTATCACATGAATTGTTGTCTAACTTGGTTTACTTGAACAGGGAAGGCCGGACGGTAAGTATGGGTAAGTTGTGCATGTATTTCCATGCGACACTTGAAATTGGCAACACGGGATAGGTTATGATATATGCCATGAAATTGACCCTAAGGAAAGATTAGAAAGACAATGAATGATAGAGATGCACGAAAGTAAATGAAACGTGTTCGGTAATGATAGTGATTATGGGCGAGCTAGCCTCCCCACCAGTGCATAACAATGTACTGATAATCCCACAGTCTACTTGCAGGATGCAGGAGACGTCGGCAGGTGCGGAGCTTTCCTCGAACGTGCTAAGGCGCGGAGCTATCTCTCGAGCCTTGAAGCGTTGCAAGGAGCTGAAGTACTCTATACAGGACATAATGTATCGGAACATCGCCATGAATCATTCCATCTTGTAAGCCACTTGGCACGCCTTTTATGTTTCAGAGAGAGAGAGCTTGAGCGACTTGTAAAATTGGCCTAGCGCCGCTTGTAACTTCTTGAATATCAATAAAGAGTTTGGTTTCGCTTCAACTTGTGTTCATTTATTTTTCCGCCGCAAATGGGGACACTCTGTGAGACTTTGTGGCCTAGCATCAAATCGGCCGTTTCTGGACTTGGCCTTGCACGGGCGCAACCTAGGCCCGTGCGGCATCACGCCTTAGCGAGGACGATCGCTCCTACGGGAGCGGGGCGTGACAGATTGGTATAAAAGCACGGCTTTACGTCCTTGGACATCATTTCGATTCTCTCAGTTTTGAAAGCTCGCGTTGGAAACAAAAGAAGTGTATGCTCTCTCTCGTTGTGCATTGGGATGTTCCATACAATAAGTCTAATATTTTCAAAAGCTCGTACGATTACTCGGTTGGACGGGACCGATAGGCGAAGGCCTTTGTGCCACCACGACGGACTTGAGTTGGAAGGAACCGTTGCTAAGAGTTAGCAAACGCAGTGCGTGCTTGAATGAGCTTACGTTGACAGCAAACGAGTACACGAGACCAAAGTATAGTTCGAACGGGATGGTTATGCACGCAGCCTTTGGCTAAGTGGTGCAGAGTATCGCGCACCTAGACCCTCTGGTGCAAACGAGTCGCGAGCGAGATCGATTATCGCTCGAACGAGAATAAGTGAGCATACGAACTCGAATATAGTTAGCACGGGATAGCTATGCACACGACCTTTTTGGTTATGTTGTGCCGCGTGTCGTGCACCTCGACTTTTGGTGCTATCGAGTTGCGAGCGATATCAAGTACCGCTCGGTCGGGAACGAAGCTACACTTAGAGTGTATATCGATAGGAACGCTATCAAACTAACGCTTAGGCATGAACGGAAGATTTATTGGATTTTGAGGACAATACATACGATTTAGTACGTCGAGGCGACGTGATGCGATTACGCTAGAGATTCGTCGAACGAATCTAAAGGATATCTTAGCGCATGACGCGAACGTAATTGAGGGCTCACTAGGATGGCTTGAACCCGAGTGGTGTATGTGATAGCTTCGAAGAAGGATAAGAGTGAGTGTCGACGACTAGTCGAGTGGCTCAAACCCTGAGTGGTGTATGAACGTTATAGAAATTGTTCGAGCGAGACTAAAAGGATATACGGATAGAACGGGTATGTCGGCGAGGCGATGCGACCGCGCAAAGCCCTAGAACGCGTCACGCTTAGTTTGTCGTGACTTCGATGTCCCGAACGAGATGTCATTTGGACAACTTGTCGTTGGGCAACGCGAGTTAGAAAATGAATGGTCTTGATCGAGGAAACTTAGAGGATCGCGCGTATGATTTCGGATGGATTCAAATGAAGTGTGACTTGGGTTTGAAATTGATCGAATATCGAGGAAATTGTGGAATATCCAACTCGGACAATAGCATCAGTCGCACGACTCGAAATTGGTTGCAAAGGAAGACCGTCAGGTTACGCATATCGTCGATGGTATTGAGGCGTATCAAAGATCGATATGCGATAACCCGGGGGCACTCTGACTCGGCGAATGACGATCGTGCAAATGTTACTGTTCCGTTGGATGCTATACTTGAGTTGTAATGAATGTGTCGAGGAAAAGATAGACTTGGCTCGAGGATTATGCTTGGATTTGCTTCGTTGATAACCACAACGTTGACGTTCTTGTCTTATGCGAGCGCAACTCCAGCCTCGCATATGCGTCACGCCGGATTATGACGATCACTCCGCGTGAGCGCTGATATGGTGATTCATACAGCGGGAGTGATTGAACTTGGATGGCGTGACAATCTGATTGCTTCGACTTGTGGTTTGACGTGAAGGTGGACTCGAGATTGAATTTGTGTGCTTGAAGAATTAAACTTGAGGATTGAGTAGGTCCAATCCACGTATCGAGAATGGGTTAGTCTAAAACTCAAACAAAAAGTTACGCCCCGATGAGAATGATTATTCCACGGGAGCGTTGCATGGTGATTCATGAACCGCCGTGGATAATCGGACTCGCGTGAGATTGGGGCGCAATGTATTGTCGAGCTGGATGACCTCGTGATCGAATACATGAATTGGTTAGAACTGGTGATTGAATAGAATTGAATATGGGCAACGTAAGTCTTGATGCGAATTAGGTGATCATGCTCGATGTTTAGAAATCTGAGTGACGCGAGCTTGGGTAGAAATCCCCGTACAAACGAACAAATGGTTTGACCATAGGATTTGGGGCGAGCGTCGCACAACGACCTTGCACGATGAGCCACGGACTTGACGTGTAACTATGACCTTGTGAGCTGACCTAGCGGATAGGCGGACGACCCTATGCCGAGTGATTGAACCTGTGCGATGGCATTTAAAGTATCGTCTGGACGGACGATAGACTTGTGGCAGCGAGACTTAGAGTAGGACGGGGAACAGGGAGTGTGCGTGAACGACAATGAGATTGGCCCCAAACGAAGGGAATGAAAGGGATGGATGATGCGCAATTAAATGTTGGAATAACGAATTGAATCATTGGTCGGAGGACGTACTCGATGAAGTGCAATACTTGGTTTGGATCGGACGGAAATTACTTAGACTTGGTCGACCCCGCTAAAAGAAATCATACTGATTTCGTGGACAATAACGCTTGAGAAGCGAATCGAATCGTCTTGAGGACCGAGATAAACGATATGTGATATACATATGAGTTCGGTTTTAAATCGAAGTTAGCAAAACGATCGGCAAATCGAAACTATCACGAGTAGCTTGTCCGACTTCGCTAGTCGCTAAGCTTGGTTGAAATGTACATATTCGGGGGACGCCTTGAATCCGTGCACGATCCAAACTCAGCGATATGATGAACTCGAATGCAGCTGCAAGTGGGTGTTGCGATGCGCATAAATGAAAGTAAGTTTGCCTCAGCCTACGACACTCGTATTTGACGAATTTCAACGCACCTCGTACGACCGTTTCAGTCCCATGATATGTCAAAAAGCAACCGAGTCGAAGAAACACTTAAATTGAGTAAGTGCCATCAACTCTAAAATGAATGAAAAAGCTATTCAATAAAAATCGACCAAAACGTATACGACACGGAACTTAGAAAGAAACCGAGTGTCGTTCGATGCCATCGAACGACGATGCATAGGAAATTGTCTAAGGTATGTACACGGTCCGAGTTAAGGAATGGTAGGATGACCTGCACTCAGGAAGTCTCGAGGACGAGACTTGTTTTGAGTGGTGTATTATGTAGTGACCCGCTCCGCCCTAAGCGGAACGCCGATTCCAAACGGCAAGTGCAACGACTCAAACGAGCCGTCGACCCGAAGAGTTGCTTCGTCCCGATGAAGTATCGATGCGAATCGATGCAAGGCTTACATTGGCCCGACAGGATGAATCCAGACTTAGACTTTCAAAGGCGCGCTCGGAATATCGCTCGGCCGATGCGAACATCGCTAAGGTGGGTGGCTCCGATGAACCCGTCTTTGCTTAGCCTAGACACATAACAAAACGGACACATTCACGAGAATCGCTAGGCGATAACATCTTGCATGTTAATAAATGACTCAACGCACCTAGCTAAGGGAGTAATCCCAACTTGTATGCTTGCATAGAATATGGAAAGGAATATGGAAAAATACGAGAACTCTCGCACCGCGCTCCACGCTCGTGCTAAGGCACAAGCTTGCGTTCAACAATGAAACAATGAATGGTTTACAACAATGAAACGGAAGACTATCGATATAGTCACCCAAATAGAGTATAGCAACATTGAAAGGCTATGGGACCGATGGGTCGCCAAGGCGACTCCCGCACGAGGAGTTGCGTAATGCTTGAATGAATAAATCAACGAATCAATGAATGAAACGAATGAATATGTGAATGAATCAATGAACGAAAGAACAAGTGAAAGAAAGAAAGAAAAGAAAGAACGAAGAAAAGATAAGAAAGAAAGGAGATGAATGGTTAGCGACAGGTGTGACGGGCACGTGCATCGGGGCTCGCTACCCGCGCTGCACGGACGCCAACCTGGTCGATAACGTAAGATGGCTAAGGGTTAGCCTATGGCTCAAGGACAGCCGTTAAGTTAAAATGTTAATAAAATACGAAATGGTCGTGGACAAACGGTACGAGCGAGGGGTGGCGTATGCTGTGCCGTAGAGAAAGGGATTCCGCGGCAGTTGTCAAAGTGGGAAGGACTTGCCGGCCCGGACGGAATCAAAAAGGGGCTTACGGGCTTAACTGGGGAAGACTTGGCCCCAGGAGACGTAAGTGCAGGGTACTTTTCAAGAGACTATCAGGGTGTACCAGCCGCACGCCATGATAGGTGCGAAAATACCAAGGGGAAATGTCCAGGATGGCTTGTGGTGCCAGCGACCGGTTCATATAGAGTTAAGTGGGCTTTGCTGGTGGCGATCCACGTGCAAGTCCTTGCATTGAAATCAAAGTAGTCTAAGTTAACAAAAATGAAGTGCCTTACAAATATGCCTGAATGTATGTAACACATAAAACGATCCAGAATACTTGTACGACTGAGTTAAAGAACGCACCTACGTTATGTTATTATCACATGAATTGTTGTCTAACTTGGTTTACTTGAACAGGGAAGGCCGGACGGTAAGTATGGGTAAGTTGTGCATGTATTTCCATGCGACACTTGAAATTGGCAACACGGGATAGGTTATGATATATGCCATGAAATTGACCCTAAAGAAAGATTAGAAAGACAATGAATGATAGAGATGCACGAAAGTAAATGAAACGTGTTCGGTAATGATAGTGATTATGGGCGAGCTAGCCTCCCCACCAGTGCATAACAATGTACTGATAACCCCACAGTCTACTTGCAGGATACAGGAGACGTCGGCAGGTGCGGAGCTTTCCTCGAACGTGCTAAGGCGCGGAGCTATCTCTCGAGCCTTGAAGCGTTGCAAGGAGCTGAAGTACTCTATACAGGACATAATGTATCGGAACATCGCCATGAATCATTCCATCTTGTAAGCCACTTGGCACGCCTTTTATGTTTCAGAGAGAGAGAGCTTGAGCGACTTGTAAAATTGGCCTAGCGCCGCTTGTAACTTCTTGAATATCAATAAAGAGTTTGGTTTCGCTTCAACTTGTGTTCATTTATTTTTCCGCCGCAAATGGGGACACTCTGTGAGACTTTGTGGCCTAGCATCAAATCGGCCGTTTCTGGACTTGGCCTTGCACGGGCGCAACCTAGGCCCGTGCGGCATCACGCCTTAGCGAGGACGATCGCTCCTACGGGAGCGGGGCGTGACAGCTAGGTAGGCCAGTTGGCCGCCTGAGCTTCTTCTCTTCTCGGCCTCCCCCTGATACTTCCCGCCTCCTTCCGCCTCCGCCCTCCTCCCTCCTCTTCCTCCTCGCCCCGCCTTCCTCCACCTCCTTTCCCCTCCCTTCCCTCCTCCTCTTCGCCCTCGCCCCCTCTCCCCCTCCTTGTCGGTCCCTCCGCTGCCGTCTCGCCTGGTACGGGGACCTTTCTCCCGCTGTGGCTCCCATCCGGTCTTTATCTTGCCGGAGCTGCTCCGCCCTTCTACGTCCCGCCGAGTTCCTTTTACCGCCCGCTTCCTCCTGGTCGTTGCCATTCAACAAGATCCAGCTCCCTCTCGTTGGCTCGTTGGTCGAGGATACGGTTCTCGAGTCTTCGCCCTCGGGTCTACCTCTTTCTCGCTCTGTGGAGTTGCAAATTTTAAATCCCTCCTATAGCTGGCGCATGCTTCTTTGAGCTTGGGAGTGGCGCCACTCATATCTTGGCGCTTGTTGGCGCAGGTTCGTCCGTCTCTTACGCATTGCCCTCTGGTGGCACGTGCTCTTCTACCGTTGTTGGCGTATGCCCTTCTGTGGGCACTGGCCTCGCCCTTGGTGCGCTCTCTTCCATGCCACCATCTGGTGGTGAGTGCTCAGCCTCCCGGACTGGCGTCGCCCACTTGGGGTCGTCAGGCACCCTCCATGTGTCTTGCGCTCACCCCTCCACCTCTGCACTTGTGTTGTTCTCTTGTGGCGCGCGGCCTACTGCAGATGGTGCCACCCCTTGCCCCCCTTGGCGCTCACCCCTCCCGGTCTCCCCCTACCACAGATCTCCTCGCTCTCTTCCCTGAGTTGCGCCTGGCCTCAGTGACCACCCCCTGCTCCTCTCTCTGGTGTCGCCACCACCTCCCTTGCGGCCGCCTCCCCTCCCGCAGCTATGAGCCCCTCTGGTTGCACGCCACCTCCTGCTGGCGCCACCCAATCTATGGGTGGTCTGTCCCTTGCGCATCAGGGGAATGTGGGTGCTCCCATCAACCCTGTCACCCTCCTATACAAGCTCCGCCCTGATCGTTCTTCCAAGCACTTCCAGCCTTACGCTGAGGTCAACCTGTCTAAGATTGCATACGATCGTCCGGCTGATCCTCACAAGATTCTGGTGCCATTCTTCCCCTCAGAAATCTCTTCCATGTCGGCTTCGTTCCCATTCACCTTTGTCCTAAAATTCTCCAGAGGTTGTCCGAAACTGTCACGGGTACAAAAAGTGATCGCCAGCTAGGGTCTCATCTCAGGGTACAGGGTCGCTCCCACGGACCTAAGCACATGTTCCTCCACCTCTCCTCGGAGAGTGATCACAAGAAGGTCTGGACCAGAGGCACAGGCAAGATAGTCACTCACATCATAAAAATTATTAAATGGTCCCTGGACTTCACCTTAAGGAAGACTCCACGATTGTCTCCGCATGGGTAACCCTTCTGAACCTTCCCCTAATTTGTTTTGCTTCTGCGTCTTTAAGGAGGATAGCCAGCTCATTCGGGACATTAGTGGCGTTGGTGGAAGAAACTCGCAACCTATCCAAGGAAAACTACGCCAAAATCTGCATGGAGCTTGACTTAACAAAGGACCTCCCCAATCACATCCAAATCTCGCTCGACAACAAGATACACACCCAACAAATCATATATGATGACAATATCATATTCTGTAAATACTGGCATATGCAGGACACTCCACAGAGCATTGCTTTCATATGCACCCAGAACTAAAAAGGAAGGTGATCCGAAAGGCGATATCCACACAAACACCCAGGAAACCCCACCAATCACCCCTTCTATCTTTATCCAACTCTCGTATCTGGTTTGATGCCAGCACTGGGAACCCTCATAATCAAGAACAGGATCCCCAGGGAAGAGCCATCGTTCCCTACAATCCCTCGGGCATCAACCTCAACAACAAATTTGATATTCTTGCATCAGAGCCCACAGACGACGTTCAAGGCACCGAAGATAACAACGGAGCTTACACTCCGGAAGAGAAAACAGAGAACTGCAGCGACACGAAAAGGGAGGCTTGCACAGTTGAGGAGTCTTTAGCACTAAAAATACCTACGGATTCGACAAGCAGGGAGGTCCTCCAACCTCCCAATACAGTCACCCCAACTACTTTCCACGAGGTGGCCAACATTCGTACGGATGCCTTGGCCAACAATGGACAAGCACCAGTCATCATGATGCAACAAGCCTTAAATGCTGGGATCACCCGGAAAGATTGCTTCTTCGGAGTCGTAGCAGAAATAGATTGAGAGGTATACATGCACCTGAACGAAGAAACAGACAAAATTATAAAGGGGGTCAGAAAGGCAGCAACCGCCACCAAAAACTCCAACAAAGGAAGCTCCAAAGAGGTCACGGTCAGGACAACTAGGTCAGCCGTGAAACTCAACAAACCATCCACACCCAGCATCCTCAATGCTTAGCATCCTATCTTAGAATGTTAGGGGCCTTGCCTATAAATCCACCTTGAGAAGATTAAACAGTCTCAAGAGAACTCACAGAATCGACATCCTCGTGATAATTGAACCTAAAATCCTCTCAAACAAACTCAAATCCAGTTACATCCCCTCGGCTATTGTCGGCTGTCATGATATTTAGATCCTATTCACGGCCGACGTGAAGATCGGCATCATCTACGACTCGAGACAGGCCCTCTTGTGTTGGGTGGAACACCCCATGCTCCATTCCCGCTCCCTCGTGTCCGCCGTTCATAGAAGTTGTGACAAAGGATCGCAGACAGCTATGGGAGGACCTGCTGCACATAAATCACAACAATCTTCTCTGGCTCTGTGTTGGCAATTTCAACGCTATTACTTGCAGAGAGGAGAAGTCGGAAGGCCATCCCCCGTCCCCGTCAGCCATTTATGACTTCACCAGCTTCAACTTTAGCGCTCACCTGACTCCCCTTCAGATCAATGGCAGTGCCTTCACCTGGTGCAATATGCAAGAAGGTACTCGAAGGCAATACTCCCGCCTTAACCGTGCCCTCATCAACTCAAAGTGGTCGGATTTGAAGATCATTTCTAGTCTCTCGCACCTCAATTCTACTAAATCGGACCACTCTCCTCTCCTCATTGAAATTAGCAGCAAATTGAACCAGATAAAGAAAAGCTTTCGATTCCTCAATTTCTGGAGCCACCACCCCCAGTTCATGAACATTGTTGCCAACGCGTGGACCGGCGAGTAGGAGGATGCTCTCTCTCACCGTTGCAGACAAGTCCAGGTCGGTGGAAGCTTCAACGATCTCCTAGCCATTTGGAGTAACACATCTCACGATCACCAGATCGTTGCAGCCGCCATCACGTTGGTCATGTGGAAGAACCGCAACAAATTCAGATACGAGGGTCATCAATATTTATCCAATCAACTTATCCGGGAGGCCCTCCGACAGACTCACAAAGTCAGCAGACACTACAATCACGATCAAGAGGCCTTCTGGCAATCCATCCTCTCTTGACAGGCTGACCGAGGAGTAGGAGGATGCCTTCTTTATTGTTCTTTTTATGTTTTCTTTTGCACTTACTTGTAAAGGCTTCGGCATTTTGCGCCTTGATATGAATAAAGCGGAGGGAGTTCTTATATATATATATATATATATATATATATATATATATATATATATATATATATATATATATATTTATATATATATATATATATATATATATATATATATATATATATATATATAAATTTTAGTAAATAGAATTATTAGATAGATGTTACAACCATCGGAATTCTCTTGTAAATATTGCTTACTTACCACATATGATATATATATTTTATATATATATATATATATATATATATATATATATATATATATATATATATATATATATATATATATATATTAATATATTTTAATATATTTTAATATATAAATATAAATATAAATATATATATATATATATATATATATATATATATATATATATATAAAAATATTATATATATATGTATTGGGCCATCTGCCTAACAAACATAACCTATTTTCGTTGGATCTCCTTTCAACCAATTCTGCTTTTTATTTATTTAAAACCATTGGATTATCCTAGCCCAAACCCAATCAACAGCCCATAGTTGCCTCCCATGTGAATGTATATATAAGGAAACTCTCGTAATAAAACCCTAGGAAGAGAGAAGCCTTAGCAAACAACTCATTCGCTATGGATTCATCTCCTCTTCCTCTATATATATATATTTTTTTTTTTTCTATATATATATATATATATATATATATATATATATATATATATATATATATATATATATATATATCAATCAACCGAGCTATTTCTCTCACCTAACCTACTCTAATCTCTCCCTCCTCTCTCCTTCTTGATATTCCCTTCCCTCTCAAAACTCCTCTCAACCCATGGCTCTTTTCTTGTTTCCTATGCCAAACTCCGCTCAACCGTATACCACAGACACTTTGCCGACGTCCAAGAACCTGCCGAAGACCCTAGCTGGTCACGGCTTCCTCTCGATCCAAGGACAACTGAGCACCGACCCACGTAGCCCCGACCGTGAACCCAGTTGCATCTACAGGTGTTGGCACCAACTTATAAATCGAGCACCGACTCTGATGAGCGCCCGTGCCCTTGCCATGGACCACCACCCCCTGACCGTCGCAACTGTCGTCGACGACCGGCCGGGCAACATGCTGTTGTGCGAGAGAACAGCAGTGCTAGGTCGACACACAACCGACAGCAGCATCGTCGCAAAGAGCAGGCGTGCTAGACTGCATACGCGGCAGTCAGCCGCTGTGACAGCGACGCCGACGGTCGCAACTACCGTCAGCGACCACCGCGACGCCTCATGATCAGCACATGACTCCAGCGACCTCCCCGACGCGGCCATTATCCTCCCCGACGAGCCACACAGTCGATTCGTGTGTTTCGTACGAGATCCCATCGTGGCACATAAATTCGAATCCAGAATTGAGTTTTGTCACATCAACTTTGGACATGTTTTCTGGACAATCCGACCTTTGGATCGTCGATCCGATTCTTCCTTCTCAATCTTGATATATACCCCTTCGCTCACCTATAATTTCAACCGTTAATTCGATCGTTTGATAGATCAAAACCGGCCACCAAGTTGACCGTTTAAGCACGTTTATTTTTGGACAATTTTATGGAGCCAACTTCGCAAATTTGTTTCTCTCTTATTGAAGCTCCGTTTGATGAACCACCAACTCCGATGCATAGCAGTTATAACCAACTTTGACCCATAAAATTTTTAGTCTTATAGGATGTCGTTTGGTTGGTCGAAATCGACACCAAAGTTGGCCGTTCAAAATTGTAATTTCCAACATGTAAAATTATGATTTTGAACCCGGGTCATCGGATTCCAAATCTGACACCACCATTGGACTCATGGCATCGTTCTGGCAAAGATTGACATATAGTGTATCAAATTTGGACAACCTTTGTCTTGGCATATTTTTCGGTGAAAAGTTGGCCCAAATGTAGACATTGTTTTGATCCGAAATTATCGTTTTGCTCCTGTGTCCAGAATTGGACTTATGGGTAGCCAAACTTAGCTCTTTTTTTATTCTGAGACTGATGGCGATGTCCGTTTCAGCATTCGGGGATATTTGTGGAAGATTCATTTTTGGTGTTCCTATTGATTTGACGATTTAATCGCGACTTGTTGTCTAGTCATCATACAACCTCCAGGCAAGTATACATTGTCAACTTTGTACAGTTTATTTACATGCATGTTCTTATTATTCTTTCTTGTTTATGTCTCATTTTTTATTCTATATTTACAGTCTTGCCATGATTTATGTCCATGTCGCTTACCTGTTATCAATTACTTTCACCATTAGTTATATTTTCGCACATGACTTCGATAGTGTTGTTTACTTGAGTGACTTGACTTGATCACGTGTGTCATGATACTTCGACTCGATCACATGTTCCATGTTACCTTGACTTGACCCTCTACCGATACTAGAATTGGCTACTTGACCATTATCGACTCGGGAGACCCACGTACGGCTACGATAGAGACTCACCATAGTTAGGGAGTACCACGCAGGACTACTAGCTATAGGACCGGGAGTACCATGCAGGGCTACGGTCATTTGATTCATTTGTAACCATACTTAGTATTACTTTTCATATGACATGTCATGATCTATAGAGTCTTCAATATGATCTTCATTCTTATTCTAGAAGTTATTTTTCTGTTTTTCTTGCATGTTATATACTGTCATAGTAGGCATTTTTATGTATCTTGCTAGTCCCCTAAGGACCTGGTGATCTCTCCAAGTATTAGATGAAATTATCAAGGTATAACACATTGATGGATGATGGCTGCTTCACCAAGACTTCAGCTATATTTAGTTGTTGCTCTTATCATTCTCTTCCTTAATTTTGTCCTATATTTGATTCTCGTTGTTATTATAGCCTAGTTTTGCAAGCTTATTTCTTCTTCAAAAGCTTGTTCAAGATAATTGTAATAGTCTGGTCCACTTTATTGCATATTGTCTTTCCCTGATACTTGTAGGAACCAGTATGTTAATGCCTAACAAGCATTAGTATACTTAGTTTATACAAGAGTTTATCTTCAGTGAATTGAGATAGATATTAGTTGATTTGATAGATTGATTTAGAAACCAATAAAGCTTATACGTATTCGAACTGGACTGGAGTCCAATTAGCAGATCTTGTATCGGAGTATCCACTTGACTGCACTTTAAATATTATTTCTAGATTGGAACGATACATGCTAATTGTGCCAACTGCGTGAGCGATGTCTAGCCTTATACACATCATGGCATACATGAGATTCCTACTGCTGAAGCATATGGAACCCGCTTCATAGCTTCTGTTTCGTCATCGGTAGATGGACATTGTCCGTAGTGAGCATAAAGTGAGCTGCAAGTGGGTTGCTCACTTTCTTTGATCCGTCCATCCCGAAACACTGAAGTAGTACTTGATGAATGTACTTTTTTGGGACAAGTAAAGCAACTTAGACTCTCTCTCTCTCTCTCTCTCTTTCTCTCTCTCTCTCTCTCTCTTTCGGCTGATCTTCATCCCAAGAACAATCTTTGCTGCTCAAATCCTTCATAGAGAAGTTTGCGCCCAGTTGACGCTTCAACTCTGCAATCATGTTGGCATTTCAACCTACCAATAGCAAGTCATCCATATAGAACAATAAAATAATAAAATTATCCTGGGCAAAATATTTCACAAATAGTCAATGGTCCGAAGTCTGTCGTACATTACCATGCTCTCCCATAAAACACTCGAACTTTTCGTACCACTACCTTGGAGCTTGTTTCAAACCATACAAACTATTCTGCAATTGGTAGACTAAATGTGGCCTGCCCTGCTCATAGATTCCCTCGGGCACTCCATGTATAATTCCTACTCTCAATCACTGTGGGAGAATACCTTCTTCACGTCCATCTACTCAACCTCGAAGTCGAAACTGACAGCATGACAAAAAACTCTCATTGAAAGGGGTAGATGGCTTCGAGATTTGTAAAAGTGGTGATAGCGGCTTGTGGTTTAAGAGTAGATCTAGGGTTTGATGGAATGAGCGATCGGGTGGCCGAAGTTGGGGATAACCAAACTACGACTAAGATGCAATGGCTAGGGTTAAGGGTTCGATTTTGGAAAATTAGGGTTAGGGTTTTGATTTTGGGAATTTGTAGTTAGGGTTTCCCTTTTGGGGATTTAGGGTTTTATGAAAGATGGCTAGAAGAAAATTATGAGGAAAGAGTAAAAGAGCTAGTTCCAAAGAGAACCATGCTCTGATACAATACTAAAAGTTGGCTCAACTTAATGGACTTAATTTATTAACGTGGTGGAGAAAACATATTTATAGACAAAGTTTTGCTCCCCTTATGTTGCTTTGCCTATGAGCAAACTAGAAAGGCTCTATGCCATACAATAAATAAAAACTTCTACAATAGCATTATTCGTAAGTCAATGCAGAATATGGGTGTGCTCATCAAATTCAATTGCTTTTATCATAGGAGTAAAATATTAATATAGGATGAAACATCAGGTTTCCAACTATCACAACACAAATTGACACCTCAATGTATTTTGAGTAGCGCAAAAATGATGGTATATTGTCTTGCCCATTTCTGTCTCAAACTCCTATAGTTGATCCTGTGTGATCATCACCATCTTCAACAATATCTTGATGCTCACTGCCATGGGTGGACTCGACATTTACACTGTCCGTATCATCAACATCTGCATCACCAAACGTTTCTTTCGAGCCTGCTGCTCTAGTGCTACTCCCGTCAGTAGGTCGACTTGTTTCAGTTGCATCATCCACCACGGTCTGCTGCTTGTCCATCATGCCTGATATAGCTAATTTTGGAGACCATTCGAGCATATCGTCAATAATGTTTGAAACTTTCTTTTGGTACCTACAAAAGGAAAAATGCCCAGGCGGGTGATTGTCAGTAACCCCACATACCTACACAAATGGGGTCAAATACTCCCTAATCTATGGAGAGAATTTCACCACACACAAAAAAAAAAACATGCTTCAAGGAGATGTTTTATCGTCTAAAAATAAAATATTAAAACATAGGACCGAAAATGACTCACCTGGCCCTAGCAGCCTCATCGGGAGCATGGTGCCTGAGCAACATTACAAACAACATGACAACAATGGCATAAGTAAGCCTTGATGTCCACTTGGGTCGCTCTTCTTCATCTTTCTTGGGCCAAAACCGGATCAGCTCTCTAAATGTTGTTTCCTCAGCATTGATATTTGGGAATATCCATATACGTCTACCCAGGACGATCCATAGGGCACCAAATATTGCCCCTCTCACTGCAACAAGTCACATAGCAATGTTAAACAATATGCATGAATGGCTCCTTTTCCATTTTGGCAGAATAAGATCTGAGATTATACTTGTTAATTTCCAGCAGGCAGCGTAAACAAGTACATTATGTTAAATTGCTACGCTAAAGTATCAAATGGAACTCCATGGATACAATAAAGACGAAAAAGGAATCATTGAAAGTCTGAAACATAATACGTGCCAAGCCAGTAGACCATTTGGTACTAACGTGGAAAATTTATTTGAAAAAGTGAATGTAATTCCAACATTGTCTTCTCATATAAAAGTTTACTAAAAGGAAAAGGAAAACCAATTGGGCTTCGGAGTTACTTCAATCTGTAAACCACGAACCTCTCCCTAAAGAAACATCTCCAGTGGGAGTACAAACACCTTGAAGTCCCTGAATGCTGTTAAAAAGCACATGATACATTTACTTCAAAATGTATGTGCAGAAATAGGAATGTCGTAAAGTATCAAGTATCAGTAAATTATTGTGCTACATTTTCAGTGTTTTAAAATCCGATTAACAATTAAAAGCCATTAATTTTCACTAACAAACCAAGTTTTAAATAATTTAATTTGATTTATGTATTCGCTCAAAATGGACAAACAACATTTGATTATTCTAATATATAGCCTAGACTCTTCATTTTCAGACAAGATCATCCACAAGGTTAGGGAGCTTGACTTTAAATATGTTTTTGATCCCCTCTTCCAAAAGTTTCAGTTTTCATTTAGCCAGTATTAGTTTCATAGTTGGTAGATAGTAACATTAGGAAAATAATAATAATAATAGTTGGTAGATAGTAACATTAGTTTCATAGTTGATAGCTTCTTCTTCTTCTTTTTTCATAACATTAGGAAAAAATAATATTAATAGTTGGTAGATATAATTATTATCTTTAGAATACCTAATTATATCCTAGCTACGGCATCAAAGGAAAAGTTCCCTTGTGAACATAACTTAAAACGTGCTACCAAGTCTACCAAAATCAAACATAAATCTGAGATCAATGCCAATTGATCAAACATCTGGATAGTGGATACCAAACTTTGTGTACAGCATTGAGTTTTTGGCTCATTCTACTAATTTGAAACCAAAGTTCCCTCCTTTATGAATTACCCCCTCCAATTTACAACCCATGTCTTTTATCTGTGTACATGCAGACGGTTCTATCCACACTCTTAACCATAACTCTCCTGATTTGTTCCCCCTTTTATTGTCCCCAGTTAAGCCACCGCCCTTTAGTCTACTGACTAATGCCTCAACCTCCTAAGCTGCTTGTCTACACTTTAATTGCAATATCTACAGTAAATAGAGAAACCCAAATATCTAAAATACTTTATTGAAGTAGTATGGGTACATATATCTAACATCTATGATGTTTTTTGTCCCTTTTCTCACTTCTATTTCTGCAGTTTCGCAGACGCAACCTCCAAAAGGAGAGCAGACACATAATTGGGATTAATCTATGCTAAAACCAACTCAAAGTAGCCAAAGTGCAGGAATTCTGCTTGAAACCTAAATGTTTGCTTTATGGACAGGCTTAACTAAGTCATGTTTATCAGCACTTAATTTACATCTAAAATTGACTCCTTTCACTAATGTGTCTTATTCATATCTCCTGCAAATTTCACTAACAGCACCTTTCACTAATGTGGCAGCTACAATTGCAGGAAAAACTTGCAAAATGTCATCATCCCTCAATCTATATTCACATAACCTTAAACTATTCACATCTCTAGCAATGATTCTTTTGTCCCACCATATGTCGAATTTAACCAGCAAAATTATATGGTTACAACCTAGGATGTCATATTGAGATAAATATCATGTATCGATTTGCTTGGCTCTCGTATTGTGTATCGTAAGATACATTGTTCACAGTAAATTAGATTGGAAATTAATGTCACTACATATATGGATATATTTAACACACTAAGCAATAATAAGAAGCGTTGTCAAGCAGTAGGTGGCAAGTTAATCATAAATGGATGAAGTCGATAGTATTAGCATTACGCATGGCATTCTTCGTTAGTAGAAGAGATTTCTATCAATAAAAAAACTTAGGCAGTGCCAGTATGCTGACACTGAAATAATGTTTTGTTGTACATTGACATTCTACTTTTTAAAATAAGTATAGCTTGTAAAAAAAATCTAGAAAATCAGTTGTCTCGGTTGTTGAAGTCTCTATAAATACTAGATGTCATCCCTGAGATGTTAGATGCCATCACTAGAGATGCTGGAAGTCGATGGACGATGGAAAAGAAACAGTGTGTACAAAGGGTTCACTTAGCAGAGGAAGTTGTTTCTAACAAAAAAAAAATTTAATGTTCTAAAGAGTTGCATGTGTAATTAGGCCAATTTTAGAGTTGTATTCCTGGGTTACAAAACATTAATTTCTGAACCACTTAAAAGTTGGGCTTAGTAGGTTTAAATCATGTTAACTTGGTAATTCTCGTACCAGACGATACAATGTCTCAGTGATGCGTATTGTATCAGATGATACATTGTACCAGGTGAAACGTACCGTACGATACATAAAGTGTATCCTAAGATAAAGTATCCTTCTCGTTCAATGAAATTTAACGTTTTTAGGTTGCATCGTACCATATCGTGCAATACATATCATGTATTTAAGATATGGACAACAAAGTTGTACATCCCTTTTTTCATGTTATTGATCAACGAAGGTGGTCCCATATGCCACTTTATAGTGACTTTTGAGATGAATAATATGATTTCTAGAGCAAATTGTCTCAATTCTTTTCTAGTCATGAAGAATCTGGAAAGTTCCTTTTTGTCCATATCAACTTAAATTGTATGACTTGTAAGGCAGGTTCCCACATATCAAATTGTCTTTGGTCTCCTAGGTTTAATTGCAAGGACTTGCAGGGTAGGTTTCAATCTATCAAATTGTCTTTGGTCTCCTAGGTTTAATTGCCAGGACTTGTAGGGTAGGTTTCAACCTGTCAAATTGTCTTCGGTCTCCTAGGTTTATTGCAAGGATCTATATTCCTCATAGTTGCCTTAGTGGGAGTTTTCTACTAAGTCAGTCGTCGCAAAAGTTTGGTCGTTCTTTTGTGAAGTTTTATCGTAGCAATAGACGTTAGCTTTGAAGTAGGGGTGTCAATCTGTTGGGGTTCAGATTGACATGTTAATGCTCAATCTGAACCTGACTCGTGTAATATGTTTAGGCTAGACCTAAACCCGACCCATGAAATAACGGTTCAACTCGACCTGTTTGACCCATTTAATAAATGACCAGATTTATGCCTTAGACTGATTTGGGTTTGGTTGGGCCAGGTAGACCAAGATAGGTAAACCAAATGCCAGTTCTATATAAGGAAGAAAAAAAATCAGCAAACATTAAAAAATGGCATCCCACAGCCACGAGGCTCCTACTTACGCAAAGCCAGGAGAGGGTCAAGATGTACAAAGCCATGTATATGGAAGTATATAAGTTAAACACTTACGATGTGTAGTTGCGGCACAAGGTGCAAGGTGATCTGGAAGGTAAACCTAGCAACTAAGTTGCACGGACTCGGCTACTACATGACATGGCAAGGAGACAGACACCGCCTATTTTGGTGTGCCCTACTGTATTTTGTAGTGTCCGGGTAGCACCCCATGTGTCTGACACGACACAGCTAACATTTTGAAGTGTTTGTGGTTCCTACCCTAGCATCTGAGGCGAGAGGTGAGGCACATGCCAAATTAAAGAAAGCATAATCTTAACAAGGACACAAGTTGTAAAAAGTAAATTGAACTATTCCAAGTCAATGAACACATCAAATTACCACATCTCAAAGCTTCAAATAAAACATATCATAATCACAAAATAAAAATAAGTGGCTATCAAAATAGGAGATGGCATGCTACATATTGGGTTGTGAAACCAAGTCTTTTAGTAACACCTAAACTTTATGGTTTTCACACATACCCATAGTAATCTTGGCTGGAATCTGCTTTGGTGCATGGTATAGGTAAGGACATGATATGCTACTTCCCTTGTACGAAGTATGAGGGCGTAGGCCCAACGGATGCACTATATAGTTTTATGGATCACTAAGGGAGGATCATTTTAGCGCTCATGTGTGTGTGTGTGTCAGATATGCTCAAACAGCATACACCTGGAAGACTGAAACTGGGAACAAGGGATAAAAGGTTTATGAAGCCTCGAAGAAGTTAATGAGTTAAGAAAAACTCAAAAATAAGTCCAAGATATCAAGGTTGAAGACTAAAATGGATGTCACCATATCTCAAATCTGGAAGGGGATTCCAAACAGAGTTGTGCAAGATATTACTTATGGATATTACAGCACAGTCACAGTTGATGAAAAATGTAATATGCAATAGTTGATACCAAAAATGATATGAATCCTAAGACGGCCTTGCTCATGTGCTAAATGTTGATAGGTAATTGATTTTATTGTTTTATCTATTGTTGTTTGATTGATATAATTGTTGAAGCTCATAGGTTAAGTAATTGCCTGGATAGCCACTTTGGTGCTCGGGATCGGGAACCTGCCACATTTTCGGGATCTGGAGTGCAGTTCAGGTGGGGGTAGTGGGAACACAGTAATTACACATATAGCCCTCAAAAACCCAGTCTATGAGGTCATCTATAAATTAATCTTGCTAAATACTTTAAGATAAAGCACCCTCTCTCCACCCACAATATGAATAAATGATAAAAGTATGTGAATGGCACCTAATTTCAACTCTGGTAATATTTATACTCCTAGTAGATTAAAACATTAAACTTTAATGTGTATATATTTGTGCCCATGGAACATGCCCTTTGACTTCAGTAAATGGAACTGTGTAAGCTCAGTTCTACTGGTGATGGAAAGGGTCAAAAAACAATAAGAACAAATGATAGTTGCAAAAGCAAAACTCCTCCCATAAACTATATAATAGCCTCATGTTTTCTCCCTTAGTTGAAATATTAGGATTTCTTGTTTCCCAATTTCATTCGGGAAATTCACATTGCTGCTTTTGTGTATAGTTTTGAGCACATCATAGTCAAGAAATTAGGGAATTGGAGATAATTCCCCAAAGTAGTTGAGGTGATACACACCTGGCATGATAGGTTGAATATATGTGCTGCTAGATGTATCAGGATGTATAAGACTAGAATCTCTAGGTCATATAATAATATTGCTAGAAGCGGACAAGGATGTAAAATATGTGCTTTAGCAGAATGAAACCATTCTGGTTGTATGTGGGCAGTGGAGTTCTCCTGTTAATTATTAATTTGATGTCGTCTAAAATAAGAAAAAGTCCATTCGATTTTGCTACTTTGTTTTGACATCATGATAGTAACTATAAATGACATTAGTGACAGAACAGGTGAACACTTCGAACTCACAAAACTTACCTAAGAGCAAAGTTGCTATAAAAAGTAAAGCTCCGGCACATGAGTAGAGCACAACAATCTTGACCTGATAAGGGTAAACAGGAAACAAACACACTGCTAAAGCTGCCACAGGCCACAGGAAAGAAAGAATGGTTTGCCACAATGCCCTCCTTTTCATGAAGGCCCATGCGTAAAAAGCATCATTCTCAGAGAAAACTTGTTCCTGTAAGAGCAACGTAAGAACTTGAGATTTGTACAACAGGATATATTTCAAAACTGTTCCAAACAGCTGATTCATAATGTAAACATTTGAGAGAGTTTATTTATAAGTTTTTAATTGAGCATGTAGAACATAAAATGAAGAAAAACACTGAGCTAATTATGAAGATACAAGTATCCATCAATTCCTGTAGATAACAAAAGAAGGAAGATTAATTCAAGAAATAGACAATCTTCAAGATAGAAATATCCAAATCCATTAAGTCGGCAACATAAAAACATCCAACAATCTAGTATGAAACCAAAAGATAACTAAAGGAAGATGAACTTCCTAAAGAGGACGACAAAAATCGAAACAAAAAGAACTATCAGAGGAACGAATATGCTAGAAGGCCAAACCAAGTTCTAAGTTATTTATTTTTAAAAAATTCTCGTCATAATAACTTCAGGAAGATTCACATTAAGTCGCTCATTAAGTACTTACCTTTTTGTGCTATTTTCGGACCAAATTACTAGGCATATCTAGGAGGAGGATCCATGGTGTATAATGTTTTCTCATAATATTGTGTTGGTCGATGAGAGTAAAGAAGATTAGATGCTAAAATAGAAGTGCAGTGCAAAGAGAAACTTTAGAATCTAAAGGTTTTAAAATTTGTAGCACAAAAATAGATTATATGAAAAGTAACTTCGAGCAAAAGGCAAAGAGATATGATAGGGAAGTACATATAGACAAAAAGAGATATCTAGGAGTAATAGTTTTTGATATTTAGGATCAACCATTCATCATGTCAACAAATTGAAAGTATATCATGCATAGAATTAAAACATAATTGAAAGTATATCATACATAGAATTAGAACATAATTGTTGAAATTGAATGCTTCCGAAGAAATTCGTGATTGGAAGATGCCTATGAAGTTGAAAGAAAAAAATCTATAAGAAGGCTCTAAGACCAATCATGATTTATGGATCAGCGAGTTGGAAAAATAAGAAACATGTCCAAAAAATTAGTATAATTGAAATGAGAATGCTATGATAGATGAGTGAGAATACATTAAAATATAGGATAAGAAATGGATGTATTTGTGGAAAGTTAGAGGTAGCAGCAATTGAAAGCAAGATGAGAGTAAATAGTCTTATATATGGTTTGGTCATGTGCAACACAGACCATTAAATGCTCTAGTAAAGGATAAGATAGTAGTTAAAGAAGCCGGTAGGAATAAAGGTATATCGAAACAAACATATATTGAAGGTTTAAAGAAGGATGTGGTTTTTATGTATTGAAGGTTTAAAGGAGGATGTGGTTTTTATGTATTGAAGGTTTAATGAAGGATGTGGTTTTTGTTAGTGTTACAAAGGACATGACCCTTAACATAATTGAATGGAAGAAAAGGATTCAAATAGCCGACACCAAAAAATTTGGAATAAAGGTTTTGTTGTTGTGTCAACACGGTACTTCAGCAGTAAAAAATTGTTTTGTTTGAGATTCAAAAAATAAGAATCTATGTACATCAGCAAACTTGACAAAACAATGAAGTCGTTGGCAATCTGTTTCCTATATTAATAGAAACAATAATAGCAGATGTATAGGAAGAGATGTTAACAGCCTCTGACAAATGTTGATGAATAATATGAAAACACAATCAACTCAAACTCTCAAAGTAAGAAAGGATAAATATTTACACATGCTTCTTCATCTAAGTTAACTAGCAGAAGATGAGGTTGAATGTAGAACATAAATCCAACTTTTACGTAATTTCACACAGTATACTATACATATTCTGAACATGAAAAACCTCAAACCTGTCCTTATGACCTGCCCCTCAATTATGCTACCGTAAAAAAATTAGTTACATGAGTTGTGTACTGGACTGCTCCAGGATCAGTTAGTATAGGCCCTACTTATATAAAAACTTGTTCAATCTGGCTGTTACCACTAAAACCAATAGCTATGCCCAAGCATTTATGCACAAAACACACCATAATAAAGTTTAAACCAGCTTCTCATGTTAACTTCTCCTTGCCTTCTTTGTCTTTGTGCTTGAACTGAGCAAACAATTCTGTTCTCATTTTGACAGTGAGAACAACCTCTCCTCGAGATCTTATCTCCCACTTATCCAACTCTAGTGCTTATCCTTTCTTCACGAAGCTGAAATTTATACGAGAGGAAGGGGCATAACTAATGCCATGTTTGGTATGCTGGAACAGACTGGAATGTAGCCTTTCTGGTTTCCCTTCTCTACAACAGTGTTTGATTTATCATATACTTGAAATGAGTAAAACGCCTACACCTGTAAACCAACAAATTCCTATAATGATCATTCCCAGAGTTACCGGGTACACCTAAACCCCCATCGAACCCATTCCAGATACGAGCATTCTAGTTCGGGTACATTTCTGATCCGGATCGTTATGGTGTTCGATCCGGATCATTTAAATTTGGCGATCTGAATCAATCGCCGTGTTCAATCCAAATCGCTAAATTTGACGAATCGTTGAAACCTTACTATAAATTTACTTTTGTAAAAGATTCTTTCAATGCAAAAAAAATTGAGATTTCTTGGCGATTGGTGTTCCGCAGCTACGTATTTCTTATGAAATTTGACTTTGTAGTTCAATACAACTGTTGTTTCTTCATTGCTTATGAGTGACCACTCTCTTTTTCAAGTTGCTCATGCAAAAAAGTGAATGAACTTATAAGATTTTGTGATACTTTGTTATTTCGTATGAAGGCTATAAGTTGTTTGCCATTTTATTTTTATTTATGGTTTATTTACATGTTTTGATTTTGCACCATTGCATGTGTATTCGTAATGTTGTTTTTTCAATTGATGTATGACTAAGAAAAGTCAAGTTTTACATCTTCTTGAATGAAGTATAGTAATGAGTTTGAATTCTCTTATGTTCTATATAGGAATTTCTTACACAATTATATAGTCAAATTTGAATAAGATACCAGTATCTTCCCAATTAGACTTTAAAGTGTACCGCGAACCGAGTTGGCAAACCAACTCACCCTACCCCCTATGTACGGAAAATAAAAACAATAGTGTACCCCATTCCCGAACCCGTACCATGACCTAGGACATACCGTGTTCCGGGTAACTATAATCATTCCTTAATCGTGTGAAAGAGAATCCCATTGCAATATGAAACTTGCATGACAAAACTTAATAGGAAGTCAGACCGGTTTTTACAATTGTTCCCTCCCAAATGCCGCTTCATATATATTCCCCAAGCCAACAAGGCAGCAGATTTTATTCTCCCTCCCCTCTCCAAACTTCATTATCTTATAGAGAATTCGTGTTGTATGCCTAGTGAAAATCATAGGGCATGCCAATAAGGTGCTGTAGGCAAAAACAACTATGTTGTACATAAGCATGACATGATTGGGGCCAATAGCCCTCTTAAAGACAGTACCCCACTAGGCTTGCTACCATAGTTTGCAGTACTGATTTTGGCACGCCCCGATCCGATACCGACCGCTACATATACCGACTTTGGGGTTCTTTTTTCCAGTCAATTCGACAGAGAAAAAGTAAACAAAAAATGTAGAAGAATGAAAAAAATAGTGTCAACACTATGGTTATGCATTGAAGATTGACAATATTACAGTATGTCGATAAGGTTCCTCATCGATGATAAGATGTAACGATTACCTTTTGCCAAAATTGTAATATCTATAAATTAACAACATCATCCATATTAATACTCTTTTTCTGAAGGCACTCCACAGTTTACTCCAGGGCAGCCCACTAGGACTACCAATAAAGTTGGCAGTCCTAACATTAAGGAGGACTGCCAACTTCGTTGACAGTCTATCTTAATATTCAAATTCTTTAGGACTGCCAACTTTGTTGGCAGTCCTAGGACTGGGCTGTCCTGGAGTAAAATGTGAAGTGCCTTTAGAAATTACCTATTAATATTATTCCATTCTAAACTATTTATTATGGTTGCACTATGTCTAAAAGACAAGTAAATAAACAATAGCATCTATTGCAAGTGAAATATTATTTCATTTAAAGCTATCAAGAAACACCATAGAATATACTAAATTATGTCTAAATATATGAAAAAAATTACGATTTTTTTAACACATCCAATTATTTTTGGTTTCTGAAATCTGAAAGAATCCGATATCAGATCCAAAACAGCCGAAAATGCCAATACCGCTGATACCGATATTTAGAACCTTGATTGCTACCCTTTTCCATGCATCTCTGCTGCTGAGAATAACAACTGCTGCCACATCAATGAAACCAACACCTCATTTGGGTTGCTGCCATCTTCCTCGTCACCATAGAGTTGGCTTGATTCGTTCAAACTTTGTGAATAATTGGGAGTTGGTGTCTTCTTTAAAATCTTCTGGTTTGAATCTCAAGTGAAATATTATTCCATTTAAAACTATCGAGAAACAACATACAATATACTAAATTATGTCTAAATGTATGAAAAAAATTAAGATTTTTAAAATTTTAATACATCTTATTATTTTAGGTTTCTGAAATCTGAAACCAAGAATCCGATATTTGATCCAAAACAGCCGAAATTGTTGATACCGATATTTAGAAAGCTTCTGGTTTGAGTCTCATGGTTCAGCCCATATTCAAACTTGTTATAAATCAGTCATTATTTCCAATTTCTATATGGATATGCTATCAATAACAACATTATAGTGTACAATGTAATTTTCAATTACCTAACAGGCTACATAGAACAGTAAGCATTGGTTCTATCCTTTGACTAGGTGTGTATGTTCCTAATTGACTTTTGGCTATGCATGACCTTTCTTCTTGACTTATTTCTCTTTTTTTTTAAAAATTAAATGTGTATTTTCTGTTTAGGTTATATTTTCCTCCTTTCTTACATTTATAAATGATTTTTACTGACTACTGTTCAGACATTTGACCATGCCATTATGAGCTGATTAACCGGAAATAGAATTTTGGATAAGAAACATCCTTATCATCCATTCCATACCCATGGATTCCTTTCTAGGTTTAATCTACTATCGGTATTGCTCCAAAAGAAGAAACAAGACAGGGACGGGCCTACATTAGGCTGAGGGGAGAAGAGGGGGGGGGGGGGGGGGGGGGGGGGGGTGCCTGTGTTTGCCATTTCCTGCTATATAGCTTTGTTTGTCCTATTATCTACCATTGTAGTCAAAGGCGTGCCCGCAGCACCTCACTAGACGCGGCGCACTTCTCTGGGCGCACCCAAGACGTGCCTTTCAGCAAGGCGCAACTAAGAAAAGGCACGCCTTGTGTGTGTGATGCTTTTTTTTCAAAAACATTGAGGCAAGAAGACAACCTTACCACATACAAGTGGGAGGGAGGTAGCCCTTTCTACGGTTGTCAAAGTTGACTATAGTTGAACCGAAAAAACTAAAATATACTAAAAATGTGGTAAGGAGAATACAAAATTTTGTTAGTTGTTGATGGATAATGTTGCTTTGCTAGTTCACTTGGTTATGTTTTAACATATTTTTCTTGGTTTTAATATGTTATTTGGTTTACTTTTTACATTACTAATTTATTTATTTATTTATGTATATTTTTATTATTTTTCAATTTTGCGCGTCGCTTTGTTAGGCGCGCGCCTTAAGTGCGCCTTGTGCCTCGAGCGATATGGACCCTTAGCGTCTCGAGTGCGCCTTGCGCCTTTGACTACCTTGTTATCTACTTAATTTCTTTGAAATTCAACAATTGAATGGTCTAGTTGGTAAATTGATGGGATTACAATTTGGAGGTCTTGAGTTTAATCCTCGATAGCCACTTTATGCCGCATTTCATTTTTTAAAGTTTTTACAAATTCTATATTTTGCCCCCATAAATTATAAGTTATGGTAATTTTCGCAACCCCCCCCCCCCCCCAACCCAAAATAATAATAATAATAATAATAATAATAATAATAATAATAATAATAATAATATGTATGTGTGCATCCGCAACTGGAAACAGATGGCTAGAGGCAGAGATAGGTGTCGACGCCTAGGGGTCTAGGCTGAATTAAGCGAATATGACTCAAAATAATATAACTTTAGATTGTGCAAAGAAATTAAAATTAAGAAAGAGGGGAAAAAAAAGAATGTATACATATAAGCACACTTCAACATATGATTAACATATCATGTAAATAAATAAACCTAATTATGCCTAAATACAAGAAAGAATCACTCACAAGAAATTCCAAACAACACACACGACACACACATATATATATAAGTGATAGAAAATGGAGGGTGTAACGAAAAAAAAAAAACTAAATAACAATGGTCGTCGTCTGCCATGTACCCATATTGTGTCTATACCAGTATTCATGCCTGTTTCATGCACATAGGCGACTACTTATTATACTATTTGAAAATGTCTACATGTCGTATCCTTATCATGTCCATACCCATATCAGTGTCTTTATCTGTGTAACATAGGAGAAGAGAGATTGAGACTGGGTGGTTTCATCTTAGTGTCGCCTTAACTAGGTTTTCTTTTAATTATGCCTAAATACAAGAAAGAATCACTCACAAGAAATTCCAAACAACACACACGACACACACACACATATATATAATATAAGTGATAGAAAATGGAGGGTGTAACGAAAAAGAAAAAAAAAACTAAATAACAATGGTCGTCGTCTGCCATTTACCCATATTGTGTCCATACCAGTATATGCCCGTTTCATGCAACATAGGCGAGTACTTGTTATACTATTTGAAAATGTCTACATGTATCCTTATCATGTCCATACCCATATCAGTGTCTTTATCTGTGCAACATAGGAGAAGAGAGATTGAGACTGGGTGGTTTCATCTTAGTGTCGCCTTAACTGGGCTTTCTTTTAATGGGTCGAGTAACTAAAAGATAAAGAGATGATTAAGTAGCATTTCTTTGCAGCTAAATTTTTCTAGATTTTTTTAGAACCTAATTGTTATCCTACTCGTCTAAATTTTAAGCAATGTCATATTTCAAATATATATCATGTTTGTATCTGATTTCATGTTTGTGCAACCTAGCATTGCATACTTGCAAGGTATGGTCACGAAGATTACCTTAACAAGTACTCCAGATGTGTGATTGGAGAATGTTTGAGAGGATAAGAGTGAAACTATATGTTTATTGTTTACTCAAAAAATTGGTGTATGAATTTAACTATAAATTGTGTTCAAAAGTATGTAACTAGTAGCTTTTATATCAATCTCTTACAATTTTGTACAAAAAAATAATAATAATAATGACAAAGATTTGCTAGTCTAAAGAAGTGTAGTCGAGCAAAATCATAGCTAGTGAAAGGGTGTAAACATAAAGGTCAATTATAACGAAAACCTTCACAATAAGGGACATACCAAGGATTAAAGTATCGGCCGATACCGATAAGTATCGGTCGTATCGAATCGGATTTGGCAGTAGCCGATCCGATATTCAAGAAAAAAATCGGTATCGGCCGAAACACCGTTCTAAATTTTGGTATCGTTCGTATCGGCCGATACGGATCCGATACGAGCCAATACGAAGTTAACAAAAAGTAAAAGTGGAGAATCAAATCTCCGACAAAAGAAAAGCTTACCAGTGACAATGTCAGATCCCACAGAAACACCAATAATGTAAATTTGTAACAGTTGTGTAAAAATTCTAAAAATAGAAGCAAAATTTTCAACAAAAAATCACCAATCACAAAGAAAAAACATAGATTAGAGATAAATCGGAAAGAAAACTTACCTAATTTCTAGGTAAAGAACCCTCTTCTTCAACCGCACCCGTGCCGCCACCGCCACCGACTGGAACGTCTTCTCGACCGCCACCGCTGCCGACTGGGAAGTCGAACGACTCGAACCCCTTCTCGACCGCCGCAGCCGCCACCGCCGACGCCTGTGCTCGAGACGAGCGGTGGGGGCCTCTCTCCTCTCCGGCTAGCACGGACGCGGTAGAGGCAAGAGGAGTGGTGGAGAGGGGGGCGGAGCTGATTAGTGGAGGGGAGGTGGAGCCGAGTGGTGGAGGGGGAGGTAGAGCAACGGAGTGGGGAGAGAGAAACATTTCGGCTGAAATGTTTTCTCTCTCCTCTATGCTATTATATATAGGGTGGAAGTTAGGGTATGTGTTCTGGACTTAAAAAAATAAAAAATAAAATAAAATAATAAATAAAAGAGGCTATTCGAGTTCGAACTCGTGATCAGAGGAACACAAACAACACAGATGTCATTGACTCATTGTCCTTCCTCGAACCGCAGAAACCATTTAATATATATATATATATATATATATATATATATATATATATATATATATATATTGTATCTAACTATGTATATACTATATACTCTAATATAGTATATACATAGTTAGATACAATATATATATATATTAGAGTATATAGTATATACATAGTTAGATACAATATATATATATATATATATATATATATATATATATATATATATATATGGAAATAGGGGTAAATTTTATTCCAAAATCAACTCAATACAATCTTACAATCATGGGTAATCCCACACCCAATTTGGGTGCAATGACATTTACATCAAATTCTATATTATGTAGAATGCCTATATATATATATAAGTCAATCCATAAATATATATACATGCCACATTTAAACAATGGAATTAAATGGTTTCTGTGGTTAGAGGGAGGACAATGACATTTGTGCTATTTGTGTTCCTCTGATCACGAGTTCGAACTCGAACAGCCTCTTTTTTTCTTTTTTTAAGTCTAGAACACAAACCCTAACTTCTACCCTATATATAATAGCAGAGGCAGCCGAAATGTTTCTCTCCCCTCTCCGTAGCTCTGCCTCCCCTCCACTACTTGGCTCCACCTCCCTCTCCACCACTCCTCTCGCCTCCATCGCGTCCGTGCTAGCCGGAGAGGAGAGAGGCCCCACCGCTCCCTCTCGCCTCCACCGCTCCTTTCGAGCACAGGCGTCGGCGGTGGCGGTGGCGGCTGCGACGGTGAAGGGGTTCGAGTCGTTCGACTTCCCAGTCGGCAGCGGTGGCGGTCGAGAAGACGTTCCAGGCGGTGGCGACAGCACGAGTGCGGTCAAAGAAGAGGGTTCTTTACCTGGAAATTAGGTAAGATTTCTTCCCGATTTATCTCTGATCTATGATTTTTATTTGTGATTAGTGATTTTTTGGGAAATTTTGCTTCTATTTATAGAATTTTTACACAACTGTTACAAATTTACATTATTGGTGTTTCTGTGGAATTTGACATCGTCACTGGCAAGCTTTCTTTTGTCGGAGATTTGATTCTTCACTTTTACTTTCTGTTAACTTCGTATCGGCTCGTATCTGGTCCGTATCGGCCGATACGAACCGATACCAAAATTTAGAACGGTGTTCCGGCCGACACCGATTTTTTTCTTGAATATCGGATCGGCTACTGCCAAATCCGATCCGATACAGCCGATACGTATCGGTATCGGCCGATACGATACGTATCGGCCGATACGTATCGTATCGGCCGATACGATACGTATCGGCCGATACTTTAATCCTTGGTGCTTATGGTACTTCTAGATCTGGACATTTGAAGTTGGACCTTAATAAATAGAGATACTTTGAGAAGGATACTGTATGTCTACTAATAGACTTCTGTCAATAATATTAGAACAGATGCTATACTTTTCTTTTGTTATTCAAATCTATGACTTTGATAGTTCGATGTAATTTTGGTATTTAAAATTTGGACATTTGAATTTGGATCTTATGTTTCAAAGCTTAGTAGCTTACTAAATTAGTCCTTGCTTATTTTACATGTCTAAATTTATTTAATATGTCGTGTCTACTACTTCTTGTTGTTGTTCGACATGGTAGTTACATTTTGGTTGCTTATGGATAGTTATTGACATTATACATTCGAATGGATTATGTAGTATTTTAATGCATGATATAATTTGTTTACATGATTTATATTTACATGTTTAAGTGCCTTATTGGAGTCGTTTAGGTTTCACATATTTTTATTTGGCATCCCAGGTGTACTCAATTTTAATTGTTTGTCACTCTTTCTGCTTTTCATATGTTCTTCGTCACTTCACAATCTTTAGTATAATTTTTAGCATTCATGTATTTTCAATTCTAACAAACACTTAACTATGCATACAACCCTTGGTGCCACACTACCAACCTAACAGCCGCTTCCACCTTCTGCAACATTAAGATTAACTATGGGCAGTCATCATTATTGTTTAATATAAAACTTGTGCACATGCTTAAGATCTAAATTCTTTGCATGGCTTATAACAAATTGGATCACTCAACATTAGTAGATTTAGATGAGAAGATTTATCAGTTTCCATGAGACAGTTTGCTCTAGACTGCACGACATGTTTCTTGTATAAACATACAACTTTATCTTAGAAATGTACGTCAATGGACATTATAGGATACATATCGTCTAGCCTGCAAATATATATCACAGGTAAAATTTAGGAAAACTAAGGTAGAATAAGGAAATTAATAATAACTTTCTTACTAGCATCTAAGTTTCATTTTTGTCAAGTTTATTTACATGCAAGTTTAAGTATTAGCATCTTACATAAAATCAAGGAGTTTAGCAATACATGTAAGAGATCAAACAAAAGACTAGAAACGATATAAAAGAAATATGATGAAACCTGGTAGAGAATGGATATATCAACCAAAAGTTCCTAACATTGTTAAATAGATGATATTACAATCAAAAGAAACGAACTATCCAGCATGTCTTGCTAACAAAATTATTATTGTGCAGAATGGTTTTCATTATGGAATAATATATTAAATAAATAAATAAAATGACCCAGATAGATTGCATACACTTAAGTGAGAAAATAGCACTTACTGGATGAAACTCCAAATGTGCAGGCCATGAAGACAACTTCTTCTTCCCAGGCCTAACAGTTTTCATCACACGATCACATCTTACTATAAGGTTCTTACTGAGTAGAGCATTAATCACATCATCTGCTTCTAAATCTTTGTCTGATCCTAATATTTCCTTGAGCTGAGGTTGATTCCTCAAGAAGGGTACAAAGTCCTTGCCTCTAAAATACTCGACCCTTGCTTCTTGCATAATTGCCCATCTCGACTCTAGTTGCTTATTGTCTCGAACCTTCTCGGCAAATATCTGATATATGTCCTTTTCAGCAGACACTTTCTGCAAACATCACACAAACAATATAAAATGTGAATACATATCTAAAAGGAATCACTTCCATTGAGAATTACTAGATAAAACGTGTAAGAAAAAACTAATAAAAAATCTAGATACCAATGATCGTCCATGAAATAATCTCGATTACTGCCATGTCCGATATGTGTCCGACATGACGTGACACTAACATGGCACCAATTTTCGGAGTGTCCATGATTCCTACGGTACAACAACAACAAATCCTTTATCCCAAAAATTTTGCGCCGATTGTTTGAATCTTCTTCTTCCATTCGGCTCTTCCATTCGGCTCTGTTAAGGGTCATGTCCTCTGTAACGCTAATAAAATCCATATCTTTCCTTAAGATTTCAAACCATGTTCGTCTTGGCCTACCTCTAGTCCTAGCGGCTCCATTAACTACTATATTATCATTCTTCTTTACGGGAGTATCTATTGGTCTATGTTGCACATGTACAAACCACGCAAGCCGATTTTCTCTCATCTTGTCCTCAATTGGTGCCACCTCTAACTTCCCACAGATACACACATTTCTTATCTTATCCTTTAATGAATTGTCCCTCATCCATCTTAGTATTGTTATTTCGGCTACACTAACTTTTCTCTCATCTTGTCCTCAACTGGTGTCACCTCTAACTTTCCATCCAACAAATATTTCTTATCTTAATGAATTGTCACCCATCCTTCATATTATTGTCATTTCGGCTACACTAACTTTCTGGACATGTTATTTCTTAATTGCCCAACGCTCGGCACAAACACTAGAAATGGTATATAACCCAAAAGAAACCAAAATAAGGTCCTATTTTTCAACTAACAAGTTCGAGATAAACCCCAAAATTGTCATATTTTTCGCGATTCTAGGAGTTATTTCCAAGAACACCTGAATTTCCAATTGCATGTAACCAAACATCCCTCTCGTACATATTTTTCACCAAAAAGTTTGCAATTTCTTCCAGGATCATGATCAAAACAAATACATCAAATTTCCAACTTTCACAAGGATTCTCAATTATCACTACTCCAACTTGAAGAATTCCAAGATCAAACGAACCCCCAACTCCAACTAGCCAAAAAAAATTGAAACAAATGTTCAAAAAAAAACAAAGATTTAAAATTCTCCTCCAGATCCATTCCAGAAGAAAAGATTCAAACTTTATAGCAGAATGGAGGAGATAGAGGAACCTGGTTCTGCGGAGGTCGCCTATCGTCGGACTGGCGGCGGCGGACGCCGGATGATCTCTGCCGATCGACCGCCATTGCTCTCAGTCTCTTGATCGATCAATCGATCGTTCTATAGGGTTTCGGCGATTGAGCGTTTCTATTTTTTTCTACGTTGGTGACCAAGCGGGTGAGGAGTTGGGTGGGTTGGGTCCGGTCCCGAATCAGTTCTCATGAATTAATTCCATATCTCGTCTTAAGGGCATTCCATATCTTTTGTCTTAAGTGATTGTTTGGTAGATTATATTCATTAATGCTATGGGGAATTTTTTTTTTTTTTTTTTTTTTTTTGATACACTTCATATCCTCAACACTGATGTGACAGTAACCGAACTCGAGTGGCTATTGTGGTTACCAAAAAGAGGTATAAGATCCTGACTGGGTGGCAAAATATCAGTGGATTGAGCCACGGGGGCGTATTATTTTTTCTATTTATTTGGTGAGAGTTTAGGGGGTAGTGGGCCCAACATGCATGCAATGCAGGGTACACAAAAATTCAGTGCGTATCGCCGGACATCTCAAAAAAAAACACTGATGTGGCTACATTGTTGGATGTCAAAGGAAGGTAAGAGTGAAGTTGGTTGTCTATATCTAGACAATGCACTTTACAATAACTTTATCTCTACGCCATCAATTATGAATAGAAATATTACATTGTTGGATGTCAAAGGAAGGTAAGAGTGAAGTTGGTTGTCAAGATCTAGACAATGCACTTCAAAATAACTTTATCTCTACGCCATCAATTATGAATAAAAATATTTATAAAAAAAGGAAGAATAGGAAAAGTTGGGAAAAAATATTTTCTATTGTCTTAATACTTTTGCATTGGAGAAGACTTTACTACCTCATTGGCTTTTGTGAATATAAGCTTGCCACATATTAAAGACATTGTCTTGTGTCTCATGCCATCTAAGAGCATCTCCAACCCTATTGTGAGTTTGGAAAAAATGGTTGCCACATAGGAATGACAAGCTTTCTTTTCAAAAGTACTTCTCCAATGCAAATGTGAAATAAAGTATGAAATTGACATGGCAATGACATGGCAAGGACAATGTAAAGTTGGTTGTCTAGATCTAGACAATGCACTTCACAATGACTTTATGTCCACATCATCAATTATGAATAAAAATATTTATACAAAATAGTAGAAGAGTAGAAGTTGTCTTGAAAGTTGTAGAAAAATATTTGTATTGTCTTCTCAATACTTTTGCATTGGAGATGACTTTTCAAACTCATTGTCTTTTGTGAATATTATCTTGCCAACTATATAAGACATTGTCTTGTGTCTCTTGCCACCTAAGAATTACAACACAAAATAAGACAATAGGGTTGGAGATGCTCTAAGAATTACGACACATAACAAGACAATGGGGATGGAGATGCTCTAATAATTGACATCCAATAATGTACTGTCACATAAATATGGTTACGAAATCTATCAAAAAAGAGTGTCCTCGTAGCATTACTCAATTATATTTGGAGCTGCATATAGAAATTGCAAATCCACATATAATTTTTGGTCTACTTTTTGAATAAACTTTGGGTGCGGCTATCCGCACCCCACCACCTGCTGAGCACACTCCACTTTAAAAAAATGTTAAATTCCTATTCTACCCTCCCACCTGCTGAACACACCCCACTGCTCCCCCTCCCGCTGCTTCCATCCCCTCCCCTCCCCCGCCCGCGCCGCCGCCCCCGTCCCCACCACCTCCACCTTCACCATCACCATCACCCCCCTCCCCCGTCCTCCGAGCCCCCGCCCCTGTCCCCCACGGGTGTAGTGCCCCGTCCCTACATCGTGCCCCGTCTTCGTCCACGGGGTGCGCGAGAAAGGAACATTGTCGCTATCGATTCGGTCGGGACCAATAGGTCGGAATCGGCCGAGTCGATCGAACGGGAACGGTTGAATTAAGATCCATTCCACGTTATGGAATGGCTTCTTCGGAACCAAGTCCCATATTCAGCGGGTTGCGTCTCGAGGATTGGCTCTGCGGCTGAGTCGGGAGAGACCTCCCGTTGCTCTGGTTTAATGTCGTACTTGATTTGGCTTTGGCTTTCGTTTTCGTGAATGCGCTTTTCGTGAATGTTTTCGATGGGTTTTCGTGACACATTTTCAAGCTCGCATTCATATCGAAATCCTTTGAAATACACAGTGTTCTAATCAGTTGCTTATGCGATTGCAGGTGACCGTGTAGGCGACGACAGCGCAGCCAACCGGTCGCTCGCTTGAAGCAAGCCTAAGGCGAGTGGCTAACCTCCTTCGCCTCGTCCCTCTACTTCAAAACTCAATATGTTAACTAAAATTAATGCTTGTCATAATAGTGTAGAATCAAAGAAATCGTAGCACGATTATTCATGAAACACTTGTTATCAACTGCTGGTATTGGAAATAGAAAATATGTTCCTTATGCAAATCCACTTAGCCTATGCAAAGCAACGAATGAATCGATTAACGTTTATCGCAACGATACGGCTAAGTAAGCAAAACGGTCATTGGACAACTTGTCGACAAGGTGTAGTTTCCTCGAACGGTTGCCTAGGCCAAGGAACCGATTCGGCCCGGGAGGAACGAGGATAGCAAGTGCCAACCCTTCATCGGCGTGAGTTATGCGGGCACTTTCGCACAGGGCTCGCTACCCGACGCGAAAGGGGCATCGTCTAACCAATGCTATAGTCCGTGATGGCTTGACATTGCCAGTGGCCTTCACACCCCTTCTTCACTGCTTAACAAGTGCACAAAACACGGGATAAAATGTGATAGTTGCTTAATGTTACACAATTTCATATGCTTGCCTCAAAACATGTTAACATGCAAATCGAGCAGGATGGTTAGAAAGATCATTGAAATAGCTAGCTAACATGTTTACGAAACTTCTTGAATCAAATACAGAGCTTGGATTTTAATTAGCCATTCGCCAGTACATGTGTTTGTGCTGATCCTCGCTCCTTGTAGGTCCCGCGAACCAGGAAGGACGCGCCAACTAGCTCGGCGACGTTTGTGACTTTTGAAGCTTCGACCGTGCGTCGAAGACTCTCTCTCTCTGTGACTCCCCTTTCGAAGGCTCTCGACAGTCCAAGGAAGATGACTCAGCGTCCCTCCCATCCAGGTCACTGGAGTACTTGTCTATATTGAGGGATGTGTGCAATATATGAAACGATTATCTCATCGGCACTCTTTTGTAACCGAGTCATGTTGTAGCCCGCACGGCAATGAGTCTTGTACCGGAGTCTGTAAATGATGTTCATTATCAATAAAGAATCAAGTTCCTTTAATTATTGTATGATTCAATTTGTCTGCGTACTCTCTTAGATCTCGTGTCTCGGATTGCCTTATGACTATGCCTTGTGCGATCGTAAATTAGGTTCGCACGGCATCACGTCCTGGAGACGACTATCGATTCGACGGAATCGGGGCATGACATAATGGTATCAGAGCACGGCTTTACGTCCTTGGCCTCCAGTATCGAGTTCTAGTCTCCAACCGTTGACCTCGTGTCGATGAGAAGAGTTATTCCATACGCTGAACCCAAGACATTTTCTGAAACTAACGAGAGTTTCCTTTTCTTTTTTCCTGCAGTTACGGGAGCTCAGGCAGAAGACGAGACGAGCGCTTCCAGCGGCTCGAGTGCTTCTAGACCCGAGCTTTCCGTCAACCCAACGGGAATGACGCCTACCGTAGCCGGACCTTCCGGTGACCCGATGCAACATATGCTGCAGATGCTTGAAATGAAGCAATGTCAAAACGAGCTCCATCGTCAGCAAGCGGAGGCTCGTCAGACTCAATTTGAGAATCGGTTCGAGGCTCAATTCAAGCTGCAGCAGCAGCAGCTGAATACCCTCCAGCAGATCGTACAGTCGGTCGTGGGCAACAACAACAATTCAACGATGACGCCTGCCGTGACCCAGCCTGCGGTTCGATCCAACAAAGCCGAACCAGAGGCGCCTGTGCTTTCACCTGCAGTACCGAGAAGTTCTAACTTCGACGTGTCAAATTTTACGAAAAGCTGCCGCACTTTCTTCAACGTCACAGAAGATCCCTCCGTGGCGATCGACTGGTTGGAGGAGCTGGAAGACAAGTTCGAGCTTCTGGGTGTCGAGGACTCGAAGAAAGTCGCGTGTGCTCAACTTTTACTTTGAATGAACGCGCACGATTGGTGGGCTGTGCAGAAGCGGGCTATTCGACGTGAAGACGAGACGGCGGCGATCTCATGGGCGACATTCAGAAATGCGTTCGAGAATGAATATCTTTCTGCAGCAGTGCGACAGAAAAAGGAAAATGAGTTCATGCAGTTGACGCAAGAGAATATGACTGTACGACAATATGCGGGCGAATTCAACAAACTGGCCAAGTTCGCTGGAGATTATCTACCTACCACTGCGAGTCGAGCTAAACGATTTGTAGTGGGCCTGCGTTCCACTATCCGTGCTCATGTTTCGGTGCCGGAATACAAAACTGTGGGCGAGGCACTCAACCACGCCATCCGTCTGGAGTTCGAGTATCCTTCTACTACTACTGGCACTGTTAACTTTAATAACAAACGCCATAGTAATGCGGGAGGCAACAGCGCACATAAGTGTCAAAATTGCGACAACGGAGGCGGCAACCAAATGAAGGATCGAGTAGTCTGCGAGTTCTGCCACAAGGAGGGGCACTTGGCCGTCGAGTGCCGATTGAAGAGCGGGGCATGTTTCGTTTGCGGCAACAAAAATCACGTCGCAAAGAACTGCCCGGAAGCTAGGCCGAACCAACGCTCCCAACAACATCAACATAACCGAGGCCAAGCACCTCGGACTCCACCGACCGCACAACAGAATGGCCAGGACCGTCGCCCTAATGCTCAGGGCCGCGTCTACGCCATGACTCGGGACGAAGTATTTGAATCTGATACAGTCGTGACAGGTATACTGCAATTCAATAATAAACCTGCTCGTGTATTGTTTGATTCAGGTGCCACGCATAGTTTTATATCGACGGACTTTGCCGTCGAGCACAAATTTACCTTGACACCACTGGGCCTCGACCTCACTGTTAATGTACCGTCGGGCATGCCACTACTTGCAAACTTAGTCTGCAGAGACGGAATCATCTGTATAGGTGGTCAAAAGGTCAGTCTCGATGCGATAGTTCTAAATATTAAGGACTACGATATCATTCTGGGGATGGATTGGCTCGGTCCGTGCAACGCAACCATAGACTGCGCTGAAAAGAAGGTCACATTTCGTATACCTGGAGTGCTTGAATTCTGCTACTCGTGTGGTGAGGCGTCGCCGACCTGCATGGTGATCTCCGCAATATCTGCTCGACGGATGCTGTATTCCGGGTGCGAAGGCTATCTAGCTTCCGTTCGAGACATGCAACAGGATGGTGCAAACGCGGGTCAGACCGACGTTGTGGCAGAATTCTCCAATGTATTCCCGGACGAGCTGCCCGGCATGTCGCCCGATCGAGAGATTGAGTTCATTATCGATACCTTTCCCGACACTCGCACGATCTCGAAGACCCCATACAGAATGGCCCCTGTAGAGCTTAAATAACTCAAGGTACAGTTATAAGAATTGCTCGACAAGGGATTCATCCGACCCAGCATCTCGCCCTGGGGAGCGCCCGTGCTGTTTGTCAAGAAGAAGGATGGCTCTATGCGTCTTTGTATCAACTACCGCGAGCTGAACAAAGCCACCATCCGGAACAAATACCCCCTACCCCGCATAGGCGATCTGTTTGATCAGCTTTAAGGAGCCACGGTGTTCTCTAAAATTGATCTGCGTTTGGGTTACCATCAACTTAAGATCAAGCCGGACGATCTGCCGAAGTCTGTCTTTCGCACTCGATACGGCCATTACGAGTTCCTGGTAATGCCATTCGGCCTAACGAATGCCCCTGCCGCTTTCATGGATTTAATGAATCGAGTGTTTCGACCATTCCTCGACAAGTTCGTAGTAGTCTTTATCGACGATATACCCGTCTACTCGAAGAATAGGCAGCAACACACTGAGCATCTGCGGACCGTGCTTCAGACCCTTCGAGAAAATCAACTATACGCGAAGCGAAGCAAATATGAATTCTGGCTTAGCAGCATCGCATTCCTCGGACACATCATTTCTGCTGAAGGCATTACGGTCGACCCAAAGAAAGTTGAAGCCGTTGTCGATTAGAAACGGCCAGCGTCCGTCGGCGAGATTCGAAGTTTCCTTGGCCTAGCGGGATACTACCGACGCTTCATGAAAGACTTCGCGAAGATCGCATCGCCTCTGACTAGCCTCACCCAGAAAGGAGTCGTATTTGACTGGTCAGACGACTGCGAAGCTTTATTCCAAGAATTAAAGCAACGGCTCGTCTCGGCCCCGATACTCGTACTTCCAGAAGGGACTGAGGGTTTCCAGATATTCAGCGACGCATCCGGTCAGGGCTTGGGGTGTGTGCTGATACAGCGGAACAAGGTGATATCTTTTGCTTCCCGACAGCTAAAGCCGCACGAGAAAAATTATCCCACGTACGACCTTGAGTTAGCGGCGATTGTGTTTGCGTTAAAATTGTGGCATCACTACCTCTATGGCGTGGCGTACACGATCTACACCAATCACAAGAGCCTCAAGTATTTATTCACGCAGAGAGAACTGAACTTGCGGCAGAGGCGCTGGCTTGAACTAATCAAAGATTACGACTTGACTATCGACTATACGCCGGGAAAGGAAAATGTTGTGGCGGACGCCTTGAGTCGGAAGTGCATTGCCTCGTTATCCATCGACCCCAGACTGCTACGTGACCTAGAAGAGATGGGCATCGAGCTCTGAGTCAGATTACGAAATGTACAGTTGGCAAAGTTGCAGTTAGAGCCGAGCTTGCTTGATAAGATCAAGACCGCTCAGACGGAAGATCCATATCTGAAGAAAGTACGAGAGCTAATCTCGACGGGCAGGATGACCGACTTTACGGAAGAAGAAACCGGCGTCCTTCGATTGAAGGGTAGGCTATGCGTTCCGGACAATTCAGAACTCAGAAAGGAGATCCTGTCGGAGGTGCACTATGCGAAATACACCTTGTATCCCGGTAGCACGAAGATGTACAAGCACTACAACAAAAAACCCTTTTAATGACGGCTAAAAAGCGTCATTAATGACGAACCATGACGCTTTTTTTTCCACAGCAACCGTCATGAAAACGGGTGTTATAAATATTTTTTAAAAGCGTCATAAAATAACCGTCATTAATAGTTTCTATAAAAGCGTTATGAAAGTTAGTATATAGTGCACAATTCAGGACATTTTGAAAGCGTTATGAATAGATAATCTGTATAAGCTCAATGGAGAACATTTATAACACTCAATATTACTGAACTCATCACATTTATAATGCTTAATACTGCACATTATATATTACTTTCCAAAAACTTCTCAATTCAATTTTAAAACAACCACATTGAATTATATTCACAAGAAAACATTGAAATATTATATCACCGTCTTCATTACATTATCTCAAAATAGGGTATCCAAATACATATATTTACAACTACTACTTAAATGGATCCTCAAAACAAGTAATTACTTTGGCTTCAACTTGAGCACATCAAAACTGTCAACATCACATATAGCAAATTCCTGAAAAAGATAAAAACACGGAGACCAGGTCCTCATCATTTGTAAGCACCAAAAAGCTTTTCATCATCTCAAGTACCTTCTCAGCATAAGGAAGAAAAGCCTGCTCCGCAGCAGCTGCTACCGAGCCTATTGCAGACTGCATCAAGTCGAAAAGAAGGGTTGTAATAAAGAAGAAAATAATTCTGCTATAGATTTCTACAGAGAAAGACAAAAGAAGCAGAAGTAACATGCAAGTTTCTTGCAGATTTCGAGGACTAGTTTGGAGTGCAGTAATTCATACTTCTATTGAAAATTCGAGATCCACGAGCGTCGAAATGCAGGTTATCGGTGTATAAATATAAGACAATTAGAATCACCCTTGCTGTAACCAATCAAAATCTTTTTAAGAGGGAAAATAACACTAGAGGATCACAGAATACAAATACAAGAAATTAACCACTGACATGCAAAAAAGCACCAAGTTTCTCCATTTGGACAAGATCAGTCTAGTTTTACTCTGTCTAGCTCACCAATTATATCCTCAAACTGCACAAATCATTGTGTGGAATGACATTAACAAACAGTCTACTATGTACATGCAATTCATAAAACCATGTCCCTTATAATGCAAAAGATATTAGAAGGGGTATAGAAATGAGGGCTACAAACCTTTAAAATCCAGTCCTTGTGACCATATATGGCCTGTTACAGCCGTGGGTGACTGGTGAGTGAAGAACCATTTTCCTATGAATTTTCTTTCCCCAGGTTCTAATTACGCGAAGCCTGTCTCAGCCACAAGTAAAGAATTCCATGTGCACTGTTTAAAATGGAGGAAAGAACAAGAGTTTTTCCAGACGAATACTCGTAACTAAATAAGTCAAAATTTCTAGTGCTAAACTAAATGATGATGAAAATTTGTCAAGTGAATAAATACTCTGGGTAAGAGAAATTAATATATAGAACCTGTATCCTGGATTGTTAGCATAATAGCGGTCCATAATATTGTGTTGTAGCCAATCATTGGAGTCCACTTTGTGCCTGTAGATCTAGTAGAACGAAGCAGATAAGCTGGAAGAGTTATTACAGGAATTCTCAAATTCATAACATAACTTCCTACTACCAATTTCAACACGTTTCTAGCATAAATTCATAGCAGCATTCCGTTTTTGCGGATTTCCATCTACTGATGTGAGGAGTGAGTAATAATATATATACAAAAAAGTCATCTTCACATTTAATGAACGTAGCAGATGGCCAGTGAGAATAAAAATATGTCCAAGTGACAGGATAAGCCAAGCAACTTAAGTGCCCCCAAGTAACCAGAGCAGTCGGGAAGAAAAAGCATTACTACCGACGATAAATACAACAGATGTAAGAATAGATGAGTATCCACTCGCAAATTATTTAGAGAAAGTACAAGCAAGCAAAAGTAGCGAGTCAAGAAACGCAAGAAATAATCACCATAGCGCTTTACTGGCTTGGATTTGATGACATGTACAATATCCTGCATCCAAGAACAAGTTTCACAAAGTGAATTTAAATCAATGCAGCCGCCCGAAGTTAAATTTCCACATAACATTATATATTCAGTGAAATGATATATACGCGAAGGAAATATATATATATATATATATATATATATGTAGCAAGTCTCCGAAGGACATGTTCTAGAGAACAGAAGATCCCAAAGGGCCCTTACAAAAAGAACATAACAAAGTCCTATAGCTGTTATGAGATTGTTTGAAGCAATCAAAAGAGATCACTGACCTCACTGATGTAGAAATCCACATCTGCATTGGATATTATCTTTCCAGCATTATCGACTGCATGCATTTTATGCTTATATGTCATCAAGATGGTTCTGCCAGCAATCGAATATTGAAATGGTCATTACAACAACAACAAAAACAGCAATCGAATATTGAAATACATTTTATGCTAATTTAAGGAATCTTGGATATATCTCTAATATTGAAAGTGAAGATACAGATCAGAAGCTGAACACTTGCAAACACTTTCTTCCATGTAGTTACAACAAAAACTTCCTCTTTTGTTGACCAAAAACCGAAAATGAAAATGCTCATTGGAACTATAAATCTATAAGTTAAATAAACAATCTTATTCTTATGTTCAAATGTTTTAAAATTTTAAGTTTTTCGCCTTAGAAAACTAAGCTGTAGAAGTAACTTTTGAGAGCAAATAGGATCGTGGAATGTTGCTGTGAAAAAATTGAACTCCTAATCTAACTTTTTTTGATAAGCTGGTAGCAAACAACTACGGAACATTTAAAAAAAAAGGAAAAACAGCTTCTAATAAGCAATTTCAAACCCAGCCAAACACGAAAAGTGTAATTGTTGTAGTTTGGGGAACTTGAACGAACAAAAAATTTGAAGGACTAATGCCAAAATATCATAATTCTACTATATTTATATATAAAACAATTCCCTCCAGTGTTCACTTTCTTCTATATAGTGTGTGCCTCCAACTTCAACATGTAAATAAAGCTTTCTGAACCTACAAAAAGAATTTGGATGTGGGTTTGTCTCTACAGTTCAGTGGAAGCTGCAATTTGGTATGGAACGAAGAAATTGTCCTTTTTCTTGTGTGTTGTATTATTATGTAATATTTTACAAATGTGTTCATTCATCAACATTTTACAAATATGTTATTACAACAAACTAAATGTGGTAAGCAAGTTTACCACCACTAAATAGGGAAATAAGAATGAAGGTCTAAACTCGAACGCTAGAAGAGAAATTAAGGTTTTGAAGTTAAATTCTAGAGGGAAAGTTTCAATATCAAATTTCCACTCATTTTCTTCCTGATATCAGGAATACAGAATAATCCCTCTCACAATAATGAAATCACATTAATTTGCCCATATGATGGGCCAAAGAAAAAAGTTTATTTTCTGAATAGAGTTTATGCCACATACAATGATAGGATGGATTATGTGAAACACATTAATTAGCCCTAGTGATGATCTTGTCACAAGACTTTGTGTCACACTGGACACAACCTGTGTCATCTTGAGCACCAAACACCTTACTGTCGATCCAAACTCCCCAACCGAATACAGAACGAAATAGAAAGAGCTATACTTGAACCGAGATACTCACCAACTACATATCCGAGTGTCATTCATGAAAATGAGGAGTCACCAACCGAATCAAGATCCAAATCTCCTTGAGACAATTCATCAAACACATGAAGGACATGTCTCAAAAACAAACTTTCAGAAGATTAATTTAAGGTCCCTTAATTTAATTCGAGAATAAAGAGAATAAGGAGAAAAGACTTGATAACTCACAGATTAAATCTGAAGTTTTTTGAGTTCAACAAATTCCCGGATTGTCCTCTATTTTGGATCGAGTTCACAGAGGATTAGGTCGAAAAGATTCAGCAGAGAAGAGAAAAGATCAAACTCACCATATCGACTCTTCGTCCTCCCGAGCGAGTTAGAACTCAACAAATCGACCAAAATTTAGTCGATGTCGTCGAAATGGCACAAACCCTAGTAACCAACTGCATGGCAGCCAAGCTATCTCACCGTATTTCTTCAACGAGTAACCCGGCGACGCCGACTCTTCCCGAGGATCCCGATCGCGAAGCGAAATTGAAATCGAAGAAGAAAAAATATAAGCCCAAGAAATCGAAGAAGAAATCCATCAGAAACCCTAGAAATCGACGAAGAGAAAAATTGGGGGAGAAGAGGTTTGAGGAGGAGAGCTGCTGCTCCCTTAGAAAATGGATGAGAAATGAATTTTCTCTCTCCCACTTAGCTTTTATACAGTGAAAGAATTACAAGTTTGCCACCGCTCTAAACTATTAATAACGCTTTATTTTATAAACGTTATAAAAAGCCCAGAATTAGCCCAAACCGTCATAGAAAAAAGGTATTTTTCAACTTAATAACGCTTATGTATCAGCCGTCATTAAAACTCCTTGTCGAGCGTCATTAAAAGGATTTTTTGTTGTAGTGAAGGACCTCCGTACAAACTTCTGGTGGCACGGGATGAAAAGAGATGTGGCACTCCTCGTGTCGCAATGCATGTCCTGTCAGCAGGTGAAAGCTGAGCACCAAAGATCGGGCGGAGAGATGCAGAATCTGGCGATTCCAGAATGGAAGTGACAGCATGTGTGCATAGATTTCATTGTTGGTCTGCCGAAGACGCCGCGGGAAAATGATGTTATCTGGGTCATCGACGATCGATTAACCAAGTCAGCGCATTTTATTGCCATCAAAGTTACTTGGAACGTTGATCGCCTGGCGCAGATATATCTTGATGAGATAGTACGGCTGTACGGAGTTCCAGTATCTATCGTCTCTGATCGGGATTCACGGTTCATGTCGCGATTCTGGAGTAGCCTTCAATCGGCGCTGGGTACCAAGTTGCAGTTCAGCTCAGCTTACCATCCTCAGACTGATGGCCAAACGGAGCGCGTCAATCAGATTCTCGAAGACATGCTACGACTCTGTACAATTGACTACAAATCAAGCTGGGACAATCATCTACCGCTGGCTGAATTTGCATACAACAATAGCTATCAATCCAGCATTCAAATGGTGCCGTATGAAGCCTTGTACGGGCGTAAGTGCCGATCATCCATTTGCTGGGACGAAGTCGGAGAGCGACAGATTCTCGGTCCGAAACTGGTTGAACAGACCGTGCAGAAGATTCGGCTCATTCGAAAAAGATTAAAGACCGCACAGAGTCGTCAGAAAAGCTATGCGGACGTTCATCGTCGCCCTCTCGAGTTTCAAGTAGGCGATCACGTGTTTCTCAAAGTGTCGCCCATGCAGGGAGTTACTCGGTTCGGTACGAAGGGAAAATTGAGTCCAAGATTCGTTGGGCCGTTCGAAATACTAGAGCGGGTCGTCTAGTGGCCTATAAAATTGTCTTACCGCCGGCACTTGAAGGTGTACACAATGTCTTCCATGTTTCTCAAGTGCGGAAGTATGTGCACGACCCGAGCCACGTGGTAGATTTTGGCCAGCTGGAGCTAAAGTCCGACTTATCCTACGTCGAAGAGCCAGTTCAAATCATAGAATGCAAGGATAAGCTGCTGCGAAATTGAGCGATCCCTCTCGTCCGCGTTATCTGGAGGAACCATTCGGTCGAAGAGTCGATATGGGAGCTTGAATCGGAAATGAAGGAGAAATTTCCTTCGTTATTCTCGTAGAGGTAGGTTCTATCTTTAAGTTTCGAGGACGAAACTTTTTATTAGTTGGTTATGGTGTAGTACCCCATCCCTACATCGTGCCCCGTCTCCGTCCACGGGGTGCGCGAGAAAGGAACACTGTCGCTATCGATTCGGTCGGGACCGATAGGTCGAAATCGGCCGAGTCGATCGAACGGGAATGGTTGAATTAATATCCATTCCACGTTATGGAATGACTTCTTCGGAACCAAGTCCCATATTCAGCGGGTTACGCCTCGAGGATTGGCTCTGCGGCTGAGTCGGGAGAGACCTCCCGTTGCTCTGGTTTTCATGCTGCACTTGATTTGGCTTTGGCTTTCGTTTTCGTGAATGCGCTTTTCGTGAATGTTTTCGATGGGTTTTCGTGACACGTTTTCGAGCTCGCATTCATATTAAAATCCCTTGAAATACACAGTGTTCTAATAAGTTGCTTATGCGATTGCAGGTGATCGCGTAGGCGACGACAGCGCAGCCAACTGGTCGCTCGCTTGAAGCAAGCCTAAGACGAGTGGCTGACCTGCTTCGCCTCGTCCCTCTACTTCAAAACTCAATATGTAAAGTAAAATGAATGCTTGTCATAATAGTATAGAATCAAAGAAATCGTAGCACGATTCTTCATGAAACACTTGTTATCAACTGCTGGTATTGGAAATAAAAAACATGTTCCTTATGCAAATCCACTTAGCCTATGCAAAGCAACGAATAAATCGATTAACGTTTATTGCAACGATACGGCTAAGGAAGCAAAACGGTCATTGGACAACTTGTCGACAAGGTGTAGTTTTCTCGAACGGTTGCCTAGGCCAAGGGACCGATTCGGCCTGGGAGGAACGAGGATAGCAAGCGCCAACCCTTCATCGGCGTGTGTCAACCCCTTGACCAATTTTATCCTTGTATTTTTTTTAAAAATTTTATTTTGTCTTATTTTTAACAAATTATTTGTCACGTACATTGTTAGGTGTTATATTGGTTTTTACTTATTTACTAATAGATGGACCAAGTGGATAATATAGGATCAAAAGGTAATATAGGTAATAACAGGGACCTTTATGCAAAAGGTCATGACTAAGCTTTCTAGCAGCCGAACCTAATTGAATTCAAATGACACACCAAACCCCCTGTTCAAATCTTGAACTGGATATCATTTTATCCAAACCTACTTCAAATTGAAATTTCCTTCTATCCCTATAACCTGATTTTCCCAGCTATAAATAGAGAGGATTCGAGCAAAGGGGAACCCTAGAAGCATTGCATCCAACTATAGTACTGCAGGGAAGAGGAAGTTCGAGATCTTCAACCAGGTAAACCTCGTACTCATCTTCTCCTGCCAACTACGAACTTAGCAGTCATCTTGCACCTTATAGGTGTTTGACATAACTCCTAGAAGAACCAGATGATAATATTGGTAGTCGAAACTGATAAGAGCAGGGGATACCACTATTACTATGACCATACTATAGAACACCCTAGGTATAAGTGACCTATACCTGCCAGGAACAGCCTGGGCGACCTACCTGGCCTATGAGAACTCTGCAGACAGTGGGAAGCATGATACTTTGGGTACCTACTTACCTGAAGGGAAGAACAATAGAATATATTAAGTAACACATTGAGTATAGACCAGGGAGAGCCTTAGCTGTGAATGCTAGGCATTAGAAGAAGGGGGCAGGTAGGGTAGATCAACACTCTCGAGCCCCAAACCTATAGAGACTAGAGATTCTTAGTACTTGGGTACTAGGATGGGTTGGCATCCTTTCCTGGAACAACTCTGGACCATAGGCTTGACACTGATATATGGGGTTTTCTCCTATTAGCCATTAAAATATCTAGGAGTTAGTCCTGTGTGAAGGGGATGTGTAGTGTTGCCTACATCCTGATGACAGAACATACGAGCAATCACTGTTCAATAGGACACTAAGTAGGTAGATGCTAACACATGTTCTTTAGTAGGTACCACGCCTTGAACCCAAATGCAGTAACAGGATGTATGTGAGCTTTGTGTATCACCTTACCTTTAGAAAATAGTTAGAAGAGTAGACCTCTATTCACATAGAGGGATAAATGGCTTTGGGGTACAGGTTGTGAAGACCTGTGAAGACAGAGTAATAGGGAGGTCTATAGATGACAGGACAATAAGGATAGGGACATTCGAATATTGCCTATACATGTATAGTTACAGCTGCAGTAAACCGCTATAGAAGGAATAGGGAATATCAATAGTAAGATGTCCTTGACCATAGTAGGACAGGTACCATAAGTCAAAACAGGAATACAAGTAATTTTCATTTGAGCAAGATGCTAGGAAGGAGACTAGATTGGTCCTAGAGTGTACCAGATTATAGTGTGAGGAGTTGGGGCTCGGAATTCTTGTGCATATCTAACAAAGTCTAAAGATTAGATTTTAGGATGCACATAGGTGTCAGGGACCTAGGTACATTGAGAACAGGAACTCTTATATAGTTGTACCCCTAGACACATAGGTTTGTGTCATACAACAACATGAAACCAGATAATGAAACCAAGAGGGATGTATTGACCAGCTTATGCTTCAAAAGGCCAGTAGCATATTACCTATTAAATTTCCAGTTCACCTGAAGCCAAGTATTCTTTTACTCATCACCCGATTACCTCACTATGGTGTCAGTTTCCTAAGATTACATAATGAATGGGGGCACATAATAGAGTATACCTGTAGGGTTAATCTGGCAGAGAGGGTACAGGTATGAGAGAGGATAGGGAGTTATCGCATAGGTACCATTGTGTCGCTAAGGGTGGCTTTGCATCTATATGGCAAGGTAGTAGTATGTTAGAGTACAATAGACATGAAGAAGTAGCGGTACCAATTACTGTTCATTTCAGAATATAGGGTGGAGATGACTTAGCCTATAAACTATCAATTGAACCTAACATGATGTGTTTATCATCGTTTCCTGTGTTGCCCTGTTCCCTAGTAACCAGATTATATCAGGTAGGTTTTGGACTGTGCTATACAAACCAGTAGTTTTTTAGAATGGTACATGGCTTGTGTAGGAACCTTTCCTGCACATAGAGGAAACATGGGAAACCTGTACAGAGACATAGAGGCTAGTGTTCCAATTGAGTATAGCTTACTGTAATACGAATTCAAGTGTTAGGATGTCCTATCCAGATCTTGGTGCAGTCCCTATAGCTGAAGTGCCAATTCATTCTGGGTGATGCTTAGTGACAGGTTAAAACTGGTATTTTCCTAAGTATGACATCACTTTGAGTATGGGTAAAAACCATGGTACCATGCATATGAGTATACATCACATAGGGGCAGGGGTATACCATACCCATATGTATATACATGTACATATTGTGGTAGGGTATATTACATGGAGTTTATGAACACTACATAGAGAATATGATTAACTGGAAATAGTGGCATAGTGAATGTAGTAAACCAGTATCCTAAGGAACTGTTAACCTAGTAACTAGTCAATTCCATTCTATTTTACGTAATGACATTGTAAATTCATACACAGGATACTTGGACTTGATACGGATTTTGACCTGTGCCAGCAGCTCAGGACCTAAGGCAAGTATACCTTGCCTTCTTCTACAGTTTTACTTACATGTCGTTCCTTTCGTTTTACTGTCTTTGGATTATATATGGACATGTGCTTTTCGTGTTATTTTCTGTGGAGTTGTTTTCATTGTTTTATAGCCGTGTTCATTGTTTGGCCTTGTGCTTCATGCTTGGAGTTTCTCACCGGTACTTTGCTTGAGTCGTGTCATAGAACGAGTGCATGTAGTGAACTGCCATAGCCTTGATTTTTGTTGTACACAACCAGAGAGTCCACACTAGGGACGAGGGTTGTTTGGTGCACCAGAGAGTCCACGCTCGGGACGAGGGTATTTGTCGTGATCAAATGGCACCAGAGAGTCCACACACGGGACGAGGGTTGACCATTTACACCAGAGAGTCCACACACGGGACGAGGGTGTCTTGCCGTGAGCTAGCTAGAGAGTCCACACTCGGGACGAGGGTTAGTGCTTAGTTCAAACCCGTGAGTCCACACTCGGGATGAGGGTTTGGTTCTTCCTTTGACCTTGTATTTATCGTTCATCCGGCAGTTCAGTTATACGTAGTTGTTCTAATGTTCGTATTCGTGTTAGTGTTCGTGGTCATTGGTCTTGTTCTTGTTCTTTCTTGCTTATTTCCTGCGTATGATAAAACTTCTAGATAGGCATGTATATTATGTATCTTGCTATGTCCTCTGAGGACCTGATGATCTCTTCAGGTTAGCCGAGTTTGGGTCAGGAGCAGGCGAGTGGTTTGGGTTAGCACCAGATCGCGGAGTTTACAGTTGGGATTGACTCGGTTAGCAGGTTGTATTCAGTCAGTATGTATTTCATGTACTTTTCTCTTTCCGTCTACTGGTAGTGGATTTGTGTCCACCGGACGTGATATTGATTCTTGATATTCAGTATATTCATTATTGTTCAGTTTTTGTCTTTTCATTGATCTTGATTGTGACATGATTATTCTGTGGATGAGATATAGTTACCATGAGATTCTAGATTGCCGTAACTTGAGTATAGATAACGTACTACCGCCGACACTACAGCGTAGGCTGGGCTTGGACACGCTTTGTATCCGAAAATCGGGTGCGGGTCGTGACAGCGTGAGTTATACGGGCACTTTCGCACATGGCTCGCTACCCGAGGCGAAAGGGGCATCGTCTAACCAATGCTATAGTCCGCAATGGCTTGACATTGCCAGTGGCCTTCACACCCCTTCTTCACTGCTTAACAAGTGCACGGAACACGGGATAAAATGTGATAGTTGCTTAATGTTACACAATTTTATATGCTTGCCTCAAAACATGTTAACATACAAATCGAGCAGGATGGTTAGAAAGATCATTGAAATAGCTAGCTAACATGTTTACGAAACTTCTTGAATCAAATGCAGAGCTTGGATTTTAATTAGCCATTCGCCAATACATGTGTTTGTGCTGATCCTCGCTTCTTGCAGGTCCCGCGAACCAGGAAAGACGCACCAACTAGCTCGGCGACATTCGTGACTTTTGAAGCTTCGGCCGTGCGTCGAAGACTCTCTCTCTCTACGACTCCCCTTTCGAAGGCTCTCGACAGTCCAAGGAAGATGACTCAGCGTCCCTCCCATCCAGGTCACTGGAGTACTTGTCTATATTGAGGGATGTGTGTAATGTATGAAACGACTATCTCATCGGCACTCTTTTGTAATCGAGTCATGTTGTAGCCCGTACGGCAATGAGTATTGTACCGGAGTCTGTAAATGATGTTCATTATCAATAAAGAATCAAGTTTCTTTAATTATTGTGTGATTCAATTTGTCTGCGTACTCTCTTAGATCTCGTGTCTCGGATTGCCTTATGACTATGCCTTGTGCGATCGCAAATTAGGTTCGCACGGCATCACGCCCGGGGGACGACTATCGATTCGACGGAATCGGGGCGTGACAACGGCGCCGTACCCCTCCCCACCACCTTCACGCAACTGTAGCCAGCGGCAGCACGGGCGGCGAGGTCGGATGGAGGGGAGCAGCGGCGAGGTCGGGGGAGGAGATCGAATTTTTTTGAGAATTTTACAATTTTGTTCGACCTTAGTCGGTCGAACACACAGCAAAGTGTTCGATCCATCTCTGTTGAACACCTTTGTTTTGGTTCGACCTGCTCTTGTCGTACACCAATCTCAGTCGAACACACTACTGTACTGTTCGGCTGTTGTTGGTCGAACAGTATGGATATGTTCGACTGGTGTATGTCGAACAGTTGGACTATATCCGGCAGTCACAAGTCGTGCATGTGGTTATCTGGGGTGTGCTCAACAATTGTAGGGTAGAATAGGAATTTTTTAAATTTTTATAATATTGAAACGTACTTAGCAGTTGGTGGGGTGTAGATAGCCGCACTCATAAACTTTGTCAACATTCATTATTTGGTACGTAAGAATGTATTATTTCACCAATCATTGTTTCGCAAACAAAGTGGAGAATGGAATATGATGACCACAATTAAAAGTTGTAAGATTACCACTACCCCAAGCTACAAATTGATTCAAATACACACAGCATTTTGGGTAAAGCTATATCGTAGCCATTTTATTTAGCCTTCAAATCAAATTGATATCTACAAAATTGCATCAATGCAGCCTAAATAGCCTGAAGAATTGCATTCAAAATGCCTTTTCGTATAGCATCACAATATCGGTATCTCTTCAAAATACATAATAAAAACCAAATGCATCAAAATGCATAAAGTGCATTCAAATGCATCGGAAAAATAAAATGTATCAAATGCAAAAAATGTCAATTAAGCAGGAATAATAGCATAAAGAATAGGATAATAGAACATAATATGCACCTGAATAACTGAAAATGAACAGAACTAAGCAGAGCATTTCTGAGCTTGTGCAAGTTGTGCGAATGCACAAGGCCCCAAAATTCGAAAGGCCAGAAAATTTGTAACCTCCATATATATTACTAATACAAAATATTCACTTTTAGATTTAGGCCTCCCAATTTTTTGAAACTCTGTAACAAGACCCTTAGAATGTCAATAAAAAAACCTTTTTTGAGAGTGGTTAAAAAAATGTCCTTTTTAGTATTTGTATAGAGCCCTTGGAATATCAGAAATGGTCCTAGAACAAAGAATAGCCGGCTCAGTTTTCTACTAAGAACTATAACTCCAAATACAACTTACCAAACGTGCGCTTAAGAACTATATTTCATTGAACCATGTCCCAATTGAATCGAAATCCATATTTCAACAAGTATGAATAGTATAAAGAACACAACAAGTACCTGAAGAACTACATGAAATGAACACAATATGTACCTGGTCATTTTAACATATTCCCTCTTCACCCATCAGGTATAATAAGGAATGCAAGCAGTGGGAGAAACCCTCATCATTGGCATTTTATTATCATGGACACTTTAACATAGTTGGTTACCGCTTCACCTATCAAAAACATGATGAGAAATGCATCAAAACTTAGTATCAAACTTTTGTATCTGATACTAAGGATCATTACCTCTTCACTCATCATGATTGATAAGGCAGGCCCGACCCTAAGCATGTTCTTCTGGAGTGACCGAACAAGGCCCTCTATTATAGAGGGCCCTTATTTTTGGAAGTTACTTGTTATATTATTTTATAATAGGTCAAATATAACATTGTTTTAATGTAGCTCAAGTGGCAAAATACTTGCTTTGCATATGGGAGGTACAAGGTTCAATTCCTTATTATTTTATTAATATTTTATTTTGGGAAATAGCTTTTATATCCATAAAGCTCTAGCTTCTACTAGAAAAGAATACATGATTCAAGAAATAATTTGATATATTGTTGAACAAAATTTTAATTAGCAAGTATAGCATAAGTTTTTTTGGGATAAATGTGGTTTTAATTTTTTTTCCGATGTGTATTACTTGAATTTGTTTTGTTAAAACAACTTTTACATGCCAGAAACCTGTAGCCTTTGCGGAAAATAATTATAAGATTGGAACTTGAAAAAAATAACTTGATATTTTTTTAACATAATCATTACAAGCAAAACATGAGTTTTTGAAAAATAAAAGATGATTCAAACCGAAATACATTCGAATCAAAAAAGTTCTTGCTATTATGTATACTGAATATTTTGATTAACATCATTCGTCTTCTATTTGCAAACAAGCTTCTTCTGCAAATGAATTGATGTAGATTTTGTGTGTAGCATTTTTCAAATATTTGGATATTATTGTCGTTCGATCAATACAATTATTTTCAATACATGGAAGTTAAAACGATATTTTCTTATTAATTTTTTCTTATACACGTTGGTCATTTTTTAAGAAAAATTAAATTAAACTTAGTGCCATTAATATATACCATCAATTTTTTAATACATAAAATAGGGTCCTTTATTCATTTTTTTTTTGAACAGGGCCCTCTGAATCTCAAGACCGGCCCTGTGACAAGGAATGCACCAATCTCACTAAAAATTGTGTGCCTACACCTCTATAAATTGGCTCATCACAGGCATTACAAGAAAAGAAAGTAGAGCATAAATTAAGATAGAGTAATCAGAATAAAGTTAATATAAAAATAGTACATATTCTTGCCTCATCAAAATCAAACTCACTTTAGAAAATCAGAAAGCAGTCAGCCTACTTCAGAAAACAGCCTCATCAAGAACACAAACGAAGAAGAAAACACAACCTAAAATATAAGTTTACTTGCCACATGAGATACCATGCTACAAATTGATAACCACTGCAAGATGTAAGGAAGTTTGGTAACCACTTCACCTATCACTGTTGAAAAGGAATGCAAGCAAACTATATTACAGTCAGATGTATCTGTCACGTCTCGTTTCCGGAATATAGAAAGCCGAGTATGTAACTAGCATTCTAGGATATGAGTTGTACGAATACACTTATATTCGAATATGCGATTGTTGCCTATAAGTTCTAGGATAAGGAATAGAAAAATATTAAACCATTGACAAAGTGAGAAATATTTACATTCACTACATTAAACCATATATATATACAATCGCACAAGTCTAGGTTCTGTATTCAAAAGATAATATACATACTACTGTCTAATTATACAACCATATGTCTCTCCCCAAAAGATTAATATACATATAAAGGATGATATTTAAACAAGTACAAAACTATTGCTCCTTTCATGACTTATATTTATTCTTCATATTTGTACAACTATAAAGAGGTAGCATTTCTTCTGGTATCGTGCCATCATCTAAAGAACAAAAACTATGTCATCAAAGGCATACAAGTACCCGATTCAAGAAAGGTAAAATAAATAAAATAATATTATGTTGAAAATTTAAATCAAGTACAAGTTTTGATATAAAGATTTGGAATAAATAAACTATAAGTACATGATATAATGTTGACTTAAAACAACACTCTATATTGTCTTGAGAATGAGCAAATAATAGCATTTCATGATTAAAATATATAATATATATTATAAGTAAGGCATAGACAGCATACTACCGTCGATGCTATAATGTAATTTGAACTTGGCTACATATCTGTATTTTAAAAAGTGGAAGCGGGTCGTGACAACAAATATATTTCCAATCCGGGGAGGATACAATGGAGGACGGTCCAATAGATCCTCTGTTATGTTCAGGGCACTTATTGTAATGTCCCGCTTCGCACGGTACATTACGCTGAGATGTTGACTCAAAGAGTCGGGTTGACCGAATAAAATGTATCGATGCGAATCGATACAAGAGTTACGTTGTCCCGAGCAATGCATTAAAACTAAGTCGATGCGAAGAGTTACATTGTTCCAAAGAATGCATCGAGTTGGATCGATGCAAAGCGCCGCATTGCCTCGAAGGATAAGTGCGTTGAGACGGCTCGAAGATTCTAAGAAATCGAATCGACAAAGACGCAAGTCCGAATCGATACAAGTATTGATTTTAGTTGGTTTCATGTACAGGCTATACGTTTACGCTGTAATATTAGAGGTCAACATTTTATCTTATTCAGTAAGGGGTCCGCGAAACCAATCGTCGCCTTGCGACGGACTAAGACGTTGGCACGGTAAGCCAAATCGGATGTATAATATAATGAAGCACGAAGTGCTCGAATGACTAAGTCAGGAAAGTTGGCCATGTAATGAAGTTATAAAATCGAGCTGCATCGGCTCGACGAAGCGACAAGGCGTATCAACTCAAGGTGGGAGGATTGACTCTTCTTTTTACTCCTTCATGCCTAAGTCATAATATATCATTGTATGCTAAGTTAACCTATCGATGCCACGGACGTGGTCCGATTGGACGATAGATCGTAGTGTGTGTCTAACTAGTAACACTAGTTAGAACAATTGAAATAAAACGTGCATCATATGCACGAATCGCTATGGAACATTAGATATCGCAAAGGCGAGCGCCTCGGTGCGCAAGTCGTAAGAACATGAGATAACTATATTCGGCGAGTGCCTTCGTGCATGAGCCATTCCGTGCCTTCGCGTACGAGTTAGAAGGCTAGAACATTGAAAGACAATAGGCGAGCGTCCTAGCGTACAAGCCACGAACATTGAAACACTAAGGCTAAGAACATGGAAATACGGCTTCGATACATGCATAAAGTACACGACGCGAAGGAAAGATGATAAATGTGTCAAGCATGCCTTCGTGCACAAGAATCATAAAAGATGGCTTCATTGCGAAGAGAACAGTTGTGGCATGAATGTGACGGAACTGCCATATGTGGCATGATGCCTTGAAAGGTGTTCGGGACCTTCGGGTCGTTCGGTTGACGAACATTGAGTTGAGACATGATGCCATTGAACATTGAAACGAAGTATAAAATGTAAGAACATAGAAAGTTAACGGAAGAAATACGAGATGATAAAGTCTGAGTCTCGGACTCAAGACTATGCTTGGTTGTTTGAATAATAGTGTGTTGCATGGTCTAATGGAATGGACAAGAGATAACTGAGATAATATTCCATGCACGGAACGTTCCCTCCGAACGGGTGTGCCAGGGCACCGGGACCGTTCGGCCTAGGAGGGATATAATCTTTGATAGGCGCACATCCGTAAGACGATTAGCGACCGCTTAACGAGATGTAAAAAGCCACAAATGATGGTATGCAGCGGTAGATCTCCGTAATTGGGACAACAACCCACTACGAGAGGCGTCGGGCTACCCAATCGAGAAAAGAAAGAAAGAAAGAAAAGAATAAAGAAAAGAAAAAGAGCTTTAGTCCATTTTGGCACGGATACGCCAAGACCTTCATATAGTTAAGGAATGATGGGTTGAAAGTGCAGGCACATATGTATCCCGCACATATAGATCCTGCTCAGAGATGTACTTATAACATGACAGGGAAGGAATAGGGCGTATTCACCTTGTGTCGGTGCAAGGGCGAGTGCGTAGACTTGGTAAGAAGTCACGCCACGAAACAAACACGAGATTGCTTGCCTGCTTGCCTATTCAATTCGAATAACATGCTTGTCATGATAACATGCTTTATGCTTTCGAATATGCCATGAAATCAACCCTAAGGAGAATATAGCAAGATCATAAGCTAAGTTGCATGATTGAACATAAACACTAAAATGTCGATTTAGAAGGAAGGTCTTTTCGTCAGTACATGCGAGGACGAACGTACTGATCCCCCACTAGCTTTCATGCAGGGTGCAGGGAATGGATTGCTCGCGGTAAAGCTTCGCTTGAATGCGTTGAGGCTTGGAATGCCGTAGCGTTGAAGCGTGCGATCGCACTGACGCTCGGACTTGCAACAGGATTGATGCGGCCGAGATATAGAAGGCATGATGTATGGAATGGTAAAATTTTTTGTGGGCAAGAGAGAACCTAAGTGTTGTAGCCAACCTGGAAAATTTAGTTGGACTATTGAAAGCCTTTGTAACCTCAGTTCAAATATCAATAAAGAGAATTGTTTCGTATACTCTATTTTTCTTTCGTTGCTAATATCAATTCAAAGATAGCCATTTGAGAACTTGTCATCTTGCCTTGTACGAGCACAATTCCAGGCTCCTGCAGCATCATGTCCCCTGCGAGGACGATGATTCGGGTGATTCCAGGTCGGGGCATGACAAATTGGTATCAGAGCTCTAGGCTCAATTTCTTCAGGACGTTTGCTTTATTTCAATTCCAAAGAGTTGCCTACCACCGATCGAAATCACTCTTGACTCTACTCGATGCCGTACTGGATGTTCCATACAATAAGTCTAATACAAAGCCGAGTAACGTTGCCACAAGTAATTTGAATTTACTTGATGTTGCGGAGAAAGTCGTGAAACGTTTCGTTGCATTGAATGCACGAGCCGTGAAATGTTAGTTGCTGCAGTGCAACAAATTATAAAATACGATTGGAGATATTATTGTTGCAATGTAACATGTTGAATGAGAAATAAAATGATGCACGAAGTGCAATGGGTTGTGAATATTGGTTGCACCAATGCGAAAACTTAAATAATGCGTTGCAATGAAAGTGATAAGTCAATATCGAATGTGTTGAACGGATTTGAACATTGACTTTGAAAGTCAGAAATAAATTGTTGCACGAGGTACAACAGATGTCGAAAATAAATTATTGCACGAGGTGCAATGAATGTCGAAAATAAGTCGTTGCACGATGTGCAATGCATATCGGAAGTAAATTGTTGTACATGGTGCAATGTATGCAAAGTAAAATTGCTGCACGGAGTGCAACGGATATCAAGAATAAATCGTTGCATGAGATACAACAGAAGGAACTGAAATCGTAAATCGATAAAACGAATATTTCGGTTGCACACCGAACTTGTATTGAAGAAAATGAAAATATTGGCTGAGTTGTGTCGGATTTTGATTAATCAAAGTTACGGTTGTGATCAAGCACAGTCACTGCGAAAATCGTGAGTCGGAAGAGATTGTTGGTTCATACCGAATACGATGCGAGGGAAATAACTTGATTTTCGAGTGGTATATGCCATACCACGTATGCGATGAATGACTCGATTCCGAGTGGTATATGATATACCACTTGTGCGATGAATTGCATCGACGCGTTGTGAGAATTGCAGAAGGTTTGTCCGCAACGGAAGGAAGAGTACCGAGACTCGATTGAAAATTTGTATGACGGTATGTTGATGCAAGTGTTCTTCGAAAATCGGTTGGGACGATAAGGCGAGACTCGTATCAATGAATGATACGTTAGACAAAAATTATAAGTCGGTCGGACGACCGAGACTAACAAAATGATTATGCCTTGAAGCAATAATCGGATCGACAGGAAAGGAAAACTTAAAGTTATAAACGAGTCGCACGACTTGCGATCTCGATAAAAATGTTGGGCGAGGCGAATCGAATCGCACGACTTGTGATCTCGATAGAAATATTAGGCGAGGCAAATCGAAATCGGATCGCACGATGTGCGACTTCGGTGAAGAATTGGTTGATGCGGGTAAATAGTGCCTAAGAGATAGTTGGTTACGTTACAGCGAAACTCATTTGAGTACGACTGAAAAATATGCGAAACTTAGATGGCGTGGTCGTATGACTTGAGGGTTCGATGTTGGATAATCGGTAACTCAGTTACGCGATCAAAGTATAGCGGGATGCGGCAAATTGAAAAACAAGTTGATGCATATGGAAAAGTTCGTTACGAACTTGGATGTATGCGATGCGAGTTAAGTTGACGTTAAAACGGATTCAAAGTTGACCCTTACACTATCAAAATTGATACGACGTATCGAGATCAATACGTAAGAAAACGTAATCACGATATGAGAATACAAAATGGAGTGTGCCTCGCGCTATCAAAATTTTGTAAATAATAATACGAAAATGAAACAAACTGGTTGATCATGAACTTTGTGATTGATCAAGACGCGACCATAAGTCATCGACGATTGTTCGATGCATATAGCATCTCGTGTGTCGACCGCAAATAAGATAGACTCGAACTCGATACGAGTAGATGTTTCGTAAATTGCAAAATCATCGACGGTAGTGCATGACTTTACTCAGAGGATAGTTGCGCATCAGTTGCGCCGATAGAAATGGTTTTGTCCGAAATTGGATAGTCGCATAGAAATCGTCGGAACGTGATTTGGCTCCGAAATAAGATATATCATGGTTCGTAGTAAACTGTCCTTCGGTGATAATCCACAATTATCGAGCGTAGCTTCAGGGCAACTGACCCTAGAAGACTTGACCGTCAAATCAAATTGAATGTTGCAGACCGTAAGATGACCCATGCGATGTCGCATACAAAATTATATTGATAACAAATATAACGTGGTGCATGTTGATGATAAGTCTAGGCGATTTTGAGAAATCATACTATGCACGAGCGATAAGAGAATGACTTACGAGTTATCTCGTTAGATTTGGATTCACCTTGCAATTGAGCTTGCGTGAATCGAACTTATATTCGACGTTGTGAGACGGATAAGTTGGAAATTTGGCTAGTAAATTCCTACTCGTTAGGAATCGAACGTAAGATACATCGTAGAGACTTTAGGTCAAAATGATTGTTGCCTCGAGCACCGTCACCTCGATGTGAACTGTTGTGTCGAATAGATTGTGGCCTTTATGCAATGTCAATTTAAAGTTGCGTCGGGAGAATTTAAGCACGGTCTCTAGGTAAGTAACCTAGCGGACGTAGTCCCGAATGTTGATAAGGAAATCGTATCGAGATAAGTTGCATAGCCAAACTTCGGAAATAGTTGGGTGGCAAATTCGAACGCAAGGCGATCGTTACGATCGGATGTGCGATGGCTCGACGCAACGTATAGGATTGATAGTCCATATGAAACATATGAAACGAGAAATACGATTTTGAATCGCGTCGCGTGCAGTGACTTTATTGAATGAATCACGTATGTATCGAATATACGTATGCGATAAAATTTCGAGAACAGTTGCTAAAGATAAGTTCGATCGGGAGTACGAGATGGCAAGCATAGGATTGAAATTTACCTGTCAGCTTTGTTCCAATTTGCTACCACTGGACTTGGTCAAAATACATATATTTTTGGGACGCCTTGAATATAGGTACGGATCCAAATCGAGTTGTATACAAAATTCAAATCGAGCTGTAGGAATGACTTGAATATTAATGAAAAGCTTGCATGATAGTGTGAAACTGAACAACATTGGTGGGACGAGATCGTAAAATGATCTATAAAATACTTAATCAGAGTGTTGGTTTTGGTTCGAGGACAAACCTTGTTTTGAGTGGTATATTCTGTAAAGCCCCGCTCCGTATGGTGCATTACGCTAAGACGTTGACTCAAAGAGTCGCATTGACCGAATAAAATATATCGATGCGAATCGATACGAGGGTTACGTTGTCCCGAATAATGCATCGAAACTAAGTCGATACGAAGAGTTGTATTGTCCCAAAGAATGCATCGAGTTGAATCGATGCAAAGCGTCGCATTGCCCCGAAGGATAAGTACGTTAAGACGGCTCGAAGATTCTAAGAAATCGAATCGACCAAGGAGCAAGTCCGAATCGATACAAGTATTAATTTTAGTTGGTTTCATGTGCAGGCTATACGTTTATGCTGAAATATTAGAGGTCGACATTTTGCCTTATTCAGTAAGGGGTCCGCGAAACCAATCGTCGCCTTGCGATGGACTGAGACGTTGGCACAGTAAGCCAAATCGGATGTATAATACAATGAAGCACGAAGTGCTCGAATGGCTAAGTCAGGAGAGTTGGCCGTGCAATGAAGTTATGAAATCGAGCCGCATCGGCTCGACGAAACGACAAGGCGTATCAACTCAAGGTGGGAGGATTGGCTCTTCTTTTTACTCCTTCATGCCTAAGTCAGAATATATCATTGTATGCTAAGTTAACCTATCGACGCCACGGGCATGGTCCGATCGGAAGATAGATCGTAGTATGTGTCAAACACTAGTTAGAACAATTGAAATGAAACGTGCATCATATGCACGAGTCGCTATAAAACGTTGGATATCGCAAAGACGAGCGCCTCGGTGCGCAAGCCGTAAGAACATGGGATAATTGTATTCAACGAGTGTCTTCGTGCACGAGCCATTCCGTACCTTCGCGCACGAGTTAGAAGGTTAGAACATTGAAAGACAATAGGCGAGCGTCCTAGCATGCAAGCCACGAACATTGAAACACTAAGGCTAAGGAACATGGAAATACGGCTTCGATGCGTGCATCAAGTGCACGACGCAAAGGAAAGATGATAAATGTGTCAAGCGTGCCTACGTGCACGAGAATCATAAAAGATAGCTTCGTTGCGAAGAGAACAGTTGTGGCATGAATGTGATAGAACTGTTAGATGTGGCATGATGCCACGAAAGGTGTTCGGGACCTTTGGGTCGTTCGGTTGACGAACATTGAGTTGAGGCATGATGCCATTGAACATTGAAACAAAGTATGAAATATAAGAACATAGAAAGTTAACGGAAGAAATACGAGATGATAAAGTTTGAGTCTCGGACTCAAGACTATGCTTGGTTGTTTGAATAATAGTGTGTTGCATGGTCGAATAGAATGGACTTGAGATAATTGAGATAATCTTCCGCGCACGGAACGTTCCCTCCGAACGGGTGCACCGGGGCACCGGGACCATTCGTCCTAGGAGGGATATAATCTTTGATAGGCGTACATCCGTAAGACGATTAGCGACCGCTTAGCGAGATATGAAAAGTCGCAAATGATGGTATGTATAGGAGCGTAAAAAATGCTTCAAAGAAAGAGTCATCTCATTCATAAGTGATCTGTTTTACGCCAAGCAGAGCGGTTAATCTCTTTACCCCGAGACAAGGCTAATCACTTTACGCCTAAAGCAGGTAGATCATTTTACGCTCGGGTCTATACCCATGGTTTTATGCCAAGGACAGATCAGCCACTTTTACGCTGGACAAAGCTGTCAAGTCTCGTATTTAATGCAAACTCTAACGTGGAGATATTAATGATGGCATATATCACAGAATTCAAAGGGATTTGTTTTTACACAGAGACCAATATTGTCGTTTAGTATGTGGATTGAGCTACTTTACACTCATACTATGGCTTTTTTTACGCACGAAGACTATACGAGCTTTTACGCTCAACGGCTGACGTGTGCGTAAAGTCTATTTGAGCTACTTTACGCTCAAGGTTATTTAACGACCACTTTACGCGGGAAGTCTATGTCAAGGCTATTTTATGCCTAATCTACTGCTTTACGCTCAGAGTACATTGGGGCTATTTTTACGCCCTATTCTCCTCCACCAGCTTGGAACGTGGTCTGCCTACGTGGCTTTCATGCCATTCTTCTCGAAGAACGTGTGTACATGCATCCTATTCTTACTGAAATGATGGGGCACATGTCAACATATGCAGAGGTTGGCTTCGATCGTGGGTGGCAGTTGTTAGCGTAAAGATGGAACTTTTGCTAAGTTTTTACGCACAAGAGCCCAAGTCTATAAATAGACTTATTTTTCTCATAACACACACACACAGAGAGGAGAGAATATAGAGATCAGAACTTAGAGATTTCGGGAGCATTCTTCTTCAACCTTTCTTTCAGAATAGAGTGAAGCAAAGCAGGAAAGCATTCGGCCTCGCCATCAGTGCCCAAGTGCGTCGATACCTTTCTGGTGACTTAGTTCTTCCGGTTGTTCAACTTCAAGCAGCGATCTTCATCATCATCATATGGTCCAAGAAACAAAGTGATCATTTACAGATCAGACTTCCATAGCACTACTTCCCCAGAATCAAATTTGTACTTCTTGTACTTCTTCTTCATTTTATTTTCAAAATTCGACTTCCAGGCATTTTGTTAAGTGAAACAAAAATGGCGACTCTGCTGGGGAAGACCTTCTCCTCTGACGAGAAGGCAATTGCTCAATATGATGATGTTTCGGTCGGTTCGACCAAGAAGACTCTGGTTGTACACTTCGACCAGACTGCCTATGAAGAAATGCTCCGAACTGGGGGTGGTTCTCGCTACTCCAATGTTCAAAAATCTCGCAAAGCACGAAAAGTTTGGATTCCTAAATCCAAAATAGCTTCTGATCTCTCTGTTGCTGCTAGTGGCAAGGGAATTCTTTCCATTCCTGTCGTAGAGGCTCCCGTTCGTAACGAGGCAGTCCTTAATTCAGAGTTGCACTCAAAGTGTGACGATTTATCTCTCGTTTGTAACGGTGAAGATAATCAGGTTTCACGCCCATTACGTAAGAACCAGGTTTTACGCTCAGTGGGTAAAAACCAACTTTTACGCTCAATACATAAAGATGAGTCTCCCATTTCTAATGTGGCATACTCTAATGCTTCTGAGGATAAGAATAAGTCTCCCGTATGTGACGCGGTAGACACACACAAGTTACGCGCTTCGCGTAAAGGAAAATCTCCCGTCTGTGACGTGGTAGATAACCAATTTTTACGCTCTAAGCGCGAAGGTAAGTCTCCTGTCTGTGACAGTGTAGATAAAATTCGTAAAGATGTTTACACATCTAATGTAAATATACCTAAACGTGTGCAGCGTAAAAATCATGTTGGTAAAACTTCAGTTCTACACCAATAGCCTTCTTATACTGCTCTACGCAAAGTACCAAATCTACAAATTTCACGCAATGAAAATAGAGTCCTTCGTGCTAAAAAATCTCAAGATTTACGTACACAACTCCAAACGCGTAGAAATGTACAATTTGGTTCTGCGAACGCAGCCAGTAATTTTCTTTATACACAGGGAACTAAATGTTTTTCCATCCCAAATGTAATAAAGAAGACTACTCCCTCCACTCCTTCTGACTTACGTGAATTGCTAATGCAAAAGCGTAAGAATAGACAATCTCCGGTAATATTTCCCCAAGAAAAAAATCATTGTGATTATCACCAGGTTGTGATCAATTGTTGTTGTTCGATTTCAAAACGGTCAGTTTTTGATCGATTGAGTTTTAATGTGTCTCAACAACAAACTGAAGACCAAGAACATGAGTTGTCATATGCGTCAGTAAACATGGCATCTCATACTAACAGAGGACGACGTCCGAGACGAAATACGTCCCAAACCCCAGGTCAGCAACAGTTCAACAGACTTCTTGATTCCTTTGAAGGAGTATATCAGAACACTCGATCAAGAAGACAAAGACAAATGCAGACTTCTGATTCAGAAGCTGGGGGTATTCAATCTTTTGAGTCCGAGACTGACAGTGTCGATTTATACTTCTATACTGATCCTTATGTATCTTCAAGAGAGGTTGAATCCTACGCTGTTGGAGATGAACCAGAGACGTCATCTGCTAATACAGAACAACGTCTCACTGTCGTTGAGCAATCACTGAAAGATATGCTTAACATGGTGCAAAGCATGCATCAGATAATTTTGAATCAGCAAACTGCTCAGCCGACGGTAATAACACCAGTACCAATAGCAGCACAAACTCAAGATAGGCAAGGGGCTGAAATACCTTTGAATATTCAAGAGCCTGCTGCTAATCAAAATTCTGCATCTCCAGATCCCATCATTCCTGAAGATGTACCCCCTCCAGTGGGGGTTATGGTACATCCAACAACCATTCAATCAAATGTGCTTCCCCAAACCAGTGAAGCCATCCAAGCAGTGTGTGAGCTCAAAGCACAGTTTGAAGTTTTGAGGCACAAAGATCAGCTCCAGAGGTTAGGGATCAAGCAACCTTATCCTCCTTATTGGAATGATTTCCACCGAAATTCAAGCCACAATCTATGGTTTTATTCGATGGAAAAGCATCTCCCAGTCAATATATCAATTACTTTGATATTATGACTGTACACTTGCAGAAAAATGATTCTCTTCTCATTCGAGTGTTCATCGGGTGCCTGACGGGTTCAGCTTACGACTGGTATCATAGTTTACCCGATAATTCTATTTCGTCTTTTGACGAATTTAAGGCAATATTTCTCTCCCGTTTCTATGAAGGAGGTATGGACATGAACATGTCTTCCTTGATAGAAATCAAACAAAAGGAGAAAGAAGATACTCGGACGTTCATCGAACGTTTTCGACAGGCTACTTTAAAGATGCCTCCTGGTATGCCAGATTCAGCGTTGATTGATACATGCAAGATAAATCTGCGACCATCCATCGCTGTTTTCACGGGTTTCCAATTCACAGATTGGGCTTCATTCATCATAGCAGCAGTTTCTGTCGAGACCAATAGTAGGTTGGCTCGAGAACATGGGATGATTTTCGCTTCAGAAGATAAAGGAAAGAAAAGTAATCCTAGTAATAATCCTGACAATCGTAATGTGAAGGGAAAAGATACTCTTATGGTCAATCTTTCCAAGAACAAAACGACGTCGAACAATCAAGAATCTTCCAGGTCAAAGGAAGAATACTCTTTTGACGAAAGTGATATCCCAGGGATATTTTAATGTCTGGTGAAGAGTGGTAAACTTCAGATTCCGGAGCCAAAGAGGCCTAATGAGGTGAATCTGACTGACAATCCCAAATATTGTATCTATTATAGATACATTAATCATCCTACCAATGCTTGCTATGTCTTGAAAAAGAAAATCCAAGAGCTGATAAATGGTGGTGCTATTGCTTTAACCAATGATGACCATACGGTTACGACCAATATGGTTTCTCTTCAGTTCGGAGATTTTCCTCCACAGCAAGTCCCAGATGGAATTATCCCAATTCCGAAGGCGACGATAAAGATCGTGAATATCCCGCCTGCCAGAGAAGAAAATACAGGATTGCTGCCACTCACATTAAAGAATGGTGAAATTATGTAGGTACATCCTGACTTAGTGCCTGAATTGGAAAATGAAGGTAAAACTTCAAAATCCAAGAAGGGCAAGAAAGTCAGAACCTGCAACATGATTTCTCATGTTATTCCAGATTCTGATGACTTGGATCATCTATGGGATGGCCTTCCTTTAGAAGATAGACTGAAAGGACTGAACATCTGTCCTCCAAGTCTTGCTCCTCCTACCAAGCTCAAGCTTACTCACCAGTAGTGGCTAGCCATGAATAGTGTTCCTTTATACCGGGCGCAACAAGTCTTCGCTGCTTATGAAAAAGCTCCGACAGAGATTTTTCCTCGTATCCTGAATCTTTCTCCTCATGTGGCTACAGAGACATCTATTCTTCATTCTCCTGTGGATACAAAGATTTTTTCTCCTTCTGTGGAACCATTTGCTAAAAGTATACTGCCCATTCATCTATACAGTCAGCAATCTGTCCTTCTTATGAAGAAAATGGGTTATGACTGTAGAAGCATGGAATTTCAGAACCAGAAAGTCTATGCGCCAGACTACATGCGCCAAAGCTTGGACAAAATGCTTCACAGCAAAAAAAGCAACAAATATAGACATTGAAAGAGGACTTTTTATTTAACATATAAAAGTCTATTACATGTCTAAGAAAGACTGTACAAAGGAGAAAGAAAAGATCCAAAGTCTACAACCAGCAATCAACATGCGCCCTCGGCCAGGCACATCCCAACATGCGCCCTCGGCCAGGCGCATCCCAACATGCGTCCTCAGCCAGGCGTATCCCACCATGCGCCCTCAGCAAAGCGCATCCTTTTCAGCAGCTCAGTTATGTGCATCCCTTCAGCAGCCCAGTTATGTGCCGCTCTTCCAACTAGGCTCACCTGATAAATGCTTCGACTAATGAAGCATTTATTGAGCAGAACGAGGGTGGCAATCAACCCTCTAGTCCAGGAAGGAAAAAGAACCACAAGCCAACCTGTGGTCAGGGGAGGCTTCGAAAGAGCCTCCAAAGCCAAAGGAAGACCGTGATCAAAACCACGACCAAAGGAGCAGCTTTCAACACAACCAGATTGGGCTACACCCATTTTGAAGGAAGAAAGAGCCACCAAAGCCGTGGCACCGCAATCCCGATCTACGGCTTTTCCTGCACAATGAAGACGAGGCCCGAGCATCCCTATCTTTGGATGCAATAGGCACCTTCCGCCTGCCTCGGAAGCCCTCGACTCCGACTTTTGGATGTAACAGTCACCTTCAAGTGCATCGATGAAGACATTGCGTCGCATCTTCACCCTCGGGAGCATTTCGTCAACAGAATGCATTCGAGTAAATGAATTCATGTCGGAAGGACGTGAGAGAACGAGAAGCAAACCCTCTCTCCATGCCACTATTTATAGGCCGGGCAGATCAAACCCATGCGCCAAGTGGATGGCTCTCCGAATTCCGTGCAATGAATTTACATTAAATGGATGAACAGGACACTTCGAATTCAGCAAAGTCAAAACGACTATTTAAAGCACTCGAAGAACGTAACAATTGCACCATCAAAGACGTCTCAAGAAGTAGATGCGCCGGCCAGACCGCGCATCACACAGACGCGCCCTTCAACATCAAGCGCATCACACAGACGCGCCCGTCAGTATCAAGAGCATCACAGGGGATGCCCCCCTATGCGTCCCCATACGCCTAGTGGAACGCCAACCGACGCGCCCACTCAGCTGTCCATCGAATATCACAAACATTAAATGCTGAACTGACAGAGTTGGCAGCACGCCTCCCAAAGTCTGAACAGTCGGCAGCTTTTTTAGAAGAGGAAGCATCGCCAACGTCAGCATCATCATTACTTCCCTCCGACGGCTACTGCTATGTGGCCACCCAACCATCTCGCATGCACCTCCGCGGCCATGCGCCCAAATCTGCATACGCCTCAAAAGCTGTGTGCCTCAGACTTTTCACTGATCCTTAAAGATAGAAGGAAAGTCACTGTTACAACTCTGCATGCGCCTCAAAAGCCATGCGCTCCAGACTTCTTCCTGATCCCAAAAGACAGAAGTAAAGTCACTACTGAAGCTCTGTATGCGCCTCAAAAGCCATGCGCCCAGAATGGTTCGAGACTCCTAAAGGTTACGAGCCAAAGTCTCCTCATGCGCCCAATCCTAGGCGCATCCTACCAGATTATTCCCCCCACCAAATCTGAGATCTCCGAGCCATGGGTCGATGACACGTGTCCTTTGACTCAACTCATCCAAGATCTCAGCAACATAAAGATCTTCTTCTCCGCTACGTGCCGGTTCACAACAGCAACATGAAGAAGTCAACCCCCTCGATCAGGGCGCATCGTCCATATGCCTCCATCAGCAATCAACACGTGGCATCCCTACGTACAGGCGTATCCTATATGCGCGCATAAGCAGCCAGCCTGCAAAACTATAAATAGAGGGATCATTTCCTTCTTCGACACGGACCAACCTACGTGCACACATATCAACCTCCACAATGAACAGACAGAGACTTCGCACCACCAGAGAGGCAGATACAGACACTCAACGTCTTCCTCCTCTCAGCAAGCTCCAGCACCCAGAGCAATCCAGACCTTCAGAGAACCGATAACCGTCGTCAGATCGTCAACGGAGTCAACGCATTACCACTCGCTCCATTGGCACAAGGAACCCAGATTAAACAAAAGTGTACTCCTAGGACTATGTCTAAGTCCTATATTGTAACACTGTTCTGTTTATATTGAAATTTACAATCAAACAATTTTAATGGCAAACAAGCTGGCGACTCTGCTGGGGACCTCTTTCTCCTCCAACGAGAAAGCTGTGTCACAATCTGACGACGTGAAGGTGCGCTCCTCCCACAAGACGCTGGTCGTACGCCTCAATCAACAGGCGTATGAGGAGTTCATATCTGAAGGCAGTGCGAGTCCTTCGAAGCGACTGCCGAAGCCGAAGAAGACCTGCTGAGTCTGGGTGCGCAAGGTCGATGCCTCGAGCACCACCACCGAAGGGGATGCGCCAATCCAGCCTTCCCTTCCTGCTGACGTCCTCAGCAACCAAGATGCGCCCGCAGGTGCAGCGCATCTCTCGAGGAAACGTGCAGCTAACCACGTTCCCCAGCCATCTCCCTCTCAGGCGAGGAAGATGCGTCGACGGAGCAGGGGCACAGCCAATGCCCCGTGCATTACCTCTGATGCGCCATAGAAGATCTCTGTCTTTGACAGACTCACTCGCTGTAGTGGCGAGGAGAATTTGGATTCTGAGTACTATGCGCCCCAGTGGCCTGGTACGAAGAAGTCCAAGGCAACACGGGTCATGCGTCCCAAACGTGCTATGCCAGCAACAAGCCAGAAGCATGCGCTCACAATCATGCGCGCTGCTGATGGTAAGTTGTACAAGGTCGACTCGAGTGCTGCGGCGCCGAGAACGAGCCGACCATCAAAGTCCTTGTCTCACTTGGGCGTATCTACTGCGTGCACAACCAAGTCGAATAAGGCAAATCCAGTGGTCTTGAACTATCGCGCCTCCTCTGGTTGTGCGTTTGAGGTCCGTTCAAGTCACTCCAAATGCTGTGGTTCCCCCACTACTGATCGGGATGCCTGTTTGGTATTAGATCAGGGGACGCAGCACTCACTTGACCACCCCGGCGCTTGGCCTTACCATGCGCCTGAAGGGGGTGCAAAGGTGGCACTCTCCTCCAACGATCTGCGTAACGTAATTACTCACAAGTGCCGATCAGGAGAGTTGACTGACAAGCACGATGCGCCTCTCACGGGGCATACTTGTGCTGTGGTCACCATCAACTGCTGTTGCAAAGCAGCAGTCCCACCAAGGCAGTCGGTGTTCCAGCGGCTACAATCATCAACACCTCTCCGACGTCGCCTCGGGAAGAAGGTGTCAACAGAAGAGGAACCGACGGTTGCTTCATGCAACGTGATCTCCAACTCCTCGTCAGTCCGAAAGACGACTGGCGGTCTCTCTTCCTCGTCCAAGAGTCAGCCGAGGAAAACCAAGACAGCTGTCTCATCCTCCGGAGTGTTCGAAGGTACTCGAGCGAGGAAGAAGTTCTTGGAGGAAGCTGGGGGTAGTCAGACCCTTGTCGAGCCTCCTTTCGAAGACGAGTGTGTCCAAAGCACACTTGGGGCAGATCCTCGAGGCGAAGTCAGCCTCCCAGAAACCCCTGAAGACGAGGATACCCCCAGAATGTAGCTGGGGGTAGTCTAGCATCTGCGGACCCGAGTTCCGGAGACGAAGAGGCCCTTCAAGACGGAGCTGAGGGTAATCAGGCCCTTGCACATGCGCCTGTGGTGAATGTTCTCCCGAACATAGCCGGGGGTAGCCCAGATGAAGCTCCAGGAGAGGCAACTCCTCTACAAGGGAGTGAGGGCGAGTGTGAGGCCTCAACTCATCCATCCACTCCCGGCCGTGTCATGACAGTGAACGTGACTGAGGCTGATGTCGAGTCTGATGCGCCGCTAACAGATCTCGTCCAGCGCATAGATACCCTGGAGGGAGGACTCAAAACCCTCTTTGTCTCCATGCAAACACTGACTCAGGTAGTGTTTGAGATACGGTCAGCCTTGACCAGGACACCTTCTACCGGTCCCGATCCAGGGGCCAATGGAGAGTCGAGTGTACCCCTTCAACGGGTATCCTCGAACGCAGGTCGCCAAGAAGCACCTCGGACGTCAGAGCCCTCAAATGCTCAACATCCGGTGGTACCACCTTCCCCGACTCCCAGCTCCACGGAAGACGTGGTCGAGATGATCAGGGACCTGCGCGAGCGCTTTGAGTCCAAGACAAGACAAGAGGAGCGCCAGAAAATGGGTATCCCCCAGCCTTATCCCCTCGAGTGGAACAAGGTGGTTTATCCTCCAAAGTATAAACCACAAACACTAACGCCGTACGACGGGAAGGACTATCTTCGTCGCTACCTGACGTACTTCCAGTCTCAGACGGAACATCTTCCGAAGGAGGACGCGCTTCTTACCAGCATATTTGTTGGGGCACTGAAAGGAGTGGCGTACGACTGGTACTGCAGCCTCCCCGATAATTCAATATCTTCCTTGGACGACCTGACGCACCTCTTTCTCGACCGTTTCTACGACAGCGGGAAGGACATGACAATGGCGTCCCTTATAGAGATACGCCAGAAGGAGAAGGAAACAGTTCGAGTGTTCATCAAACGCTTCCGACAGGCCTGCTTCAGACTGCCCCCGGGCATGCCAGAACATGCGCTTCTCTCCTCCTGCAGCATGAATATACTGCCTGCAGTCAAGCTCTGGCTCAACTCTACTCCTCCTCCCGACTGGAGCTCTTTGATCATTGAAGCAGAAGCCACGGAGAAGAAGGCAGCCAACGCTCGTCTTCTGGGAGTCAGTTTCCCTGCCTTCGAGGACAAAAGAAAACAGCCTGCAACTAACAACCCCGCACGAGAGGCAAAGGGGAAGCAGGCATTGAATGTCAATGCCTCAAAAGGTGCATCAGCACCTACTCAGAAGCCTCCACTTGCACCAAGGCCGAAGAAAGTTTATTCGTTCAACGACGAAGACACCCTGTAGCTCTTTGAGATACTGAAGCAGGGCGACAAGATCAAGCTTCCGGACCCTAAGCATCCCGATGAGGTTGGAAAAGTGGACAACCCGAGGTACTGTCACTACCATCGGTTTGTCGGACACCCAACCAAGGACTGCTATGTCCTCAAGAATTACATCCAGCGCATGATCAATGCGGATGTAATCTCCGTCGACTACGAAGAGAAGACGGTGTCAGCAAACGTGGTGTCACTCCAGTTTGGCACCCTGCCGCCGACTATAACACAGGATGGCTTCGTCCCCATCCCTAAGGCGACAATGGAGGTGGTTAACTTACCACCAACCCGTGACAACGTGAGTGGACTCATCCCACTCACCACATCTCGAGGAAAGATCCTGTGGGTTCACCCCGATCTCGTCTCCGAGGTGACTCAACCGGAGGTACGCCCTACCTCTAAGTCCAAAGGCAGGAAGATCAAGTCTTGCCGCATGGTCTCTTCTTCAGCGGAAGAGGCACTTCCTGTGCAGATGCGTTCACAACAGAACGCCCAACCCGACGAAGCTGCCGTCGATGTGGTGCCTCTTGGCACCGTCCCTGCTGTCCAGGACGAGGGCCCGTCTAAGCCCTCAGCAGCCAATAAACAGAAGCAGATAGAGGCCCGCTTCGATAGGCCCCTGCGAAAAGAGAATGCCTCGGGGCTAGCTAAGCCCCACAACTTCGACATACTGGCATAACTCGCCAGTACTCCTGCCCCCCTATCTCTGTTCGAGCTCCTCCATCTTTCCAAAGACTCCCGAGAAGCTCTTTGCGAAGCTCTAAAGGATGCTGAATCCTTTCTCAGTCAGGTCAAGCAGCCGGAAGATCTCCCGACTGTGTGCAAGCACTGTCACTGTATGGAGGAGGTTATCCCCAATATAACCTTCACCTAACAGGACATGTTGCTCAAACACAATCGACACAACAGGCCCCTGTATTATACAGGGTACATCGGTTCAGTCAAGGTAAAGCAGATTCAGATCGATCCGGGGTCTTCCCTCAGCATCATCCCGAAGACGCTGCTCTCAACACTGGGGATCCCAATGTACCGACTGGCGCCCTCCAACACAACAATCAGTGGTTTCAACGCCAGCAAAAGCGAACCACTGGGCAAAATACGACTAAAGTGCCACATCGGTAACCTCAGAATCGAGGTCACTTGTTATGTCGTGGACGCTGAAGTCAACTACAACATTCTGTTGGGTCGTCCATGGCTGCACGAGTACATGGTGGTGCCATCCACGCTCCACCAATGTATGAAGTACGTGTCCACCAACAACGTCATCCGTACGGAGTTCGCGGACATCGACCCCTTCAAAGGGATTGAAGCCTACTTCACCGATGCCGACTTATACAAGTCACCTGACGAGGAGGAGGCCAATGATGTTGATGACGAAGCAGAAACGGCAGCAAAGCCGGACATAGAGCCTGAGGTCACTCCTGATGCTCCTTTGAAGATCCGACTCAAAGGCAAACCGCCTCAGAAGTTGCCCCCCATGAGCATTAAGCTATCCGGGAAAGCACCAGCTGCTCCTGAAGCTCCCCTGAAGATACGGCTCAAGGGAAAGCCGTCTCAAACATCGGTTCCTCTTGTGGCAAAACTACAGGGGAAGGCGCCCATCACCGGAGGCACATCAGAGGCACCTCTGAAGGTGCGTCTTAAGGGCAAGCCGCCGCCATCCCAGCTGCCAGAGAAGGTCCATGTAGTCCTCTCGGACTCCCAGATCGCTGTGGTGGACCCTCCCGATCCTACTCCAGTGCTTACAGATGAAGAGCTGGAGGAATATATCTCGGCCGATGTAGATGCCCCATCTCTCGACAATGTAATCCCACGGGATAAAATCTCGCATTTCATCAATAATAGAGTATCTTTTAATTATTCTAGTCTTCCACATTGGAATGCCATATATACATTAGATAACGCTCTACGGTCGTTGCAAACACAAATAACGACCGTCCATCATGTAAATCGAGTAGTCCCGTCCCAAGGGGTCTGTTACATAGTCCCACCACGAAGTCGAGACGAAGAATCCATCATCTTCGGCAAGGTCGAGCGTCATCAAGACCTCCCGCCACTCGAACTAGAACCAGATGCCGGCAGAATGCAACTCTATCGATACACGAACAAGGCAAAGTATCTCATCCAAAAGATGGGTTACGACCTAAAAAGCGACAAAGGCCTGAACTACGGCAAAGGTCGACGTCTCCCTCTCCGGCTTCCAACACCTAAAGAAAAGCCGCAGGACTACTACAACAAAACTCGACGGGGGGTAGGCTATGTCACGCCGCCGTCAACTCCAGAGAGTTCAGACGCAGAGGAAGTTGAACATTCTCACTCATCTGAAGCGTCAACGTGGGATTCTGATACCAGTATCGGATCTGTCTTCAAGAGAGTGCTGTCAGCCAACATGACATCTGCACAATCTCAAGAAGAAGAAGGCGAAGACCAAGCGCCGGAATTCTTCGAAGAAGAACCCTGGGCTCAACGCCTGGGACAACAATGGGAGTCTCGTTTTGAATTACGTGAACCTCCCACTGAAGACAAAATCGAGCAGATCGACCTTGGGGATGGATCTTCTTCCAAACCCATCTTCGTCAAAAAAAGCCTAAAATGAGAAGACCGAGAATCTTTAATCCAGCTGGCTAAAGAATATATTGACGTCTTCGCCTGGAGCTACGAAGATATGCCGGAACTTGATCCCCAGATTGCGATGCATAGGTTGAACATCTTGCCTGATGCCAAGCCTATCAAGCAACAACAGCGACGCTTCCGTCCGGACATCATAAACTCCATCGATCAGGAGGTAGACAAACTCTTGACTAGCGGCTTCATCCGTGAAGAGCAACACCCAGATTGGGTAGCCAACGTCGTCCCCGTCACCAAGAAGAATGGAAAGATATGAGTCTGTATCGACTTCAGAGACCTCAACTCTGCTTGCCCGAAAGACGAATTCCTACTTCCAATCACCGACGTGATGATCGACAACACATGTGGCTTCGAGCGCATGTCTTTCATGGACGGGTATTCGGGCTACAACCAGATCAAGATGTTTCCCGATGACGCAAAACATACGTCATTCAGGACTCCAAAGGGCGTTTTCTGCTACACAGTGATGCCCTTCGGCTTGAAGAATGCTGGTACGACATACCAACGTGCTATGAGCACCATTTTCTGTCAGCATCTTCGCAAGACAGTCGAATGCTATGTCGACGATATCGCAGTCAAAAGCCGTCTCAAAGGAGATCACCTGCAAGACCTCAAGACAATCTTCGACCTCATGCGGACGCATCAACTCAAGATGAACCCCGCTAAATCCTTCCTTGGGGTTTCGAGCGGAAAGTTCTTGGGCTTCATCATCACGGCGAAAGGCATTCATGTCGATCCTGAGAAGACCAAAGCAATTCTTGATATGGACCCTCCGAAGAATCTTTGAGAACTTCGAGGCCTACAGGGACGTCTGGCATACATCCGGAGGTTCATAGCAAACCTTTCCGACAAATGTCAACCCTTCACCCTGCTCATGAAGAAGGGAGTCTCTTACGTCTGGACAGAGGAATGCCAAAAGGCTTTCGACGACATCAAAGCCTACCTGACGAGCCCTCCAGTCCTGGTGGCACCCGTCGTCGGCAAACCATTCCTACTCTACGTCCGTGCCATGGATTATTCCCTCGGTGCCCTGCTAGCTCAGAACAACGACACAGGCTATGAGCAAGCAATCTACTACCTCAGCCGAACTCTGATCGGGGCCGAACACCGGTACAACCCCGTTGAAAAGGAGTGCTTGGCTCTGGTATTTGCCATCCAAAAGACTCGTCATTATGTCTCGGGCCAGACAATTCACGTCATTTCCTGAGTCAATCCGCTCAGGGTCCTCATGACGAAGCCAGGATCACTGAACTCCCGGCTAGCCACATGGACGATCTTGCTAACGCCATACAACATGGTGTTCGTTCCTCAGAAGGCTGTTAAGGGTCAAGCTCTGGCCGACTTCTTAGCTGCACACCCCATCCCAGAGTCCTCAAGACTCTATGAAGACATCCCGGATGAGGTCCAAGAATCAAATATCATCGAAGAAAGCTCCGTCTTGCGGATGTTTTTCGATGGCGCTTCAAGAAAAGGCCCCAAAGGCCAAATCGTCGCAGGAGTGGGGGTGGTATTAGTCTCCCCCGATCAGCTGGTCATCCAGCGTGCTTACTCCCTTTCGAAGTCGTGCTCCAACAATGTTGCTGAGTACAACGTACTTATTATAGGACTCCAGCTGGCGCAACAGCTGGGGGTAAATCATCTGGAAGCCTATGACGACTCAAAGCTCGTCGTAAATCAGATCAGAGGGCAATACGAGGTTCGCCATGAAGATTTGATCCCCTACCATGAAGTTGCATTGAACATCATTTCAACCTTCACCGGGTTCTTCATCGAACACGTACCTCGTCTACAAAATCTAGAGGCCGATGCTCTGGCTGGCCTCGCAGCCTCTTTGGCGACACCCCTCGGAACTCAACACTACGTCACGGTGGTGGGTCGAGACTTGGTCTGCCCTAAAAACAACCTGCGCTCATAAGTGGCTCACGCCATGTCAACGGGTGCCGGTGTTAACGTCCGAGATTGGAGATTTTCGTTCATCGACTTTGCTGTCTACGAAATTCTTCCAGAGGACCCGAAAGAAGCCGTCTCGGTCAAGAGACGCTCTCTTCGATTCTACTACGATACGACTACTAAAATGCTGTACCGACGCTCCTACGATTGACTTTTCTTTCGATGTTTGTCTAACGAAGAAGCAGCCGAAGCCCTTCGAGAAGCTCATGATGGAACCTGCGGGGTCCATCAGCCCGGTCCTAAGTTGCAGGATTGACTGCGACGCATGGGCTATTACTAGCCAACCATGGCCGCTGACGCTGTTGAATATGCTAAGAAGTGCCATACGTGCCAGCTTCACGCAGACTTCATTCATACACCGTCCGAACCACTGCATCCTACAGTCGTCTCCTGGCCATTCGAAGCTTGGGGAATGGACATTGTGGGACCAATCACCCCTCCTTCATCGAGAGAACACCGCTTCATCCTAGCAATCACCGACTACTTCTCCAAATGGGCAGAAGCAGTTCCTCTGGCAGAAGTGAAAAGCTCCAGGGTGATCACCTTCATCAAGCACCACGTCATCTACCATTTCGGGGTACCCCGGAAGATCATCCACGATAATGGTCCTCAGTTCATCAGCCATGTCTTCAGCCGATTCTGTGACAAGAATCACATTCAAAACGTGGCATCAACCGCCTACAATCCGGCAGCAAACGAATTGGCAGAGGCGTTCAACAAAACTATTGTCATGCTACTCAAAAAGGTCGTGTCATCTAACAAACACGACTGGAATAAAAAGCTTGGCGAATGCCTTTGGGCCTACCGCACAATGGTACGGACCCCGACAGGCAACACACCATTCTCCTTGGTCTACGGGAGCGAAGCGGTACTGCCTCTCGAGATTCAGATACCCTCACTCCGCGTAGCAATCACAAACCAACTCACAGAAGAAGACAATCAACGTTGTCGTCTGCGGGAACTGAAGGCACTTGACGAAAAGCGTCTTCTAGCTCAACAACGCATCGAACTCTACCAAGCCCGTATATCACAGGCTTTCAACAAGAAGGTCAAGCAGAGGACTTTCCAATTTGGCGACCTGGTTCTGGCAGTCAGGAGGCCGATGGTGTTGACTCACAAAACACCAGGAAAGTTCGAGCCCAAATGGGAAGGACCTTTCATCATCGAGACGGTATACTCAAACGGTGCTTACCGTCTCGCCAAACCCAATGGAGACTTGTTCATGATGTCCATCAACGGCAAGTTCCTAAAGAAGTACTACTCTTGACATCTTTCAGACATGTGCTTCCACCAGGGGATCTGTGGACCCAATCATCAGGGCTCACAGACAATTCCCTTCCACAAAATCATACGCTTTCGGAACCCAGCTGTTCCGTGGCATCCTCCAGTAGAAGAACAACCATGTCCACATCACCTCTGAGTTGTTCCCCTACGCCCTACAAGGCAGAATCTTACACTCCGTAAGATTACGCTATCCTTCATGTTTACCACGTCCACATTACCTATGAGTAAACATCCCGTACAGACAACCCCCGCGTTGCCGTACATCGATCGCAGAACTTCCACGTCCATATTACCTCTGAGTAGTTCCGTGCATCTTCCAGAGTCATTCCTACCACGTCCATAACACCTCTGAGTAGGAAGATTCTATCATTTGAACCCCATATTTGCCACGTCCACATTATCTCTGAGCAAATACATTGGGTCCTTCAAACTTATTATCTGTATCTAAAACCAAGATACGCAAAAGATAATAGGTCCACACAAATCATCAAAGTTCATGACAAGCAAAAATGAACACATCGCAGAAAATGGTGTACTTCTTTATTTCTAAAAAGGAGAGTAAAGGATTACACTATCCCCAGCAAGAGTTGCAAAAAAATACAAAAAGCAGAGACTACAAGCCCTAAATATCCCCAGGGTTGGCGAAAAGCTCTACAATTTGGCGTTTCAAATCTGCCGCCCGAGTCTCCACAGTCGCCAAGACTCGACGTTCAGCTTTTTGACGCATCGCTTCAACAGCCTCAGCAGAAGTTTCATTCTCGTGCTTCTCATCAAGCTGATGTCTCTACTGAGCCAGGGTAAGAGCTCGGAGAGTGAAAGCTGCTTCCTCCTTCTTGAATGCTACGTGTTCAGCCTGGACACGTTCAGCGTCCAATAGGAGTCGGGCCCGCTGATCCTCAACGCGGCGCATCTGCACGTCAATCTCCGCGATATTAGCGTCCAACGCAGCTCGCGTCTCCACTGTCTCCCGCGTAGACTAAGATAATTGCTCCACTGCGGCTTCAGTCTCAGCCACTTTCCAGACACTCACTGTGGCCTAGTAGGAAGACTCAGTCTCGGCGAGCAGCTTCTCTTTCTCCGCATCTATCAGGACAGAGAGGTCATTTCACTGGATGCGCTCTAATTCGGAAAGCCGCTGGTCCAACTCAGCCACCGTGGCTTCCAGAATGACGGCCAAGTGATCGTGGCCCTGGTGAACACGGATCAGGTTGATATGAGGCAATGCCAGAGTTCTTGCCGTCGTAAAGCTTTCCTTGGCGTCCGTCACTGCTGACACCCACCCGTCACAGCGGGGCGAACGTCGGCCGGAGTCACAATGGTGATAGGGGCATCCCCCTCGGCATACTCTACCGGCTCCTCAGCACCGCCGCAAGGAGTCTTGGGAGCCATTTATTTGAGAGAAGAAAAGTTAGGGTTTTTGAAGAAGAACTCTAAAGAGAGCAAAAGCAAGGAGAAGAAGGACTCTCTCTCTCCATCTCTCGCCTATTTATAGGGCTTGGTCGCACGCGTGAACCGATGATGTGTGATCTCAGTCGTCGCCTCGGATTCTGTGAAGAGATAACCACAAATAAAACCAAAAAAGATCATCATTAATCTTTTTTAGGTTACCGAGGCGTCATCATTTGTACTAACTAAGCGGAGCATGCGCCCAGCACTGACGCGCGGAGTATCTATGCGCCCCGACGGTCATGCGCCTCCACTACCATGCTTCTTATTCAAAGTATTCCAAAACTTATCCAAAAGTTTTGAAAACTTTGAAGGGGGTCTTGTAGAAGCATGGAATTTCAGAACCAGAAAGTCTATGCGCCAGACTACATGCGCCAAAGTTTGGACAAAGTGCTTCACAGCAAAAAAAACAACAAATATAGACATTGAAAGAGGACTTTTTATTTAACATATAAAAGTCTATTACATGTCCAAGAAAGACTGTACAAAGGAGAAAGAAAAGATCCTAAGTCTACAGCCAGCAATCAACATGCGCCCTCGGCCAGGCGCATCCCAACATGCGCCCTCGGCCAGGCGCATCCCAACATGCGCCCTCAGCCAGGCGCATCCCACCATGCGCCCTCAGCAAAGCGCATCCTTTTCAGTAGCTCAGTTATGTGCATCCCTTCAGCAGCCCAGTTATGTGCCGCTCTTCCAGCCAGGCTCACCTGATAAATGCTTCGACTAATGAAGCATTTATTGAGCAGAATGATGGTGGCAATCAACCCTCTAGCCCAGGAAGGAAAAAGAACCACAAGCCAACCTGTGGCCAGGGGATGCTTCGAAAGAGCCTCCAAAGCCAAAGGAAGACCGTGATCGAAACCGCGGTCAAAGGAGCAGCTTTCAACACAACCAGAATGGGCTACACCTATTTTGAAGGAAGAAAGAGCCACCAAAGCCGTGGCACCGCAATCCCGATCTACGGCTCTTCCTGTACAACGCGAGGCCCGAGGATCCCTATCTTTGGATGCAACATGCACCTTCCGCCTGCCTCGGAAGCCCTCGACTCTGACTTTTGGATGTAACAGTCACCTTCAAGTGCATCGATGAAGACATTGCGTCGCATCTTCACCCTCGAGAGCATCTCGTCAACAGAATGCATTCGAGTAAACGAATTCATGTCAGAAGGACGTGAGAGAACGAGAAGCAAACCCTCTCTCCATACCACTATTTATAGGCCGGGCAGATCAAACCCATATGCCAAGTGGATGGCTCTCCGAATTCCGTGCAATGAATTTGCATTAAATGGATGAACCGGACGCTTCGAATTCAGTCGAGTCAAAACGGCTATTTAAAGCACTCGAAGAACGTAACAATTGCACCATCAAAGACGTCTCACGAAGCAGATGTGCCGGCCAGACCGTGCATCACACAGACGCGCCCTTCAACATCAAGCGCATCACACAGACGCGCCCGTTAGTATCAAGAGCATCACAAGGGATGCGCCCCCATGCGTCCCCATGCGCCTAGTGGAACGCCAACCGACGCGCCCACTCAGTTGTCCATCGAATGTCACAAACATTAAATACTGAACTGACAGAGTTGGCAGCACGCCTCCCAAAGTCTGAACAGTCGGCAGCTTTTTCAGAAGACGAAGCATTGCCAACGTCAGCATCATCATTACTTCCCTCCGACGGCTACTGCCACGTGGCCACCCAACCATCTCGCATGCGCCTCCGCGGCCATGCGCCCAAATCTGCATACGCCTCAAAAGCTGTGTGCCTCAGACTTTTCACTGATCCCTAAAGACAGAAGGAAAGTCACTGTTACAACTCTGCATGCGCCTCAAAAGCCATGCGCCCCAGACTTCTCCCTGATCCCAAAAGACAGGAGTAAAGTCACTACTGAAGCTCTGCATGCGCCTCAAAAGCCATGCGCCCAGAATGGTTCGAGGCTCCTAACGGTTACGAGCCAAAGTCTCCTCATGCGCCCAATCCTAGGCGCATCCTACCAGATCATTCCCTCCACCAAATCTGAGATCTCCGAGCCATGGGTCGACGACAAGTGTCCTTTGACTCAACTCATCCAAGATCTCAGCAACCGAAATTTCTTCTTCTCCGCTACGTGCCGGTTCACAACAACAACGTGAAGAAGTCAACCCCCTCGATCAGGGCGCATCGTCCATGCGCCTCCATCAGGAATCAATACGTGGCGTCCCCACGTACAGGCGCATCCTACATGCGCGCATGAGCAGCCAGCCTGCAAAACTATAAATAGAGGGATCATTTCCTTCTTCGATACGGACCAACCTACGTACACACATATCAACCTCCACAACGAACAGACAGAGACTTCGCACCACTAGAGAGGCAGATACAGACACTCAACGTCTTCCTCCTCTCAGCAAGCTCAAGCATCCAGAGCAATCCAGACCTTCAGAGAACCGATAACCGTCGTCAGATCGTCAACGGAGTCAACGCATTACCACTCGCTCCATTGGCACAAGGAACCCAGATTAAACAAAAGTGTACTCCTAGGACTACGTCTAAGTCCTATATTGTAACACTGTTCTGTTTGTATTAAAATTTACAATCAAAGAATTTTAATGGCAAACAATGACTTTCAGAAGGTAGAAGGTTTGAATTATGATAAAAGAATACGACTTCCTTTACAAATTCAAAATCAAAATCAAAAATCCACTGTTGGACTGGGTTCTGAAATTTTTCACAACAAACCTCACAAGAAAAAGACTAAGGGAAGAAAGACTAAATCCTGTAATATGGTACTTCCTTCTCCTGAGTCTGAGAAGAAAACTTTTGCTGGTACAAGATCTGGAAAGGAGTACCACAAAGACTATGAGGGATCCTTCAGAGAAGCAGAAGATGTAGTGGAAACACTACCAACCCAACCTTCTCCTATTCCTGCTAAACCTTCTGTGGTTGAAAAAGGGAAACAGAAAGCAGTACGCTTCGACGTCCCATTGAAGTCTGCTTCCAGTCAGGGGGTGGTGATGAAGCCTTACAAATTTGATATTCTAGCTCAGTTAGCCAATACTCCGGCTAGACTATCTATATTCGAGTTGCTTCGCCTTTCCAGAGAAAACAGAGAGACTTTGAGTGAAGCTTTACTTCAAGCAGATTCATGCTTGGCTCAACTCAAGAGTCCCGATAATACTCCAGTGTCATGTCCGCAATGTCATAGTGTGATGGAAGCAATACCCAACATCACCTTTACACAAGAAGATATGTTGTTGAAGCATAACAAGCATAACAGACCTTTGTGTTACACTGGGTATATCGGATCCACTAAAATTGACAGGATTTATATTGATCCTGGGTCTTCAATTAGCATAATTCTTCAGAGTATGCTAAGACCCCTGAGGATTCCTACTAGTGAGCTGACTTACACTAGTACTACAATAGTCAGTTTTAACTCTGGCAAGAGCAAGCCATTGGGGAAGATTCGTCTGCAGATTTAGATTGGTGATCTTCGAACCATGGTAACTTTCTATGTTATCAACTCGGACGTCTCCTATAATATCCTTCTGGGGAGACCGTGGATTCATGAGCACAATATTATACCTTCAACTCTCCACCAATGCTTCAAGTATGTGGATTCCCAAGGAGTTGTGAAGACTGAGTTTGCTGATATCAATCCTTTCAAGGGTGTCGAAGCCTATTTTTCTGATTCAAGGCTTTATAAACAAGAGCATGTGAAAGAGATATCAGACATGGCTGAAGGTCAATCACCTACTGAGGATCAGTCTATTAATGAAGATCCGCCAGAGGAGCAACCTTTGAAGATCATAGTCAAGGGACGAATCCAATCCCAATCTGTCGATGATCAACCTTTGATAATCAAGGTTAAAGGAAGAACTCAAACTTCATCTGAGGAATCAACAAATATTCCTGTTAAAAGCCAAGTTCAACCTTTTATGATCAAGGTCAAAGGACGTACTTCTTGTACGAATGATCCAGAACCACCATTGATTGTCAATCTTGGCAAAACTACGCAGAAGACAAATAATGGTCCACTGATGATTAATTCGAAGCGTAGCAGTCAAATTGTAAATGATGTAAATATTGATCATTCTATACTTTTTGATATCAATGAAGATTTCCTTTTCGAGTATATGGCTGTCAAGTTTATCGAAAGAATAACTTTATCTTCTGATAATCAAAGTCATCAATATAAAGACGACATTGAGCCAGAAGAAACTTTATACATCGATCATAAGGAAAATTCTTTTCCTCCTCATGTAGATGTTGGACCTTATGCTCAAAGGTTCCTAACATCTTTTCCTTATCTTCTACCTGTGGCCGCTTCATCACAAGCTTGCGTAACTTTTAGACGTCACGAAGAATCTTATTTTGTGGTTCCGTCTGATAAGAAAAACAAGCGCCAAATTGTGTTTGGCCTGGCTAGAAATATCCCTGTTGCTCAGGCAGATGAGCTGAAGGATAAAGACAAGGAAAGAATCCGAATTGACAAGTATAGTCAACAATCTATCAAGATTATCCAGAACATGGGATATGATTTGAAGATTATGCAAGGTCTCAATCAAGGCAAGGGTAGACGACTACCATTATGTGGTGATCCGTTTTACCAAAAGACTCGTCATGGGTTGGGATATGATCCGTCCCACATGTTTAATGACGATATACAAGAAGAATTCTCTTCTAGCTCTTCGCAATCATCGGATTCGGAAGAAGTCCAATTCATTGAAACTAATATGTCTCGTTCCTCATATGATGAATCTGGACAAGTATTTTCAGTCAATATGGTTCAAACTGATGGTGAATCCGAGCCATTTGAAAATGTCCCTTGAGCCATGATTGGTTCATTTATTTCTTTCATATATATCTTCAATGACATCTGTCTTCTTAATTCCCAGCTACCAAAGTTTGGTTAAGCTGATTACTTATCTCTTTTTGATCTCCTATCTTACCAATTGGTATATAAAGTTGGATTTATTATTTATCATGTTTTCATAACCTCTGGATAAATACTAAATCCACCTTCTTTTTCTATCTATCATGTCCATTTGACCTCTGCAAAGATATTAATCTACTTTTCTTTGAGTTCTTACGTACTGTCATATTCATATTACCTCTGATAGTATTGTACACTCTAAATAGAAAACAAGATTTCATTATCTATCATGTCCATATTACCTCTAGATAGATATAATGTTTTGAATTTAGAAAACTTGTCATGTTCATATAACCTCTGATAAGTATTTTCTATCTCACACAAAACAAGATTTCATTATCTATCATGTTCATATTACCTCTGGATAGATAGAATACGTTGAGTTTAAAAGACTTGTCACCTCTGATAAGTGCTTTCTATCTCTTACCTATTGTTTAAATTCCAAATAAACGATAGGATCACAAAACAAATCTTTCATTCATTCCTGGTGGAAACACTACAAAATGAATAAGACAAAAATATGACAAAACACTCTCTTAAGGTGGAGTGGAAACATCTTGGAGCAACTTCTTTAATTCTTCTAGCCGCCTGCCACGAGAACTCATAACCTTCTTGGTAGCCTCTGCACGTCGAGCTTCAGGAGTGCAAATACAGGAAAGTTCAGCAAAGGTGATTATCAAATTATTCTTGGCTTCATCAAGGGTTCTGATGGTCGACTCAGCCCCAAAAGCTTTTTCTTCTAAAATTGAGCTTTGGGTGAGGTGCAGATTTCGAGCATCGATCATCTTCTCCCTTTCAGCCTTCAAGCAAGCTAGCTCTGCCTCGACTCCGCGGATTCTGTCATTCTTGCTCTGAATATCTATGTTCAAAGCATCATAAGCCACTTTGTGACCATACAGTACAGGTTTTATGCCAGCCAAAAAGGCTTTCTCTTTGGCAACCTTCATACTGTGTTCATGGAGAGCTGTATTATATGTAGTCTCTCGAGCAAGATAATCAGCTGTTAAGGCATCATACTCCTCCTGAATGAGGCCTTCAACAGTCTCATTTGATAGCCTGAGATATTCTCCAATCGGCTGCTCAAGATCCTCCACAATTTTCTCCAATGTGGCAGCTCTCTCAACATCGTTGAACATGGCAACATTCTTGATAGTCAGAGCCATTGCCGTCTTCAAAATCTCATAGCTGAGACCCTTATTCAAGACCATCTTTATCAAAGTTGCCAAAGTTTTATAAAAAGTTTCAGTATAAATCTCAACCAGGAGAATTATTTCTATACTGGAGCTTGGTGTGGCGGCAATATCTAATAAATCTCTTCTTTGGGGGTTGGAAGCAGATGTGGTTGGCATGACAGGAGGATGAGACGAAGTCGTTGCTGTTACTACCGTCATAGCCAATTGATTCTCAGAAGTTTTAGGGATTGTATCTCCAATATTTGCAGATATTGTTGGTGTAACAACAAGCTGAGATGGAGCTATTGTTGTCACTGCTGCTTGGTTTCCAGGAATTTTAGAAGCAATGTCTTCAATATTTGTTACTCCAGCCGTTTCTGGAGTTCTGGCGGCGGTAGTATTGATGGATGTGGTAACAGTTGCAAGAGCTGATTCAGGTTTCGGCATTGGCTTGTCAGAAACTGGTACCGGATCAGTAACAATAGTAGAGGATGTTATTATAACTTCCCCACTTTCTGTTGGTGGCTCAAGCATGCCTTCAGCATCTTCTTCAATCGTTTGCTCCACAGGATTTTCTACTGCTTCAGTTGTGGTGAAACTTTCTGCAACTGATTCTTTGTTCAAGTCTGGTTCTCCTCCAGTAGCCCCATCATCACCTACAGTGGGATCGACTCTAGTCTTCTCTTTGTGCTGGTCCTCAGCAGGAGAGGATACTTCAGATTGTGCTTGTTGTGCCTCAAATGATGGAGGATGTTCTTCTTGAGGGTCCATCTCATGCTTTTGCACTCCCTCCTCTTCGGCGTCTGCGTCTTCTGAAGGAGAAGCTTCCTTCCCAGATTCCTCATTTTCCTCATAAATGTCTTCTTCTTGAGGAGGAGGAGGAGCCATAGGCTTTGGTGCAATTATGACATCTGCAAAACGAACAGAATAAGTTAGTATACAAAATCATGATATATAATTCCGTATAGGTTTTGTATAATACTTGGAATATGTGCATTTTTTTCAAGATATGTATCATAATCATCATCCCAGTCATCATCCTCGAAGTCAAGAGCTGGCTCGTCTGATGGGATGCGGTCTTGATCAGTGGTGGATACAGTAGTAACACCTTCTGTAGCTTGTGCCTTGGATGGCAAAGATAAATGGAGTGAGGTGCTAAGACGTCCAGGAGATAAATGTCACGCCCCAGAACCAGAATACTGGAGAGCGGGGGCAGACATAGCCAGCTACGTATATGAAATGGAATCCATCTCGCTATACGGTCACGGCTGTCTAGATACATGAGGGTTTATCTACAAGCCAACAGTCTCTTAAGGTCATGAACAAGCCTAGTGTCTCAATCACAAGCAAGTAAGTAAATGTTATAAGATGTATGATCATTAAATATACAATAATAAGGCGTCCCAAATATTACATATTCAGCTGATCATGAAGCTAGTCGTTACAAAATGTTAGGACTAGCAAGAGTTTAGTCATACATGATCAACCCTAGGATTTGTTAATCATGTTACAGCCCGTAGGCAGACAGTAAGTAAGTGCAATCGAGCTAAACAGGTGCTCGTCGGCTAAACGCCTCAAAAGAATATTTTTACAATAGAGTGGGAGAGCCAAAAATAACCCACTCGTTTCCAGGGTTCCTTCTAGTATTCACCATCTGGAAGGAAGGTCGGTAGATCCTCTGGAGTTGCTCCGAAATCTGGCCACACAAAACCAGCTGGGTCAGACCCCAGAAAGAGCAAGTGCCACAAAGGAAGCTTCACTTAAGAGCTAAAACCAGCAATCAGCACAAGATATAAATAAAAGTAAGAACTGAAAATAAAGAAAGTATACCAGGATGATATACGACGAGATAACCATGGAACTATTCAGATAACCAGGTTACAACCCGTAAGCCAAACAAGGACCGGGGATGTAACCCTTCGTCTGAACAGAACTTAGAATTCTTACCATTTATCAAAAAAATAAATACAAGCATTCTGGTCATTCAATAATCTGGAACAGGATCAGGGCAAGACTAGACTGGTTAGACTCCGTCCAATCACTTCACGGCCAAGCAAGAATTACGGCTTGATACTTTAACTAACTAGGGTTGTCACAAGCCTAATTACTAACAAGATGCAGTGAGATTACTCCACAGCCACAAGCCCTGCAGACTATCCAGGTTACCCGGGTTAAAAGATTAGAGTTGAATTCAGGTGGGTACATCGTCCAGGAAACGAATGTACCCTTAGGTAGCTTGAAGGGTGCAACACAAGACAGTGTGCTGGAAATGTGCCCTACTCGACGGCAGGCTACAGATCCCAAGGCGTGTCCAGGTAACGGGATTGCCTGTAGCTGGAAAATCTCGTCATGACTAATGTATTAATCTAGTTATTAGCCTTAGTTCATTTCAATAGGTACTCCTGACCGTGGTACTCAGGAGTCCCATCCTAGACATGATGCAAGACAGGACTGGTTTATTTATACAAGCACAATCACCCACGGTGTCCAGGTTAATTATATAGGTCATGTTATGTCAGGTAGCCGTCGTAACAGCTATTCGAGATAATCATGTCAGGTTATCATGCCAAGTGTACTTGTCAGGAGTACGCCACGACGGGCCACTATCAGGTCATGTCAGGTTATTATGTCAGGAGTGCACCACTACGGGTCACTATCACGTCATGCTCAATTATCAATTACAAACATATGAAGCAAATTCGTGATTATCAAGTTCAGGACAAAAGGCATAAGGATATAAAATGGACGTTAAATATATAATAAAATATCAATATACAAGGCTATAGAAGATCCAGGGTAATCAGGCTACGCTCAGGTCAACATACGCTCAGGCCAGCGTACGTTCAGGTCAACATACGCTCAGGCTAGCGTATGCAGGACATACGCTTCCCAAAAGGCAGCGTATGGGGTCCATACGACTCCTTGTCAAGCAAGCGAGCGTATGCGAGTCATACGCTCCCAAAAGGCAGCGTATGGGGTCCATACGACTCCTTTATCAAGCAAGCGAGTGTATGCGAGTCATATGCTCCCAAAAGGCAGCGTATGGGGTCCATACGACTCCTTGTCAAGCAAGCGAGCGTATGCGAGTCATACGCTCCTAAAAGACAGCGTATGGGGTCCATACGACTCCTTGTCAAGCAAGCGAGCGTATGCGAGTCATACGCTCCCAAAAGGCAGCGTATGGGGTCCATACGACTCCTTGTCAAGCAAGCGAGCGTATGCGAGTCATACGCTCCCAAAAGGCAGCGTATGGGGTCGACTGCGCTGTGCTAAAGAGCGCGCACAGCTCAGTGGCACAAGCTAAAAAGCTCGTGCACTGCTCACTGTCTTCTCCAAATCAGCAGGAACTCCATGGTTGAACCCAAAGCTTCAAAAGTCCATAACTTGGTCAAAATAAGTCCAAATCCAACTTTTCAAAGGTCAAAATTGGGTAGAATAAAATGCTCTACAACATGGAACCATCAAAACTTGAAAACAAAGAAGTTTAATAGATCAAAACCACCAAAATCCGAAAGTAACTAATTTCTAGATCTACAAAAATTAAAGCCTCGAAATGGAAAATGACAAGTTCTAATGTGTCTTAGAAACACGAGGAGAAGCTAATGGAACAATAAAAATGAGCTCTCTTGTGGAAGCAAGTTGTACTTGCCTAGACCTCTCTCTCTCCCTCTCTTTGGTAGGTAAGAAAGTAATGGAGAAGAAAAAGATGAGTTATGAAGAGAGAGAATGAAGGAATGGATTAATAAAGGGGTTGGTGGTGGTAGGTAGGGGGTTTACCATATAAAACCAAACCCAAACCAAACCCACACAAATTGAACCAAACCAAGCCAACCCAACCAAGAATAAACAAGCCAAGCCAAACCAAGGAGATATGCAAATACAAGATAAAATACGTATACGTATTCCAAATACGTAATACGAACAACAGGCATTACAACTCTACCCACCTTAAAAGAATTCCGTCCTCGAAATTTAATTAAGAGGCTAGAGAGACAAGAACAAGTTATACTAATCACAGGAAAGCTATACTAGACAATCAATCAAGCAATCAATCATGCAAACAAGGAATCGAAGGCATGAGGCATAAGAAAGACATTATACCTCACGAGTCAAACAAGTCGGGATATCGCGATCGGATATCATCCTCACGCTCCCACGTTGACTCCCCCAAAGAGTGATGACCCCAAGCAACTCGGACTAACTTGATAGTCTTGTTCTTGAGGATCTTCTCTCTCCGGTCCAATATAGACACGGGCCTCTCCTCATACGAAAGGTTGGTACCAACAACCAATTCCGAATGATCCAGGATGTGGCTCGGGTCTAGGATATATCGTCGTAATTGGGATACATGGAACACGTCATACACCTCGCTTAGCGACGGTGGAAGAGCGAGACGATAGGATACATCTCCTACTCGCTCCAGAATGTCAAACGGTCCTATATACCTAGGACTAAGCTTGCCCCATACGCCGAAACGAATGACGCCACGGTTAGGCAAAATTTTCAGGAATACATGATCGCCGACCGAAAACTCGAGAGGTCACCGATGAGAATCGACCCAATGGCGCTGGCGATCTTGGGCAACTCGAAGATGATCTCTGACTCTCCTGACCACTTCAACTGTCTGGACAATCATTTCTGGACCGAGCATCTGTCTCTCTCCAACATCATCCCAGGCTAGCGAGAATCTGTACTTCCTATCATACAGTGCCTCGAACGGTACCATCTAGATACTGGCCTGGAAACTGTTGTACGAGAATTCCACCAGGTGCAAATGATCTTCCCATGAACCACCGGTGTCAAGTGTGCAAGACCACAATATGTCTTCAAGAGTCTGGATCGTGCGCTCCGATTGGCCATCTGTCTGCGAGTGATATGCTGAACTGAACTGGAGATGAGTTTCCAAACTCTCTTGCAAGCTACGCCAAAAGTGCGACATAAATCTTGAATCTCGGTCCGAGGTGATACTGACTGGCACACCGTACAATCTGACAATCTTTCTGAGGTACATCTCTACTAACTGAGCCGTCGACTGACCAACTCTAAATGGAAGAAAGTGCGCCACCTTCGTAAGCCTGTCAACTATAACCCAGATAGCATCTCTACCAGCTGGGGATCTAGGTAGTCCAGTCACAAAATCCATGGTCACATGCTCCCACTTCCATTCTGGAATCGGTAAGGGCTGAAGAAGTCCAGCCGGTCTCTGATGTTCGGCTTTAACTTGTTGGCAAACCAAACACCAAGAGACAAACTGAGCTATCTTCTGCTTCATACCATTCCACCAGAAATGCTGCCGAATATTATGGTACATCTTCGTACTGCCGGGATGGATAGAATACTGCGAACTGTGCGCTTCTGACATGATCTTCTGTCTGATATCTCCACTGGGTACACAAAGACGATTACCATGTCGAAGGGTACCATCCTCATGAATGCATAACTCTGGTCTTCGTCCTGCCTCACACTCTGCTCTGAGTCGCTGAAGCTTGGAATCTGCCGACTGCGCCATCCGGATCCTCTCGACTATAGTGGACTAAACTTGCATACTGGCCATCAAGGCCACACTGGAAGGGAGAACAACTTCAATACCCATCTTCTGAAGATCTGCTAATAGCTCTGGTTGTGCTGTTAGAAAATAAACTCCCGCTCTCCTGCTCAATGCATCCGCAACAACATTGGCCTTCCCAGGATGATACTGCAGGTCGACATCATAATCCACAAGAAGCTCCAGCTACCTTCTCTGACGCATGTTAAGATCCTTCTGGGTGAAAACATACTTCAGGCTCTTATGGTCGATGAAAATCTCTACCCTGTCTCCATACAAGTAGTGCCTCCACAACTTAAGTGCAAACACCACTGCTGCCAGCTCCAAGTCATGGGTTGGGTAATTCCTCTCATGATCACGAAGTTGTCGTGACGCATAAGCTATTACCTTTCCATGCTGCATCAGAACACATCCTAAACCTCTGCCTGAAGCATCACAGTATACTGAGAATTCTCCGGTCCCATCTGGAAGCGTGAGAATAGGAGCTGTTATTAGGCCTCGCTTCAACTGCTCAAAAGAACTCTGACACTCTGCTGTCCAAGCAAACTGCGCATCCTTGCGGGTCAACTGCGTCAATGGCGCTGAAATTCGAGCAAAATCCGAAACAAACCGCCGATAGTAGCCGGCCAATCCAAGAAAACTACGAACCTCTGCAACTGTGCTAGGCACTGGCCATGACTCAATAACCACAATCTTCTGGGGATCCACTTCTACTCCTCCTCGAGTGATGATATGACCCAATTACGAAATGCGATCGAGCCAGAACTCGTATTTACTGAACTTGGCATATAACTGGTGCTCTCTAAAGATCTGAAGAACTATACGGAGATGCTGCTCATGCTCCGCCTCACTCTTACTGTAGACCAGAATGTCATCCAAGAACACAATCACAAACTGATCCAAGTAAGGCATGAAGATGCGATTCATGAGGTCCATGAATACTGCCGGCGTATTGGTTGCTCCAAAAGGCATAACAAGGAACTCCCAATGCCCATATCTCGATCTAAAAGCAGTCTTCGGGATGTCCTGCTCTCTGACTCTGATCTGATGATAACCTGAGCGTAAATCAATCTTCGAGAATACTGAAGCCCCCTTGAGTTGATCAAACAAGTTATCTATCCTCGGAAGAGGGTATCTGTTCTTGATTGTCACTGAGTTCAAGGTACGTAATCAACACATAACCTGGACGTACCATCCTTCTTTTTCACAAGAAGCATCGGGGCTCCCCAAGGCGATCCACTAGCACGAATGAATCCCTTGGTTCTGAGTTCTTTAATCATCTTGTATAATATCTCCAACTCTGACGGCGCCATCTTGTAGACTCTCTCTGACACTGGGCTGTCCCGGGAATCAAGTCTATAGTGAACTCGATCTCCCGCTCCGGAGGCATACCTGGAAGTTCTTCTGGAAAAACATCTGGGAACTCCTTGACTATCCTGGGCAACTGAACTGCTGCTACTGCCATCCGCAATACTGGAGGAGATGACTCAACTTCACCTCGGGAGAAAGAAAACTCCGGCTCACCTGGAATGCTAAAAACAACCCTGCCAATATGGCAGTCTATCCTAGCATACTGGTTCCTCAACCAATCCATCCCTAGGACCACATCATAATCGGCCATCGGGAACTCTATCAATCTAGCGGGGAATTCTCTACCGCTAACTACGATCCGACAAGAGGAAAACACTCTATCTACTCCCACAAGTCCGTTACCAGTAAGTATATTAAGCCTTACTGATAATGACTCGGGCTCCAATCCTACCCGTGTCGCGAATCGTGCAGACATAAATGAATGTGATGCACCAGAATCAAATAAAGCTGAAGCTGGAAAGGAGTTGACGAGAATAGTACCTGCCACTACCTCTCCTGGTGCCAATCCTTCCTCCACGGTCATCACCATAGCCTGACCGTGCCCTTGGGGTGCTGGTCCCCTCTGCTGAAATCCTCGCTGTCTGCTCTGACTCTGGGCTTGGACTTGTGCATACTGCTGGGGGTTCTGCTGCTGGAACACTTGGTTCTGAGGCGGCAAGGGCCTCGACAATGGATACTACTGCTGCTGGACCGGAGCTGGTCCTCTCATCGAAGAGCTAGAAAGGTTGGACGAGGATGAACCACCCCTATTCGGGCAGGATCCAACCCTATGGTCTGGTGCTCCACAAGCCAGACACAATCCCTGTGCCCTGCGACATTCTGCCATCACATGGCCTGGCTTCCCACAATGAGAACAATCCACTGCGGAAGATTGCTTCTGTTTCTGCTGCTGAGGGTGCGTCGGAGTTGAATGCTGAACCGACGTTACTGAGGCCGCTCGCCTCGGAGCTCCAATAGTCAAAGCGCTGGCTGCCGGGGCCGGTGCTGAAGACTGATTCATCTGGCCGTGAGATCTCTTCCGACCTCCGGCCCTATCCACAATCCTCTGGGAGGTATACTCATGCCTCCGGGCTGCTCTCAAGACTGCATCAAAAGTCAGATGCTCAAACTGTTCAACTGCCAACAAGATCTCCAGGTGAAGTCCCTGCTGGAACCGCTGGGCTCTATCATACTCGGTTGCCACCAAAGTGGGAGCAAACCGACTGAGTCTGGAAAACTCGGCCGCATATCCATCGACCGTCCTGCCTCCTTACTTCAGATTGGTAAACCTCGTCTGCAGATCATACCGAGCCATGGCATCGAAATACTTGGTCTGGAATATCTCTCTGAATACTACCCAAGCAATGGGTGCTGCTAATCCAACGGCCTGCGCTACCCACCAGCTGCGGGCAAGATCCAACAACTGCAGGCACACAACGGCCACCTTCTCGTTCTCTGGAGTCCTGGCTGTTTCTAGAATCACCTCTGTGTCCTGAAGCCATGTATCTGCTGCGATAGCATCTTCACTACCGTCGAAGAATGGAGGGTTCAAGCACTTGAAGCTGTTGGCCGCGCTGTTACCCTGATGACCACCCCGGGTCAAGGCATCCGTCACTGCCTGGTGCAAGGCATCTCCACGCCGGTCTTGGGAAGCTATCAAGGTCCTGACGAGTCCTACCAAAGTGTCGTCATCATGTTCTACAGGTTGAACTGGCTGGACTGGTGGCTCTCCGCCAGAAGGCACGACTCTGGAGGCTACTCTGGAATGCTGGGCTTGATCTCCAGGTTGCTGCTGGTCCACGGAAGGTGCTCCGCCTTGCTGGTCGGTAGGACCACGAATAATGCCGCTGAAGAAGACGACATAGGGAACAATAAGGAAGGACCAGGACAGATCAACGATACAAGCATATGATCAGGACAAGAATCCAGGGATTCAGAAGATACGAGCAGAGATCAAGGACGAATACTGATTGAGACATCTATTCGATAAACCCTCACATATCTTGATTTACAAGACCTGCATGGGCCACCACTTAAACCATGTCACACCCCAGAACCAGAATACTGGAGAGCGGGGGCAAACATAGCCAGCTACGTATATGAAATGGAATCCATCTCGCTATACGGTCACGGCTGTCTAGATACATGAGGGTTTATCTATAAGCCAACAGTCTCTTAAGGTCATGAACAAGCCTAGTATCTCAATCACAAGCAAGTAAGTAAATGTTACAAGATGTATGATCATTAAATATACAATAATAAGGCGTCCCAAATATTACATATTCAGCTGATCATGAAGCTAGTCGTTACAAAATGTTAGGACTAGCAAGAGTTTAGTCATACATGATCAACCCTAGGATTTGTTAATCATGTTACAGCCTGTAGGCAGACAGTAAGTAAGTACAATCGAGCTAAACAGGTGCTCGTCGGCTAAACGCCTCAAAAGAATATTTTTACAATAGAGTGGGAGAGCCAAAAATAACCCACTCGTTGCCAGGGTTCCTTCTAGTATTCACCATCTGGAAGGAAGGTCGGTAGATCCTCTGGAGCTGCTCCGAAATCTGGCCACACAAAACCAGCTGGGTCAGACCCCAGAAAGAGCAAGTGCCACAAAGAAAGCTTCACTTAAGAGCTAAAACCAGCAATCAGCACAAGATATAAATAAAAGTAAGAACTGAAAATAAAGAAAATACACCAGGATGATATACGACGAGATAACCATGAAACTATTCAGATAACCAGGTTACAACCCGTAAGCCAAACAAGGACCGGGGTTGTAACCCTTCGTCTGAACAGAACTTGGAATTCTCACTATTTATCGGAAAAATAAATACAAGCATTCTGGTCATTCAATAATCTGGAACAGGATCAGGGCAAGACTAGACTGGTTAGACTCCGTCCAATCACTTCACGGCCAAGCAAGAATTATGGCTTGATACTTTAACTAACTAGGGTTGTCACAAGCCTAATTACTAACAAGATGCAGTGAGATTACTCCACAGCCACAAGCCCTGCAGACCATCCAGGTTACCCGGGTTAAAAGATTAGAGTTGAATTCAGGTGGGTACATCATCCAGGAAACGAATGTACCCTTAGATAGCTTGAAGGGTGCAACATATGACAGTGTGCTGGAAATGTGCCCTACTCGACGGCAGGCTACAGATCCCAAGGCGTGCCCAGGTAACGGGATTGCCTGTAGCTGGGAAATCTCGTCATGACTAATGTATTAATCTAGTTATTAGCCTTAGTTTATTTCAATAGGTACTCCTGACCGTAGTACTCAGGAGTCCCATCCTAGACATGATGCAAGACATGACTGGTTTATTTATACAAGCACAATCACCCACGGTGTCCAGGTTAATTATACAGGTCATGTTATGTCAGGTAGCCGTCGTAACAGCTATTCGAGATAATCATGTCAGGTTATCATGCCAAGTGTACTTGTCAGGAGTGCGCCACGACGGGCCACTATCAGGTCATGTCAGGTTATTATGTCAGGAGTGCACCACTACGGGTCACTATCACGTCATGCTCAATTATTAATTACAAACATATGAAGCAAATTCGTAATTATCAAGTTCAGGACAAAAGGCGTAAGGATATAAAATGGACGTTAAATATCTAATAAAATATCAATATACAAGGCTATAGAAGATCCAGGGTAATCAGGCTACGCTCAGGTCAACATACGCTCAGGCCAGCGTACGCTCAGGTCAACATACGCTCAGGCTAGCGTATGCAGGACATACGCTTCCCAAAAGACAGCGTATGGGGTCCATACGACTCCTTGTCAAGCAAGCGAGCGTATGCGAGTCATACGCTCCCAAAAGGCAGCGTATGGGGTCCATACGACTCCTTGTCAAGCAAGCGAGCGTATGTGAGTCATACGCTCCCAAAAGGCAGCGTATGGGGTCCATTCGACTCCTTGTCAAGCAAGCGAGCGTATGCGAGTCATACGCTCAAAAGGCAGCGTATGGGGTCCATACGACTCCTTATCAAGCAAGAGAGCGTATGCGAGTCATACGCTCCCAAAAGGCAGCGTATGGGGTCGACTGCGCTGTGCTAAAGAGCGCGCACAGCTCAGTGGCACAAGCTAAAAAGCTTGTGCACTGCTCACTGTCTTCTCCAAATCAGCAGGAACTCCATGGTTGAACCCAAAGCTTCAAAAGTCCATAACTTGGTCAAAATAAGTCCAAATCCAACTTTTCAAAGGTCAAAATTGGGTAGAATAAAATGCTCTACAACATGGAACCATCAAAACTTGAAAACAAAGAAGTTTAATAGATCAAAATCACCAAAATCCGAAAGTAACTAATTTCTAGATCTACAAAAATTAAAGCCTCGAAATGGAAAATGACAAGTCCTAATGTGTCTTAGAAATACGAGGAGAAGCTAATAGAACAATAAAAATGAGCTCTCTTGTGGAAGCAAGTTGCACTTGCCTAGACCTCTCTCTCTCTCCCTCTCTTTGGTAGGTAAGAAAGTAATGGAGAAGAAGAAGATGAGTTATGAAGAGAGAGAATGAAGGAATGGATTAATAAAGGGGTTGGTGGTGGTAGGTAGGGGGTTCACCATATAAAACCAAACCCAAACCAAACCCACACAAATCGAACCGAACCAAGCCAACCCAACCAAGAATAAACAAGCCAAGCCAAACCAAGGAGATATGCAAATACAAGATAAAATACGTATACGTATTCCAAATACGTAATACGAACAACAGGCATTACAATAAAAGTGTTACAGCTCCTGATCCAACTATTGGTGGAGGGGCTGAAGATCCTTCTCCAGGATGGACTGAGGAAGAACCGACAAGATGATCTTCTTCAATCAAAATGTCATCTTCTGGAGTGTGGGCTTTTGGTTTGGAAGGCCCTTTGGCGGTAGATTTTCTCTTCTTCTCTGGAGACTTCACCGGAGAAGCGGTAGCTGTGTTCTGTTTTCGTTTGCAGGGCTTTCCAATAATTATTGGTCCCGCGGCTACTTCCCCAGCTCCTCTGGGAATTACTACCAGAAATTCATCTATAACGGCAGTATTGTCTGGTATGTCAGGGGCTATCCTGATAGGCTCTTCAACGTTTCCCTCCTGAGCCCACCGAAGACTTCCTTGTATACTATAACCGTCTTCAAAAGAACGGATAGACGTATAGAAACGAGCATACGTATGAAGTATACGTAGGTCAGTTGTACTAGTGGCTGTAGATATGGTGAATCTAGCGCCAGTACATGCAGCTCCGAAATATCTCCATGCTCGTGCACCGTCGATCAGCTTCCCATAATGATAGAAGCTAGTCGAAGGATTACCAATATGAAGTTGATCATATCCAAATTGACGAGCGAACCTACTTGGCAGATAAGGCTCGAATGCACAGTTATCTTCATTCATGTACATCAGATGAGAGGGTCTGATGTACACTAGCCATCGGTAGACAGATCTCGGCAATAAGGCCGATTTATCTACTATATCTTCAAATTGCACACCGAGGCAGTCAGCCGGAACTGGTGGTCTGGTACAGAAGAAATTCCAGCCGTACGAATAATTCAATGCTGCTCTGGTGTCTGCCAACATGGTAGTTCTCCACGTGGATTTGCTAAATTTTTGAAGGAAAATCCTCGCTTCATCCTCAAGGCCTGGTGGCAACAAATTACAATTATGGTGTAGTAACCAACCTATCAGATAGGTGAATGGTAATTCTACCCTTGGAAAATTGTGGGGAGCATTATTGATTAGTTCTTCACCAAAAATCCTTAGACCTGCGTTTATTCGGCACACCATTGCCGACAACAGGTTAATTCTGTTCTTGAACACTAAACGGACCGCTGGCCACAATACGTTACGGTGAATCCGGTCTACAGTGCTAATTCCTGGCACGACCCATCTGCGCAGCCATAAAGATAAGAAGCCTGCCAACAAGGCCTTCTTCGATATTTTTTGACTACCCTGCCTCAGGTAGCTTAAAGCCTCAGTCCCCGCAGGGATGTCTCCAGTTTTGGTAGACATATATCGGTCACGAGCTTTCTGCGACACCATCAATTCCTGAATTAAATCTGCAGGAATTATAGAGCAAGGCTTGATGACCTGAGTCTTGTCTTCCCGGAACCTACTCTTATCTGTCTTAGACACTCTATTTTCATGATAAAACAGATAAGTTGTCCATTTTGTAATGTATGCCAGATGTGATCCGGTTTCATACAAACTGGTGCAAATCAGATAATGGCACATAAGTTCTTCATAGACTTGTACCAGTTCGGGATTCTTCTCCCGAATTTCTGCCAATTCCTGATTGGAAGGAATATATTCTTCATATGGGGACTCGCCCATCGGCAACTTCGAGATGAACTGCATTTCATGAAGAGCCAGACCCATTTCGCCATGCGGAGTTGCGAAAGTTCCTGTCGAACTCATATACAATTCCAATAAAGCCAAGAACAGATTGCCATTTGGTGGAATGCCATAACTAGTAGAAGCCACTGCTTCATACAAACCGATGTCATCCAACTCTGTTTTAAAGTTTTTCATGACCCAGTTGCTGATCTGGATCCAGTTACCACTATAAGGGGTCAGCCACCCTGTCAGCCTAGGATTGGTCTGAGGATATAAGACTCCTTCCCTTATGAATCTATTTATGAACATTGGAATCTGGACCGGCTGGATAAGAGATGAATCTTCACTCGGTGTAAACCCAGGCAATAGTCCAGAAAATGGAATAACACCACCATAAGGAGTGCTAATGTGATAGCCCATGTCATTTGCTCTCTCCCTTCTGAAGATGATTCTGCCAGGTCTACCATAGCTACTAGGAGTCAAATTCTACAGCATTTGACGGTGATGGCTAGCATGGACAAAAGTGGATATAGGGTAATCCCTGTCCATATCAGGGAGGTACATTACCCTTTCTCCAGATTTAAATACCCAAGCTTCTTTTTTGGGATGAGTCTGTGATTTGTAATCTATCGCATCTCCAAATAAGAAGGCCGGTTTCAGGAAATTTTGGTTATCCAGTGACATCAGTACTTCTCCATTCATCATAGATAACAACATCCTATCTCCCTGGGCATATATCAGTTGCGCTCTTGCTGCAGGATACTCTGGGTTGGATTGGGGAAATTCGACATGAGATAGATTCTCTAGATAATTTGAACCCACCATGCCCACTGACGAACCAAAAACCTCTTCAAGTGGGTGAGCTTGTAAATCCACTGGCAAAATAACAAAAGAGACCAAGTTAGTTCGAAGTTTTTTACGATTGAAGATATTGACTTTTACGCTTACTAAAAGTTGATGAAAGCTTATGAAGTCTTTGTTCGACAAAGTCTCTCAGTGATTGATGAATTTTATGCCACCACATAGTAATATGAGCGTAAAATAACTTTTTACGCTGGCATGTATGAACATGAGCGTAGTTAAGTTTTACGCTAGCACATTAATTGTGGGCGTAAATCCAAATTTTACGCTGACACGTGTAACGTGGGCGTATTCTTTTTATCTTTTACGCTAGCACGAACAACGTGGGCGTATGTTGTTGTTTCAGCTTTACGCTAACACGTACAACGTGGGCATAAAAAGCTGAAAGTTTGGGTTATCTTCTTCTTCCTCGACGGATTTTTTCAGCCAGAGAATAGGGTTTTACCCATCATAGGCGGAGCTACAGCCGGGTTGGGATTTCGATGTGGCGTTGATGACTGAATGGAAGTTTTCGCATGGTCGACCGACAACGAATCGGCGGCAAGTTTCTTTCCCTTGTTGCTGGCGGTGGATGATTTCTTTGGAGCCATCGGATCAAAGTGAGGGTTTCGAAGAAAGAAAGGGCAAAGGAATTTGAGAAGATGAGTAAAAGTGTTTTCTCTCTCTGGAAAGACCTATTTATAGAGATATTCAAAAACCGACTGTTGGATATCCCTAATGTTACGCCGACTGTTGGATATCCCCGCTTTTACGCGGATGACTGTTGCGTATCCCGAATTTTACGCTGACTGATCAAATCTCAACTTTTACGCTTCTGTTCAAAGTATTTCAAATTTTGGTGATATTTGAAAACTTTGAAGGGGGTCTTGTAGGAGCGTAAAAAAATGCTTCAAAGAAAGAGTCATCTCATTCATAAGTGATCTGTTTTACGCCAAGCAGAGCGGTTAATCTCTTTACGCCCGAGACAAGGCTAATCACTTTACGCCTAAAGCAGACAGATCATTTTACGCTCGGGTCTATACCCATGGTTTTACGCTAAGGACAGATCAGCCACTTTTATGCTGGACAAAGCTGTCAAGTCTCGCATTTAATGCAAACTCTGACGTGGAGATATTAATGATGGCATATATCACAGAATTCAAAGGGATTTGTTTTTACACAGAGACCAATATTGTCGTTTAGTATGTGGATTGAGCTACTTTACGCTCATACTATGGCTTCTTTTACGCACGAAGACTATACGAGCTTTTACGCTCAACAGTTGACGTGTGCCTAATGTCTATTTGAGCTACTTTACGCTCAAGGTTATTTAACAACCACTTTACGCGGGAAGTCTATGTCAAGTCTATTTTATGCCTAATCTACTACTTTACGCTCAGAGTACATTGGGGATATTTTTACGCCCTATTCTCCTCCACCAGCTTGGAACGTGGTCTGCCTATGTGGCTTTCATGCCATTCTTCTCGAAGAACGTGTGTACATGCATCCTATTCTTACTGAAATGATGGGGCATATGTCAACATATGCAGAGGTTGGCTTCGATCGTAGGTGGCAGTTGTTAGCGTAAAGATGGAACTTTTGCTAAGTTTTTACGCACAAGAGCCCAAGTCTGTAAATAGACTTATTTTTCTCATAACACACACACACAGAGAGGAGAGAATACAGAGATCAGAACTTAGAGATTTCGGGAGCATTCTTCTTCAACCTTTCTTTCAGAACAGAGTGAAGCAAAGCAGGAAAGCATTCGGCCTCGCCATCAGTGCCCAAGTGCGTCGATACCTTTCTGGTGACTTAGTTCTTCCGGTTGTTCAACTTCAAGCAGCGATCTTCATCATCATCATATGGTCCAAGGAACAAAGTGATCATTTACAGATCAGACTTCCATAGCAATACTTTCCCAGAATCAAATTTGTACTTCTTGTACTTCTTCTTCGTTTTATTTTCAAAATCCGACTTCCAGGCATTTTGTTAAGTGAAACAGTATGCAGCGGTAGATCTTCGTAATTGGGACAGCAACCCACTAGGAGAGGCGCCGGACTACCCAATTCGAGAAAAGAAAGAAAGAAAGAAAAGAAAGAAAAGAAAGAAAGAAAAGAAAAAGAGTTTTAGTCCATTCTGGCGCGGATACGCCAAGACCTTCATATAGTTAAGGAACGATGGGTTGAAAGTGCAGGCATGTATGTGTCCCGCACACATAGATCCTGCTTAGAGATGCACTTATAACATGACAGGGAAGGAATGGGGTGTATTCTCCTTGCGTCGGTGCAAGGGCGAGTGCGTCGACTTGGTAAGAAGTCGCGCCACGAAACAAACATGAGATTGCTTGCCTGCTTGCCTATTCAATTCGAATAACATGCTTGCCATGTTAACATACTTTATGCTTTCGAATATGCCATGAAATCGACCCTAAGGAGAATATAGTAAGATCATAAGCTAAGTTGCATGATTGAACATAAACACTAAAATGTCAGTTTAGAAGGAAGGTCTTTTCGTCAGTACATGCGAGGACGAACGTACTGATCCCCCACCAGCTTTCATGCAGGGTGCAGGGAATGGATTGCTCGCGACGAAGCTTCGCTTGAACGCGTTGAGGCTTGGAATGCCATAGCGTTGAAGCGTGCGATCGCATTGACGCTCGGACTTCCAACAGGATTGATGCGGCCGAGATATAGAAGGCATGATGTATGGAACCGTAAAATCCTTTGTGGGCAAGAGAGAACCTGAGTGTTGTAGCCAACCTGGCAAATTTAGTTGGGCTATTGAAAGCCTTTGTAACCTCAGTTCGAATATCAATAAAGAGACTTGTTTCGTATACTCTGTTTTCCTTTCGTTGCTAATATCAATTCAAAGATAACCATTTGAGAACTTGTCATCTTGTCTTGCACGAGCGCAACTCCAGGCTCGTGCGGCATCACGCCCCCTGCGAGGACGATGATTCGGGTGATTCCGGGTCGGGACGTGACACTTATAGTTGGAGACTTTCAATTAGGAGTGACGAGCCAAAGTTGGTTGGTTATACTGACGATAATATGACTGAGATATGGATACCAGGAGATTCACTTCGGGCTATGCAATTATGTTTGTTGGTAGGACAATATTGTGACAATCGTGGTTGCAGAAGTGTGTCGTTTTGTCTACGATAGAGGCTTGCAAGGAGTTACTCTAGATGAAAAAAGTTTCTGTAAGAGATGGGACTAAAGAAATACTAATATATTTTGCTTTGTGATAGCCAGAACGTAATTTACCTTGGGAATAATCTAACGTTTCATAGTCGGCCAATGCACATTGCAACTCGGCATCATTGAATACGAGATGTGCTAAAGGCTAAGGATGCGATACTTGAGAAGACCTATACATAGGATAATGGAGCGACATGCTCACGAAGGTTTTTCCAATGGAGAAATTTGAGTTCTACAGAAGGACCGTCGGAATAGAGAGCTCCTTCACCTACTTGGGTACGATTTCCAACCTATGTGGAACACCTCAAAGTGCGGCGAGCGTCATCCGTATGTCAAATAAGCTATGCGAGGCGAATGAGATAGATTGGATTCGATTTGAACCAGTATCTCAGAGGCTGCAAGAGCATTATCAGACTGGACAGTATACTGACATAATACTATCGGTATACAACCAGTATACTGACAGAATACTGTCATTATACAGCCAGTATATTGTTTTTCCTCAGTATACTATTTTTATGTCTAGAGCAAAAATATTATACTGCAATATACTGCCAGTATACTATTTCGAGGACTAAAGGCCCAAATTGGATATTTTTATATACCATTGAAAATGGCATCCACGACCATGATTCTTGGAGGGTGACTTAAATAGAAGTTTCCTAACCTAACCCTACTATGGAATTAACAATGAGAGAAATTGAGTTCTCGCGTTTTTCAACTTTCAACCAAAGAGGAAGAGAAAATTTGATGTTTTAGGGCTAATTATGAAGAGAGATCGATATGGAGAATTCTACATCGAATTTTTTTCGTCATCTTATTTTCGGTAACCTTTTATTCTTTGTAATCTATTTTCATTTTATTTGAAAAGTTGTGGTGATCCGCATCAATCGGTGGAAAAGTTTGTAGTAAAGTTGGTGTACTTCTTTAATCTATAGTGGAGGTTTTTCGGGTTGGACTCCACCCGTAAATTTTTCCATCAAATTTTTTCATGTAAAATAGATTGTGTTTATTTCTTCCGACTTGGAAATGGCACTGATTCTATTTATGTGCTAACTCTGGCCCAAACCTTGAAAGTTCCATCCAAAAGGTTTATACTTTACACAACAAATCAAAGCGTTGATGGATATAATCACCAAAATTTACAAGACCACCTTCAAGCGTCAATGGCAACAAAGATTTGCACATAAAGATGGGAACAAAGATTTCATATTAACAAAGAACGAACCTCTCCTCCCCATTCACACAAAAAAAAAAGCGACTGAGCTCAAAATCACACACTATGTAGCATATACATACCGTAAAAAGTATCATCATACAAGTTACTTATCCGGTGAAGCTCTATCCACCTGACTCTTCCTCCGAAAGAATATACTGCTGAAATTTGGTAGGAGAGTCTTCTTCGATGCCACTGCCCACCTACTTGCCTTCTTGTTCCCCTCGCTCTGTGCCGCTGCCGGAACCACTGCCAACTTAGCCTCAGGTGGAGATGGCTCCATCGCCGTGGCCGCCTCCACCCGTGTTTCGGAATCTGCAAGTATCTGGGTTGCCAGCTCAGCTGCCCGACTCTGCTCCTTCTCCCGCCACCTCCTGAGTTCACTTTCCACTGCCCCCTTTGCTGCCTCTGCCATTTCCGTCCTCCTCAATGCCTCCTCTGTAGCTGCCTCCATCTCCTCTATCTCCTTCCGTACTGCCTCCAGCCTCTTCTCCGCCTCGGCCGCACTCGCCTTCACTGCATCCACATGGGCTGCGGCAGCCGCCACCTTCATCTCTGTCAGCTTCTCGGACTCCTCCACCTTGTGTTTCAGCGACCCGTACTCCTCTTTGGAGATTGTGATCTCGGCAGCACCCGGCTCGATAGACGTCGGTGACCGTGCTGCGTTCGCCCTTGCTGACACATTCCTGATTTCATCAAGTGCTCGAGCCTCTGCGGCCTTGGCTTCCTCCTCCTCTTTAAGTGCCACCTCAAGTTTCTTCTCTGTTTCTGCCAGGGCGCCTCGGGCTGATTCGGCTTCATTTCTCATCGCTTCTGCTTCTTTCTTCATAGCTTCAGCTTCTTGCAATGCACTCTCGGATTCCGAAGTCAGCTGCTGAAGCGTTGACATCAGTTCTGCAGATGCCAAACTAGCCTTGGACTCTGCTGCAACTGCTGCCTCGAGCTCAGCCTTGCATTTCTGGATCTTGACATGGAGGTCTCCTACGAGGCCTTCAGTCGCAGTGTCCTTCTCTTTGAGATCACTGTGCTCTTTCATCACTGCTTCCAATTCCATCTTCAGCGACTCTACCAAGCTCCGGAGAGCGATCTCCTCCTCTGCTACTTTCTGCAACACTTCTTTAGCTCCATCCAGCTCAGTTGTCACAGTAGCGACTGCTTCAAGATCAGCAGCTCTGACATCCTCCAGTTCCTTACGAACTGCATTGATATCAGAATCCACCTGCAGCAGCTTCAATTCAAGTTCTTTGTGTTGCTCCGGATTGAAATCATTCTTAAGAGCAGCCGATTTTTTCTCAGTTTCCTCTAGAGCTAGCTGATAGGATGTACGCATAGAATCTTTGTCAGACTGGATCTTGGACTCTTCTTGCTTGGCTTGCTCAGTAGCAAGCTTTACATGTTCGAGGGATTCTTGCACTGACGTGATCTCCTTAGAGAGTTGGTCAACCTTATCAGCATTCACTGCAGACTGCTGCTTAGCCTCAGCTTCCAGGCTGAAGGCAGTAATCTTGGCTTCCACTGAGGCCTCGAAATCCTTTCGGATTCTTCTGAGCTCCTGCTTCGCAGAATCAAGTTCTGCAATGGCACTAGCATACTGTTCCCTGGACAAATCAAGCTCAAGTTTTCCAGTCTGGTCATCATCAAGAGAGCTCACTTCTTCTTTGAGTTGGTTGGTCTGGTTGTTTGCTGCTTCAGTAGCCTTCAGAGCAATCTCCTTGGCCTCATTGACGATGGCTAGCTTGTGAGTTAGATCATCGACTGTTTTCTTAGCCTTTTCAAGTTCTGCAAGCGCTTGGACATGTGTCGTTTCAGCATTATGGAGCTGTTCCTTGTACTTGTTTAACTCTTTCTGGGCCAAGTGGAGCTGTGTTTCTGATGCAAATGTGCTTTTCTGAAAAATAACATGAGATGAATTCAGAGGAAATACAGTATATATCAAAACAATAAACTCTAAGAAGGGTAAGAAACCAACACCCATATGCAACTAGAGATACTTTGGAGGTAAAGTTTGACTGTCGAAGAAGATAGTATGTTTTGGGTCTATTTTAGGTTTTCTTCTTATTTTTAACAACTCAAGGTTACAAATATGGAAATAGTGAAGTCGAGAATACAAAGATCACTATTGAAAGGTTGAACCTTGGCTCAATCTATAATATAGACCGAACCTTTGAATAAATCTAATATACACAAATAACCTACTAATCCTGAGTATGCTGGTTATTTGCTACAAATTATTTCTCACCACTGAAGTAGGGCTAGCCACCATCCCTTCTCTTCCTCCCTCTCATATGCCTATTGGCTTCTGATTCTCAACATGGTATCAGTACTCAGTATCATGAAACTCAACAGAGAGTAGAGAGTAAAGCCACTGATCAAGTTATTATCATCTCAAATATCTCTGCCTTTGTATTCAGACTATATACATAAAATTTATGACCTTTCAGTATTTCCTCAAGGCATACTCATATGATGGTATTTGGGAAGGGCTGGAAGCAAAGTAGTCAAACTACGATGAAAAATCATGCCTTGATGCAATAAGCAGTGCCTTCATGATTTAACTTTTGAAATTACAATTCATACCTTGTGGACCCTTAATAAGTTAAAAGGAAAATGTTGAACATGTAAGTTTGACTAAACAATAGTGTAAGGACACAAATAGTAGAAAATAAGTTACAGACTTCAATGAATAGAAGAAAGAAGACATTGCTAGAGTTATCATCACATGTCACATAAATCCTGTATCATTATTTGAAATGAGGAACCTAAGCAAATTTGTTGGCTCCAGATGATAAGGAATCGTGTTGCATTTCAGGGGGAAGTACTGGAAGGATTGCAAGCCTCCTGTAGTAGTAGGCAACATGACTACAAATACTTATCAAGGTAGTCAATTCTTCACAAACTATCATAATATGAGATGTTAAGAAGAAATTGACAGCTACATCTTGAAATATATTATCCAGTCTATGAGGAATTAACCCAACACAATACCTCTGGGGTGGAAGACTTTGGCTTTCTTGGTGTTCTCTCAGCTGAGGCGGCTCCGGCACCAAACAAGCTAACAGCAGCTCTGACCGAAGCGAAAGGTGCTCTCGTGTCTATCTCTCCCACTTCTGCTTTAGGTGAATCAAACGAATTTGTACGAGTTTTCACACTCATGTTGCTTTTCTCAACCTAATACAAACATCCAAAAATAAAAGTATGAAGAAAATAACACTGGCAACATCTAAAAAAAGTAAAACTCATAACACATCTACATCTAAGTTTTTACAATGTGTGTCTACACCAGCATCATGTCTTCCCAAGTCCAAACAATACTGTGCTCTTCCCCAACCATGCATGTATAACAGGTAAATTTACAAATATAATAATAGCACTCCAGTTTTGCTGTTTAAAGTTCCATGTTTAAAGAGCAGCAGAAGCAATCAAACAGAAACCAACTCTCCAACTTCACATCCTGGGTTCGAACGCAAATACTTCCTTAAACACCAAGCCGTTATGGAGGTATTTTCATCACCAAGCGGTCCAGCATTGACTAGGAGAAACACAGAACAAGATCAGCAAGAGAGTCAATAATCTGTGTAGTTTTTTATTCTCACAACAGAAGCAAGACAGCACGTAATAGCTCCCATTACTTGTTATGTCAGCTTTGTCTAGACATTCTTGGTTTTAAGTGTTTTACACTGATCTTTGCGCATGCTCAAAATTGTAGTTGTATTCTCAAGAATACAGGAAATGGAAACACATAAGAAACACCAAAGGCCCTGGCCACAGTCTACACATACACTGGTAACATGCGTCCCTTCCCAAGTAAACTTCAAATGCTCATTGAAAATTTCTCTAGCTAATAAAGTTAAAAGCTCCCGTATGTACTCCTATATCATAGTTTAGCTAATGAATTCATTTACAATTTAGCACAAGCACTTTCTCTTGAAACTTTTTAGATGCTATAATTAGACCACAAAGAGAAAGGTACATTACTAACAATAAAAAAATTGTCATGATAATAAGGGAGAATTGTTAGGAAGGACATCGGTAGTAGTAATAAAACAAAAATGATGCAGGTAAAGGGCCGCAAGATGACATAAGCTGCAATTCTCTATATTTTCCTTATCAAACCTCACAGCACACTCAGGTTGAGCTATGAGGACAGACCTTAGTGTATAATTAACATGAGACTCCAAACTGATTTGGTTTTCAGGTATGGAGGCCTCTAGTCATGTATAAGAGAAGATAAACAAAGGAGCTGTTTGGCAACCTGAATTTGAAATGGTATTTAGCCCAAACTAGGAAAGTAGGTTGGATCTCCCAATGTTTGGTAAACATTGAAAGTTGGAAAGAGAGAGGGGGGGGGGGGGGGGGGGGGGGGGGGGGGGGGGGAGTTGGGGTGAGGATCTGAGTGTAATAATTATCCCCCTTCAAATCCCTTAGTCCCACTTCCTCTTTTGTGGAGAGGATGTGGGATGGAAGTTGGGATTTAACAATTTTACATTAATAATAATAATTATTATTATAATTAGTTGATTAATTATACCATTTACAATTAACTAATTAGTGTCATGTTAATAAGTTAGTAATGATGATGCTCAATTAATAATAGGTAACCAATAATTCTTAACTAATATTCATTGGTTTTGATAATAATATATTTTACATAATTATGGTAATTAACTATAATTGAAAACTGATATATAATTAAAAATTAATATTTTTTAATATTTTATTCTTCACTAGGGTAATTATGTAACATATTATTAAATATATAATATAATTAATTAATTATCATTTAATTAAATAATTAGTAAGTATTTAGTATTATAATTATTATGCAATTATGGCAATCAATAAGTAAATAAAATAATTAACTAATGTTAAATGTAATTAATTACTTCTAATAATTAGTTAATAAAACGATTTGTTAATACTAACTATTGGTACTAGTAAATTAATGTGCGTTGTACGTAAAATAATCTTTTTCTTTATGATATTATTAATAAATAATTTAAATATTTAAATATATTTGAATTATGCTAGAACTCGTTCATGCTGGATGCAAGTCAAGCAGTCAAATGAGAGTTTGAAACGAAGTCAAAAAAGGTTATCAAACATGTGGATGAGATCCTAATTTCTAATCCTATATGCAGTCTTGTATCGACATAGTTACGTAACCGATACGATATCCTCTGACCTGCATGTGCTACCACAAAAAACATGTAACGTCCCTAGTCCCATTATACGTAGGACTAGAAATACGTAACATGCCAGCTGTATGTATACGTAGGCTACTCCAATATATAGAACCTACGAATACACACATAAGCTATATGCTATGAACTCTAGCTCATAACAATATTTCATGGTCATAGGCAATATCTATATCTCATCCACAACAACAAATAAAGAAAATAATCACTCAAATCCATTAACTGAAAAGTAGAATAAAATATCTGTCGGGTAGAGACAATTCTACTACCAAACGAATGTAAAGAATAGAATAAAATAAATAAGATAAAGAATAACAACTAAATGAGTCCACTATCTAGAAGAAGATCATATAATCGACAAAGGAATAGTCTAGTCCGGAATTCGTACTCCTCGAGATATTATCGATCATTTATACCTGGAGAGATCACCAGGTCCTCAGAGGGACGTAACAAGATATATATAGATCCACATAAACTGAAAAATAAACTAATAAATGCAAAGGACTTCTAACCATACTACGTGATAATGTAGTTTAAGAACAAACCTTCAACGCATGGCCTGTCTGACTGTAAATGGAATTTGCATAGTCCCCTCTTGGCACCATGGGCCTAATGTGCATAACGCTCATCAAACATCAGAGACCATATTCAAAACATTCAAACACAGAATCATCAACCGCAACCCCGACGGAGCGTACGGTCACATAAAGAAAATGTCCATAGTAGCCCATACGCTAAGGAACTGTGCTCCCCAGCACATGCTCCTATCTATGTCGTATCCACGACACATACCTCTAATAACTGCTAAGTCTACTACCATGCATTTCTATTAGCAATTATAACCTATCGCAAGTCCTATACGTATTGTTGACCATCCAATACACAAGTCCGAGATTATATGAGACTCACAACTCGTGGAACACATGTATCAGGGCTAATGAAGACATGATGATGCTTTACAAATATAAGATGGTCCGCTCTAAAACTAGATTAATATGCATAAAATAATTATAAACAACGTTAAAACGACTAACACAGTCGTTCGCATCCGAGTATTCGCATCCGAGTATGACTTGGACGCACAGTTTTAATAAAAAAAAATATATAATAAATAAATAACATGAATGCATATGCTAAACTAAAAGTAAATAAACAGTAAATATGACAAGGTATTTGCCTGGTGCTGATGGTGCGACGATTAGACGACGTCCAGCAGGCGAATTTGTCAAGCCAAAGGTGGAACTTCTGCAAACGTTTCCGGATGCTGAAATAGACATCATCAACGTTTCCGGAATAAGAGAAATAGCTAAGATAGACTACCCATAAGTTCAACTCTAGACATAGAAAAATAATAATAATTTTGGGTCAAAACGATGTCCGCCGTTAGACCTGCTTTGCACCGGAAAACGTATGGTCTTTAAAGTCAACAAATTATATGTCTACGAGTCCAATTTTTCGATACGAACTCAACGGTATGTCCAGTTTTGGATTCTGGTAAATCTTGCACAAAATCGTCCGTTTAATCGGATTGTAGAGCCTGCGAAACGACGATCTGGTCAACTGTCTCAGAATCAGACCAAACTTGGCTCACAAGACCAGAAAAATACCATGAGTCAAATGGCGCAAGTTTCGTCGCAATGTGACGAACGTGCACGAAGTAATTTGTTGATTTATAAAATCACCGATACGATAGTTTCTGACGGATACACATCGAATTCGTCGTGCACACGCAACCAACTCGAGTTCTGTGAAATCCCACACATGCACGAAGTTCATACGCACCTTTAGATGCAACTGGTTCGTGACCAAGTCGTCCAGTTTGTCGGAACGGACTCCGTATTGGAGGTTTCTTGAATTTAAGAACTGTTATTTTCCTTCGCCATTTTGGAACTGAAAATAAGCATCTAGAATAAAAACTAAAAATAGGATTTTGATCTCCTTTAGCTTGTCTAAAAGTCTACTCAAATAGATTTTCAAATTTCTCGATGTATGACCTGGAAATCGACTGCCAAAATCACTCCTCGGAACAGTTTCTATACCCAAAAATTCGTTACTTTTCTTGATTTTGGAACTCGAATTTCTTCGCGTACATTGCGAATTAACAAAATCCAATTGATGGATTTTGTAGATGGTTAGGTTGTCTACGCGTGGAATTTTTCGGCTCAAAAAACCGTCAAGCGAGGAGGGAGAAAAGAGATGAGAAAGTTGGATACCTGGGGGTTTTGCTGCTGCTGCTGCGACAACAGTTGTTGCATCTGCTGTATGCAACTGCTGCTGCTGCCACACGCGCGTGGTGGCTGACCGGCCGACGGCGTGCGGCTGGATTCGAGGGGATTGGTCGAAGGGGCGTGCAAGGTCAGGGGACGTCAGGTTTGATCACAAGGAATTTTCAAAGGTTTTTGAGGAAAAAAATAATGGGTTCGGTTATATATATTTCCATTTTTCCAATCGGTATACACTAAGTTTTGAATCCTATTCGGACGAGGATTTGGGTTGATCCTAGAGAGAATATTATTAAGATAAACTAGGATTTTATTTGGGAGAAATCGGAGTAGATTTTGATTAGGTTTGAATCTAAAAAAAAAAAATTCTAAATAAACCTTCCTTAACTACTGTTCATTCAAAATTTTTTTCCTCTTTTCCATTTATTTTATTTTCTTTATTACTAATAATTTCTTTTATAAAAAATACCTAAAATTCTTCTAAAAGGAATTTAGTTAAAATCTAAAAAAATCCCAATTTTTTTCTATGAAAATATACATTTCCCAATATATATATATATATATATATATATATATATATATATATTGCATATATACATATTTAGTAAAACAAATCTATATATCTATTTATATAATAAAATCTAAAATTCCAAAATAAGTAATAGAATAAATATACATACTAAATTCTAAAAATACTTTAAATATAATTAAAGATATATAATCTAAATAAATATATTTATTGGCCCAAATTATTTTATTATTATTATTATTATTATTATTATTATTATTATTATTATTATTATTAATATAACAAAATTTCTAAAAGTCCTAAAAATTTCCAAAACAAATCTAAAATTAATAAAAAAAATCTTTAAATTATTTTCTATAAATATGCATATTATTTATATATTATATATATACAAATATAGGTATATATATATATATATATATATATATATATATATATATATATATGAAAACACTATTACGCATTTTTATAAGTACATAATAATTTATATCCATATTAAATCAAATTATTTAAAATAAAAATATAACATAATTTAGGGTGATTAAAAATATATATGAATCTAACAGTATAGTAAAATTTGTGAGGGAGGTTAATTCATAAAAAAATCCCTTAAAATATAAATGAGAAATAAAAGTAATGAAAATAAAATAAAATTTTATAGCAAAATATTAGGGGGTTTACAGGCTTTGGGGAATGACTTTGGGTTTGAAATTGATAATCATGAACAATAGAAATTAGTGGTATTTATAGGATTAGAGGAGAACAATCTAGAAGTAATTAGCACATGTATTAGTTGAGAATATTCTAAGAATATTCTTAGGAAGATGCTAGATTACAAGGAATATTTTCTAGGCTTAATTAAACACATAATTAGTTAAAACACACTTAATAAGTCAACTCTAGAAGGTTCCCACTTAACCATGGCTAACTATTTACTAAACTTGCCCTCCTTCTTCACAAATTACAAGAATGCCACTCCCTTTCTATAATTACCACAAAAAAAATTAAAAAAAATTAGAAATTTGGAAAAAATAATAATAATTTTGAAAACAAGAGGTTACACCCACCTTAGAAAAAATTTTGTACTCGAAATTTCAAATGGCATGACTAGGCACGACTATAAACATAATTAAAATCTAGGTTTAGGCACGATCAAAATCAAAATTTAGGCATGTCCAAGAATAATCAAAACTTGAGCACAATCAAGAGTCGAAAACTAGTCACGATTAATAGAATCAAAATCATTTAGATACGATCAAATACTTAATCAAAGTCATCTAGTCACGATCTAGATACAATCAAAATATATGCACGATCTATAGAATCAAAATCTAAATAAGATCAAAATATAGGCATGATAAAATTAGGATCAAAATCTAATAATAGTTTTTTTAGAATATCAAATGAACTACAAAAATAGGAGAAGCAGGAATCAAAGAAGAAATATCAGAGTTAATCGAAATTTTGGTCGAAGTCTAGGCGATTAAGGAATAGTGATGAAAATAATACAATACAAGAATAGCCTAAGCTGTGATTTAGCATTCCTATTTTGTAGGCTCCTAATAGTACTCTAGTCCTAAGCACCATTAGATGGACCTGCATGGGCCACCATTAAAAATGTGGCACGATCCGCGCCCGCATGATCGGGTACGAGTGCGTGGATACATACAGCCTACGCCGCAGTATCAATGGTAGTTAGCTGTCTAAACCTTGATAGTCACCAATTATGATCATGATATCAATCTTTGCTAAATCACAGAACTAATAAACGAAAAACAAACCTAGCACACCCACACAATCACCAGTCCACTATCATCTTGTTTTCAGTACATCATACATACTAATTTTTGGAGACAAATTTATATTTTAATAGAGATAAGATTCGGCTATTGGTTTAATCTTTTTTAGTCCACCTTTAGGATTACTGTAATTATTTGTCATTATATCATGTAACTGATTTTATCATGCCTATATAAAGGCATGAACATAGTTGTAAAACGATAGAGAAATTGAGAATAAAATTTGAGTTTGAGAAGGGTCAAATATCTCAATTTTATCTCTCATTATCTCTCTAAAAAACTGTTGCATATTTTTGGGCTGCCAATTTTGAGTCTCATTCTGGTATTCTTACAGAGATTGTCGTCAACGTCAACTTCACCAAGATCCATCTTCAATGCATCCACCTTCATCATCTTCATCGAAGTTATCTTCACGGTTCGCTTACGATGACTTTGTTCCAATCTATTTTCATTGTTGAATTTACAAATTATTATAATTATTTATCATAAATATATGATAATTGTTCACAAATCATAAAAGTTCCATGCCCAAATTTTCCTAATTTTTAAGAACCCATAAAATCCATTATTTCCTAACCAAAATTAACCTAAATAGGCTTTGGATCTCGTCCTACATCAATTTTGTTATTAGTTATTATGTTAAACAAATTGCTCAATATTTACATTTATTGTAATGCACTCTCTCACTTTCCTACCCTAATCAAACACATTTTGGAATTACAAGGGAACAAAAAATTGCATGAATTTCATACACATTTCACTCGTTAAGACTGCAAATCCAAATCCTCCCCTACTTATCATTTACATAATAGTCCGTAATAGAGGAAATACTAGTGGAGTATCACACTATGCAGATGACCTAGTAGAACGGTTTAGCAGGAGTCCACATTCTTACCCATTCGACTAATGATTAAACTCTATAAGAAAAGCATCATGAACCACGTTACAAAAGCACACAGTAGTCATGGCTACAAAATAAGAAGGCCTAAAATTGGAACATCAGATGTATGGTGTTCGAGATTAATAAACAACTCAATCTTGATAAGGCATGTAACACCAATAAAGCTTGTGGCCTAGCAGCATATTTACTAGTACAACATTGGGGAATGATCCATTCAGCAAGGCAGGCAAGCATGAAACACTGAAGAAAAGAAGTAAACACAAATAGCGATATTTGCACATAGAAATGATATCTACTCAGTAAAATAATTGCTTTTACTTCCCAACATAACACCATCATCATCTGAAGATCAAAACATACACAACACCAGATTCACCTTCCTATATACAACCAAACATGTTCTTCTCTACATGCACATCTGCAACCATGAAAACTTACCTATTTAATATATTCAAATTCCGATTAAACAACAATGTCAAAACAACCAGGGAAATAAAATATTTATACATCTATGTCAACTTGAGGGACACATCATTGGAAACATCACAAAATCAACCTTTTTCACATATTCACATAGCACGAAATTCACCTTCCTATATATGACCAAGCATGTTCGTCTCTCTACATACACGTCCGCAACCGCAAAAACTTACCTATTATATTCAAATTCTGATTAAACAACAATGTCAAAACAACCAGGGAAATAATTCTTTTTACATACGTCAACTTGAGGGACACATCATTTGGAACTTCACAAAATCAAACTTTTTCATATATTCCATTTGCTCTTTAGAAACCAGTTCTTGCCTTCTTGGTTCACCTATGTTGCACGGACAAGAATAATAAACACGACACAAACACAACACCTATTTTGGTTTGTCAGTGTATATTGGAGTGTACGGGTTGTGTGCAATACATGACCGATATGCATCTGACACAACATTGCCCGCATCTGACACAACATTGCCCACGTTTTTGGAGTGTTCGTGCTTTCTAGTGGTCCGGCAACAGAAAATACCATTTTATTTGTTTCATTATCTTTTCGGCCAAAAAAATGCAACTTCTTTTTTGAGGAATACTAATGTGAATGTTCTGAATTTCTATAGCCTCTTATTTCTGCATGCGAGTCTTCTTAATTATATGTCGAATTTTCAAGTCGAAAATATGTGAGTAATTTCCATTCTAAATGACAAAATGCAATGTTGGAATATATCTCGTTTCCGGTTGAGCCCTCAAAAGGGGGTGATAATGAGTTGGTAATTTAGTCCTACATTAGGTAGGAGGTGGGTCATGAGGTGTAGATAATTGTAATTGGTATAAGCCTTACATGAAAATTCCCTTTTAAGGTATATGGACACAATCCAATATCGCACCTTATGGGCCAACTCTGGTTCGGCTCACACCGTGTTTTCAATAAGTGGTATCAGAGCCCAATGTTACGAGACTGATTTGGACGGCTTTAATTGGTTCGAGACAGATGGTGCTGAACTTTCATGCGTGTAATCGAATTTTAGGCTCTCTTCTCAATGTGGAGTAGGAGCATCCTCTATAAGGTGGTCGGAAGGTGGATCAGACCTAAGGTCAGAGGCAACTACACGAATTGGCTTCAAAAGTAAGTCCGGTGCACCCAAGGTGGAACAAGACGTTGTGGTTGGCACACAATTCTGATGGGGATGAACGTATCGGCTTGGTAGTGTGGTCGAGTGAAACAAGATAATATGTTGGATCTCCTGGGTGCTCGGTTGGCGGAAACGATCAAAAGTAGTAGGGTGCTAAGGTTGTTCGGCTAGTGGGAACGAACTAAGGTAGTAGAGATGCTAAGATTGTTCGGCTGGCGGGGAACGAGCAAACGTAGCAAGGGTTTTAAGATGGTTCGGTCAACGAAAACGAGCTAAGGTGGAAATTGTTGGATTGTATCTCGCTTTCGGTTGAACCCTCAAAATGGGGTGACAATGGAGTTGTTAATTCAATCTCACACCGGGTAGGAGGTGCGATCATGATGTGTAGATAATTTGAATTGGTTCAGGCGTTACATAAGAATTCTCTTTTAAGGCACATTGACCCAGTCCAATATCGCACCTTATGGGCCAACTCCGGTTCGGGTCACACCGCGTTTTCAACATGCAAAACTCTCAACATCAAGAATTTCACCAATTCTCTCACATCTATTTATGTGAGGTACAGATCATCCGTGAAATCAAAATTCCATTCTTCTTTTCCAGAAACCCATTTTTGGTCTGTCAATATAAAAAAAGGACCTTTTTCATAAAGAACCTGTTGTCTGCTCCGCCAACACGAAAAGAAAAGGAAAAAAAAAAAACTTTTAATTACTTTAATTCACTTCTCAACAAAAAAGAAAAGTCAACTTCAATTTGATGGCAAGGAATGTGAATTTCTGATTTTTTTTTTCTTCTATCCTCCCGTTTCCGCAAGCGAGCCTTATCGATTGCAAGTCAAATTGCCATGTCGATGGAAAAAAAAGAAGCTAAATTTTGCACCAGTAAATTCATTCTAGAGAACATACTGCAAACTTCTCAAATTCAAAAAGTTCCATTCTCATATCCATCGTTTTCCTAGGGTTTCACCTTTGCTTACAAAAAGAGAAAAAGGCCAACTACAAACAAGAAAAAGGCCAGCTACAAACAAACTCGCGGCAATGGCCGGCATAGAAACAGCAAGAGTACCTGGAATTCGACAAAGAGACGGCAGAATCGACGAGCGAGCGAGCGCTGGCGATCGGTCGTCGGAGTTAGGGCTTCGCTTCCGAGTCCAACAAGAAAGCTTTCGAACGAATTCGAGAGAGAGGGAAGAAAAGGAAACTCCGCGAAAATAGTGTTCTATATCGATGATGATGATGATGATGATGATGATAGGAGGAAGAAAGAGAGAAGGGAGAAAAAGGATGCGATTTTGAAAGAGGAGAGGGAATGGTGCTCCGACTTATGTGGGGCCCGCAGTAAGTACTACCCTCCCTTTTTTCTTCTTCCTCTGCAAATTTTTCGCCTGTTTGACTTTGGTCTGTTGTCAGTTTCCAGGCTCAGAAGTGCCAGGTCAGCCCCTCCCTCCATGTGTCCTAATTGTCTCTGTCCCATTTCCCCTCCCTTTTTAGCCCCTTACTTTATGTAAATTACAAGGGCACAACATATTTTGATCGGGACTGTCCAAGTGTTAGTTTTTCATTATTTACAAGTTTGCCACTGAAAAATTATTCAGGACTATCAAGTGGTAGGTATAAAAGATAAGTATTATAATTTTTGTTTTCTTCCTCACTCTCCATTCCTCACAAGAATAAGAAGAAGAACAACAAGAAGAAAAAAAAACAAGAACAAGAACATCAATTTTTGCAAACCTAGTTTATTTTGATTTTTTGCTCTCTTCTAATTTCTCAGATCTCTTTCTTCAAACCCTACTTTATTTTTCTTCTTCTTGTTTGGGCATTATGGATGAAACCCTAGTTGCAGAAGAAATTGGGTTATCAAATCTATCAAATCTATTAGTCTATTAACCAATTTTTCTTTTAGTAATAGAAGAATTATGCATGAAATCCTAGTTGTAGAAGAAAACTATGGAAGAAATCCTAGTTGTAGAATAATTGGGTTCATATCAGGACTGCCACAATTTCTGACAGTCCTAGAAGTATTGAGGACTGCCAGAAATTGTGGCAGTCTTGAAATAGACTCGATGTACAACAGGATTGCCACAATTGCTGGCAGTCCTAGAAGTAGTGAGGACTGCCAGAAATTGTGGCAGTCTTGAGATAGACTCGATGTACAACAGGACTGCCACAATTTCTGGCAGTCCTAGAAGTAATAAGAACTGCCAGAAATTGTGGCAGTCCTGAAAGGGACATGTTCTACAACAGGACTGCCACAATTTTTGGCAGTCCTAGACATATTGAGGACTACCAGAAATTGAGGCAGTCCTGAAAGGTACTTGCTGTACAGCAAGTTCCTTTCAGGACTGCCACAATTTCTGGCAGTCCTAAAGTCGACATTTCCGAATAAAAAAAATATGTTATGATTTATTTCAATTTTGATAATATAGTGAAATATGCATTTTAGGATTTATTTTCATGCATTCTTTGTGAGGAAAGAAGTTATTAACCTTTATTTCCATACATTTTAGGGTTTATTTAATTTTTTGGGTGCCATCGAAATTAGGAAAGAGAAGAAAACTAGGGTTTTGATGGAGATGGTGATGATGGAAATGGTGGAGAAGAAGAAGATGATGATGATGAGAAAAAAAACTAGGGTTTTGATGAAGATGTGAGAATGGAAATGGTGGAGAAGAAGAAGATGGATAGAAGAAGAAGAAAGCTAGGGTTTGTGAAGAGAGAGAGTGAAATTTAGAAATGAGAGTGATTTTTTGGGTTTGGGGGGCTGTGGGCTTTGGACAGCCCCCTGAGTGAAATATTTTGATAGCCCTAGTAAAACACTACCAAAATAAGTCATATCAGCGACGAAATTAGCGACGCCGACTTAAAACGTCGCTAATATTTTTGGATTTAGCGACTCCAAAAGTATGCGTCACAATACGTCGCTGATAGCGACAAACAGCGACATATTGCGACTACCTTTAGTGTAATAAAAACTAACGTCGTTGATTTGTCGAAAAACATCAACAGTTTTATTAGTTCAGCGACGTTTAGCGTCGCAAAGAATATTACGTCGCCGAATATTAAAAGAATACCGACGCTTTGCGACGTATTTACGGACGTCGCTAATTTCTGCTAAATAGGGTTTCCTCGGTTTCTCTTTTCATTTCTCCCTCTCCCCAAATTTTTTGTTCCCGCCCCTCTTCCCCCGACCTCGACGACAGCCCGACCCCCTTCCCTCCGGCGCCGCTCATCCTCCTCCTCCACCGCGAGCCCCTTCTCCTCCCTCCGGCGAGCCCCTTCTCCTCCTCCTCCTCCACCACGAGCCCCTTCTCCTCCTCCACCGCGAGATCCTCCTCCTCCACCACCACGAGGAGACTGAAGGTAAACCCTAACCCTAATTGAGGTGTTTTTCGTGTCCAAAATGGACACGGAGACACATTACGACCATGTGTTCACTGATACAGTGTGTTCGTGAGGTTTTGGACACTTTGTGTCCATTTGTTGGACACGTGGACACCCGCAAGCATGCATATATATGTATTTCACCTCTGTACACTTAATGCCCTCCTCCTCCACCACCGAACTTGTCCTCCTCCTCCTCCTCCTCCACCACCGCGAGGAGACTGAAGGTAAACCCTAACCCTAATTGAGGTGTTTTTCGTATCCAAAATGGACACGGAGACACATTACGACCATGTGTTCACATATACAGTGTGTTCGTGAGGTTTTGGACACTTTGTGTCCATTTGTTGGACACGTGGATACCCCCAAGCATGCATATATATGTATTTCACCTCTATACACTTAATCCCCTACATACACTTGTGTATTTTCGTATTAGTTTGGATTTGCATATTGGGTTTGGGTTTCGATATAGTGTTTGATACATTGTTTCACCTTGCAACATTCCTACGCTTATTTTAGACAACAAGTATATGAACTAATTAGTCAACATCTATTTGTTGAAGTATGGTACTCCATTCTTCGTAAGTTCTAGCTATATATGTCTCAAGATCCAATACTCGAAAATCCCAAGAAGAAGAAGAAGAAAAGAATAAAATGACATCGCTCAACACCCTATGACAACTCTTTGTAGAATTGTGTTAAAGTGTGAGTTCTACAGTATGAGTTCTACAGTATGGTTCTCTTTGTAGAATAAAATGACATTGCTCAACCCTATCGATCCTCCATACAAGTCTTCCTTCATCTATTGTCTTAAAGTGTGAGTTCTACAGTATGGTTCTCTTTGTAGAATTGTGTCTTATTTTAGACAACAAGGGTTTCCTATTTTTATAGGTAACATGGCAACATGTGTAAGGGAACATATAGGTGTGTGTTTGTATTTGAAAGGGAGTGTCACAAGAGTAAGGCGTGAGCATGTGTTAGTATTTTGAGCTGTGAGAGTGTTTGTTCTATTGAGGTTAGTACCAACTGAAAAGTTAGGTTAAAAGAACCTGGGAACTATGGTGTGGTTGTATACATCATGTATATGTATGTGTGTGTTTAGTGGGAGAAAGGGGGAGGGTTAACTAGTACCAGGTATTTGGAGAGGAGGAAGAGTTTATACTAGTATATATAGACTAATATCCTAAAACTTGACTTATACAACTTAGAAATGGCTAGTTTGACCAAGTTGGACTAGTTTAGCTTAGAGTTGACTCGGTTGGACTATACATAATATATAGACTAATATCCTAAAACTTGACTTCTACAACTCAGCCTATATGAAATATTGTAGACACGGATGATATACCGCCGCGATAATCTCTAATCACCGCACGCACGAACACGTGAAAGAAAAGTTAGCAATGCGAAAAGAAGATGACAGATAATCTCTGACCATTTAACATAAAATGTTATGTGTACATATACTGCGGAAAGTATAGACCGCATGAACTGACAATTGCATATCATTCACTACCTTGATGTATCTATCTTACAGAATTATGGAGCTGAATTACTATCTGCGGAATCGTACTTGGATGTACAACCGTCATCCTGATGACATGTGCGGTGTGCGGGATGAATTCATAGAGGGTGTACACCAGTTCCTGCAGTTTGCCAAGGCGTTCCCTCAGTACATGGACGGTACCAAAATTAAGTGTCCGTGTGTGAGATGTCGCAACTTGAAATATCATCCAGAAGTGGATGTCACGTATCATTTATACTCGAAGGGTTTCACGCCGAATTACTATCAGTAGAGCGAGCACGGAGAACTTGTGTCTTTAGCATCGGAGTACGAGCCTTATGTGGATGTACACAACAACGCTCCTTACGACGATGGGTTGGTGAACATGGTTTTCGATGCGGCCGAGCCTAGTTTTGATCCGGATGATCATGATGCACCCGAGGAGGCACCGAACCCCGATGCTGCATAGTTCATGGAGTTACTGGAGAATGCAAGGACTCCATTATATCCTGGTTGTGAGGATCATTCACCGTTGGAGGTGGTTACAAGATTGTTGAGCATCAAGTCCGATTTTAACATGTCGCAAGATTGCTACAACCGTCTTATGGAGTTGCTTATAGAAATATTGTCTGAGGGTGCGCAGTTGCCTAAAGACTTCTACCGGTCTAAGAGGATGGTTAGATCGCTCTGGATGGGATACGAAAAAATCGATGCCTGTCGCAACGGGTGCATGTTGTACTACAAAGACGACAAGGATGAAGATGCCTGCAGATTTTGTGGTGTCGATCGCTACAAGGCATGTGGTAGAGGAAAGTTTATCGGTTCCAGGAAGCCTACCTCTTCGATGCACTACTTGCCGTTGATGCCGCGGTTGCAGCGGTTGTTTATGGTGAAGGAAACTGCAAAAAATATGAGTTGGCATAAGCGGGAACATACCGAAGGAGTGTTGGATCACCCATCTGATGGAGAAGCATGGAAGCACTTTGATCGAGAGTATCCAGATTTTGCTTCTGATCTGCGTAATGTCAGATTGGGTCTCTGCTCCGACGGTTTTACCCCATTCGGACTTTCGGGATCCCAGTATTCGTGTTGGCCTATGATCGTCACCCCGTACAATCTACCGCCTTGGATGTGCATGAAGACTCCGTATATGTTTCTCACCGTTATTATCCCAGGTCCGAACAATCCGAAAAGGAACATCGATGTGTATTTACAGCCGTTGATTGATGAGTTGAATCAGCTGTGGGAAGTAGGTTCCAACACGTACGATGTATCTAGAAAACAAAATTTCCAGATGCGGGCAGCACTTATGTGGACCATCAACGACTTTCCGGCCTATAGAATGTTATCTGGATGGAGCACGCATGGTCATTTTTCATGTCCGTATTGCATGGACAACACTAAGGCTTTCCGTTTGAAACACGGAGGCAAACCGTGCTTGTTCGATTGTCATCGACAATTCCTGCCGAAGGATCATCCGTACCGGAGGAATAGGAATGCTTTTCGTGCTGGCGTTGTGGAGAAGGCTAATCCCCCGCCAAGGTGGACCGGATATACGATATGGAAAGAGGTAAAAGATTTACCAAGAGCTATTGAGCAGCCTGCTACGGGCTACAAGTGTGACGGATTTGGTCGCACTCATAACTGGACGAAGAGGAGTATATTCTGGGATCTTCCATATTGGAGCACCAATCTGATTAGACATAACCTTGATGTCATACATATCGAGAAGAATGTGTTTGACAATATAATTAATACTGTAATGGACGTAAAGGGGAAGACGAAAGACAATCCAAAGGCTAGATTGGACTTGGAAGAAATATGTAGACGTCCTGCATTGCATTTGATAGAGGACGGGAATGGGAAGTTGAAGCAGCCTAAGGCAATTTTCTCACTGGAGAAGGAGGATAAAGTGAGGCTTTGTAGGTGGATTCAAGGTCTGAAATTTTCAGATGGGTATGTTTCGAACTTGAGAAGATGCGTCGACCTCAAGGAGAACAAACTGACAGGTATGAAGAGCCATGATTGTCACGTATTCATGGAGCGGTTAATTCTGATTGCATTTCAGGAATTCTTACCGCAGGCAGTTTGGGATCCATTGACGGAGCTTAGCATATTCTTCAGGGACTTTGTTCTAAGAAATTGCTCGTTGAACGTCTAGAAAAGCAATAGAAGGACATTGCGGTAACACTGTGCAAGCTAGAGAGGGTGTTCCCTCCCGGATTCTTTGACTCTATGGAGCATTTGCCGATTCATCTTTCCTACGAGGCACGTGTTGGTGGACCCGTCGAATATCGATGGATGTACCCGTTCGAGCGACATTTGAATCACTTAAAAAGAAAGGTGAAAAATAAGGCTCCGGTCGAGGGTTCTATTTGTGAAGCCTATATTCTCGAGGAGATTATAAATTTCTGCTCCTCCTATTTCAAACCTCATGTTGCTTCAAATAAAACGAGGACTCCGAGAAACGACGACGGATATGAAGAATTTAATGATGGAATACTGAAAGTATTCAATGCGTCCGGAAAGCCTTCGGAGAAAATGAAGAAGAGATATTTGAATGACGAAGAGCTAAGGGCTGCTCAGTTGTATGTATTACTCAATTGCGACGAGGATGAAGTGGAGAAGCTAGAGGGGTAAGTAACTCAGGATGATGAGTTTACGTCATCTCAATGTAATAGTATAAGCTAATATTATTGTACTAATCTGCGGTTGCTTCGTTGTTTTCCAGCACATATAATGATGAGTTGAGGCTGGTTAGACCCTACCTAACAGACGAAGCATTAGAACAAGAAATGAGACGTCATTTTCTTTCTTGGTTGAGCGAATATGTAAGTAGCTCGGTAATTACTAGCCTCTTCTAATGCAACTGCGCAATAAATAACTTATTATCGCTTCTTTGATATTCAGGTCGATCGTCTAATTTCACCCGAGATTGAATTAATTAGAACTCTTGCCAAGGGACCAATTACTTTTGTTAAAATATGGCCAAGTTACTGTGTCAATGGCTTTCGATTCAAGTCGACAAATGCTCCGATCAGAGACAGCTTCCTGGATCTTGATTCCACGAAAAACAGTTATTTGTGTATCAAGTCTTCAAACTACAATGACGTCGATCCAGGAAATGATTTCTTTGGCATCTTCGAGAGATTGTGGAGTTGTCATATAATAATGGCAGAGAACCTGCAAAGATCGTGTTGTTCAAGTGTGAATGGTTCGATCCGATTAAAAATCAAGGTTGAAAAATTGACAAGCATGGTCTTCTGGATATAAACTACAAGCGTAGATATCAAGGCTACGAACCGTTTGTCCTAGTAACTCAGGCTCAGCTCGTGTACTTCACAGCTTATCCGAGATGGGGAGCAACGAAGTCTGACTGGTGGGCAGTATACAAGACTAAAGCCAGAGATACTTTTGATGTTGACAAAAAAGCTTACCAGGAGGACGAGCTACCTCTTGTAACCAATATTGTCGATGTAGACTCCACGGAAGTTACGCATTACACGACACATAATGTAGAAGATGTAGAATTATCCGAAGAGGAAGACGAAGCCGACGAAGGCGAAGATGAAAGTGAAGATGAGGAGGAAGAGGAAGATAAGGTCGAGGAAGACGAACAAGATGATTATTCTGAAGATGATTGAGAGAGATATACTTATCTGAACTTAGATGTTTCTTCTAGAATATATTATCTGGACTTAGATGTTTATTATAGAATGTATCATCATATGTTGTCTTGGTTATTATCTTGTCTTTGTTGTACTTTCATATTTCTAGTCTCTATTATTTGTTGTACTTTCATATTTCTAGTCTCTATTATTTGTTTTACTTTCATATTTCTAGTCTCTATTATTTGTTGTATTATCATATGCTGTTATCAGGTATGGCAGGTCGTCGTGGAGCGTTCCGAAGGGGACAACGAGGTCACTCTCCTCCGGTACTTCCTACAGGTACTGCTAGAGGACAGAGTTTTCCTTCGGTACCTCATTCTGGTACCGGCTCTGGATCCTCGTCGCCGATTACTCCTCCATATCGGACAGTAGGTGGGCCTGGTGGGACGATGTCACGTGGCATATCTCCTGGGACGAGTAGTTCCAGGCCTGTTGAGAGTGCTCGCCCGTCTAGCGTTCCTGCTGCTGATACGACGATGGAGACGGATGAGCAGATGGCGAAGGCTGCACCGACGGCCGAGGCGACGGCGCCGACGGCTGACCAGCATCATGCAGATGATGCGTACACACCTCCGGAGGAGAGGAGGATGGAGATCTGGGCCGACGGTACAAAGTAGGTATTTTGGTTTATAATTTTTTTTCTTTCTATTTTTATCATAATTATACTTTTTTCATGAATATAATATGTTTGTATAGATATCGTCCCCCAGAGGTATAGAGACGTCTAGGCCACATGCTGAGGCATAATTATGGTGGTGCTTGGATTAACTACTCTGAGGCTCCGGACGAGAGGAAGGCCTTCTGGTTTGCGCGCTTCAAGGTAAAAATATATTTGCTTTTAACATGAATCATATAATTTTTGTATATTATATATAACTGATAAATATTTGGTTTGCGCTCTTCTAGGATATGTTTTTCTATCCACCGCACCGGGCCGAGCTTATCGAGGGGATGTTTTCTGCCGTCGCTGCCAAGCTGATCCGCGACTCTATCAATGATCAGAAGGATCGTGATCGTGCTGGAAAGCCAATCCAAGGTTGGATCACCCCTGATCAATGGAATGCGATGAAGGCTCGATTCGAGGAGCCAAGGTACAAGGAGAAGTCGGAGAAGGCTAAGGCGGCTAGGCAACACGCCTCGAAGTGGTACGATGGGTCGATTTCGATGACGGAACATTTCTGTCGTCTGGTATGTCTTTCTCTTTTAGAAATATTATTTTAATACAAAACTGATAAATTATTACTAAGATAATATATTTAACTACAGGTAAGGAAGGTCGGTAACGCCGACATGGTGACCGTCTTTCTGGCCACCCATCGTCGCGGCGGTGACCTTATTGACGAGAGGGCCGAGCAGACTTATGTAAGTATTACAATACGTTATCTTAATTTAATACTTCGTGTCAATTTTAATATAACTTAGTAAATATGATGCAAATAAATATTCATGTAGTTAGTAATAATAAGTACATTAATTAGAAATTAGAAATAATAAGTACATTAATTAGAAATTAGTAATAATAAGTACATTAATTAGAAATTAGAAGTTAGTAATAATAAGTACTTTCTAGGCCGAGTATCAGAGGCTGCGGGAATGGACGGCTGCGAGTGCACCTGATACAGGAGAGGCCGGTACTTCCTCGCAGCCCACTCAAGCTCTGTCGGAGGACGAGCTGTAGATTGCCGCCGCTGGTGGACTCCGTAGGGGTACGTACTACGGTACGGGATCCTATGGTGCCCTAGTTGCGACCCAGTCCTCTAGGACATCTCCTGCTAGTGTGCATGGTCCACAGCCGTCCCAGGAGTCTGTCCGGGTCCACCAGATGATGGAGTCTCTCCGTGATGACCTGCTACGACGGATCGAGGAGCAGTCTCAGCACCCTACGGAGGATCCTACGCTGCTAGCACGATTGGATGCGCTCGACCGCGGTATTATGGACCTCAGGGAGACGATTGAGAGGACAGAGCGCACCGTTGGAGGGTTAGAGCGCATGGTGACGGAGCTGCAGACAGGACAGGTGACCATGGCCGAGAGGATGAGATTGGCACAGGAGTCGATGGTCCAGAGCAGTGATAGAATGTTATCTATCATGGATGCATACCACCAGCGACTTACAGCGTTGGAGCGTGCTGGTCTTCCGGGTGCGCCTTCATCGTCGTCGACTCCGTCGCCTCTACCGCCTTCTTCTTCGACACCGACTCCACCGACGTCATTGCCTCCATCGGTATCGATTTCACTTGAGGAGTATGAGTTATTCTTATCCCTTCGTCGCGGCGGTTCCCCTTCTGTACCAGATTCCTAGTAGTCCTAGTTAGGACTGTTTTTTTGTGTTTGTTTCATTCTTTGTTTGTGACTTGGATATTTGTTGGTTGTGTAGATTTGGATTTTTGGATCCTATTCTATTTGTTGGTTGTGTGTAGACTTTGGTTATTTGGTTGTAGACTTTGTTATTTGGTGTAGAATTGGTTATTTGGATACTTGGTTATTTGGATATTTGGTTATTTGGATATTTGGTTATTTGGTTATTTGGTTAGTTGTTGTGTGATTGTTGTAAACTTGGTTATAGGGACTGAAATCTCTGTACAGTGAGAAATGGACATTCTGAGAACTGGACATTGTGTGATTGTTGTAGACGTGGTTATAGGGACTGAAACCTGTGTATAGCAAGAAATGGACATTCTGTGATTGTTTGGATCCTATTCTACAGTGAGAAATGGTTATCTTTTTTAAACTGCAGGAAGAAATGGACATTCTGTATTTTATTATTTTTATTTTTTTTGCAGACTTAGCGACGTTTACCGACGGCCACCGACGTACATTTACGTCGGTAAACGTCGATAAATATGCGATATTATCCAGGGTACCGACGTTTTAGCGACGTCATTATATGTCGGAGAACGTCGGTGCACGTCGGTAATCATCCTAGGAATTCCCAGGATTTATCGATTTTTACCGACTTTGAACATGTCACTAAACCACCGACGACTCGTCGATAATTCGTCGGTAATTTACCGACGCGTAGTGACACGTAGTAATACGTCGCTAATCCACCGACGTCACGACGGTAGACGTCAGCAATTTACCGACGAAAAAATACGTCGGCAAATGTCGGTAATTACGACGTTTAGCAACGTTTAGAAGATTAGCGACTTATATTTCAGCGACTATGACAAAATGTCGGTAATTTCGTCGCTAAATATTTTTAGCGACAAAAATTGTTGTTTTAGCGACGTCTTTAGGCGTCGCTAAAACGACTTATTCTGGTAGTGAAAGTTCCTCCCAACCTGGCTAGCCCTGATCAAAAAGTTATGTGCCCTTATAATTAGCCTTATTTTAGAGTATTACAAAAGAAACTACAAAATTTACTCGGGATTATCTAAAAAAAAATTTCATTTACAAATTTATCACTCAAAAATAATTACTAAGAGATTGTCCGCTACATAATGAACTGCCAATATTTTTGACAGTCCTAGACAAACATATATGGCTGTGAAAATTTTCTACAGTCATGTGGACTGTCAAAAAAATGACAGTCCATAATATTGGTAGGACTCTCAAAAATTCTGGCAGTCCTAAAAAAATATGTTGTTTATTTAGGATTGTCAAAAGATTTGACAGTCCATATGTAGTGGACAGCCCCTTAATAATATTTTTCGATGACAAACTTTGTAAATTAAAAAAAGAATGGACAGCCTTGAGTAACTTTTGTCACGTCCTAGACTCAAAACTCATGGGACCATCACGTAACTTTGCCAGCTGATACACACTCAAGGACGAACCCATTTTATGGAACCCCTCAAGCATGTTCTTAAACTGTGTATAAGGTCTCAAGTTCAGTACATAAGTCACACGCAATGTCTATATTGTTGACCCAAACTGGATCAAGTCAACCTAATTTTGAGTATTAACAAAAATGATACCTGTTATGATCCAATATGACACATCAAGCCAAAATCAGAACAATATCACATATCGGTTCAAGACAGACGTCATCAACATATGCTGCTATTACTTGTATTATGTGTCTGTATTTTTACATTTATTTGAGTCTATGATTATGTACGCTGAGTAGCACTGAGTGTCTTAAACCTAGAATTACTTATCCAAAGCTCTACCAAACAATCATCAAACCAAGCCCATTTGAACATCCCAGCCCAATTAAACATTATGGCCCAAGAAAGTAGAATTCGGGCCAAACTCTGGATCCTGAAAACCAGGATCCTAATTTCTAGGGTTTGCTGGTTGCTAGTTGTCCAACGGCCAAAAATTTGAATTTTGGGACAAAGTTCTGGTCGAACTCTGCCTCCCTGGACTAGTATATATAGGCCATGATTTTTTTCTTTTTCATTCATCTCTTCATCTCATCTTCTCATCTTCTATAGCCTTATACATTCTAAGCCTACTCTTTCCATCTACTAGCCACACAACTTCCTAAGCCCCAAGGTGCTCAGTGCAATTCAGCTAGAAGTTCTGTGCAAGAGTTTGAAAGTAGTCGCTTGGATAATTCCAAGTTTTGCCTTAGCAAAAGTGTAAGAAGTTGGTGTACTCTTCTGAGTAAAGGCACGTGGTGTACCTCTATTTCACAAATAATGGATTTCAATCTTGAGCTAGAGTTCTCAGGCCTGGACTAGTCCTCCACGAGGGAAACCAGATTAAAATTACTGTGTTTGCATATGCTTTTCTGATCTCTTTTATTTTCGTATTAATACTCTGATTAATTATTCTGTTGGTGAAAGAGTTATTTTTTATTTGGTTATTATCGACACAAACTCTATTCACCCCCTCTAAAGTTGCCTACACGTACGTCAATTGGTATCAGAGCCATGTTCTCTTATATCGGATTAACATCCTAGAGCTGATCTATGGCAACCACACAACCTATCTTTACCAACTATGGTGAGGGACAATCCACAAATAGGCCACCCCTATTTGATGGAACCAACTACACCTATTGGAAGACTAGAGTGAATTTTTATCTCAAGTCTCTAGACTTTGATCTTTGGACCATCGTCACTGATGGTTACAAGAAGCCTGCTACAATTACTGTCGAGGGGACTCTCACTGAAAAACCCTATGATAAATATACCGACCAGGAAAAGAAACAGGCTAGTCTAGATGCTAGGGCTATTAATGCTCTCTTTTGTGCCATAGACAGACTCAATTCAACATGGTCTCTACATGCTCCACCTCACATGAAGTATGGAAGCTTCTGGAGGTGACCCATGAAGGAACCACACATGTTAAAGAATCAAAGATCAGTCATCTGACACAAGAATACGAGGCATTCAAGATGAAGCCAACTAAAACAATCACTCAAATGTTCACAAGGTTCATCGACATCGTCAACCCGCTATCTTCCCTTGGCAAAGAGTACTCCAACCATGAGAAGATCCGCAAGCTGCTCAGAGGGCTACCAAAAATCTGGAACCCCAAGGTGACGGCAATCATCGAAGGCAATGATCTCACAATATGTTAATAGAAACTTTGATGGGCAAACTGATGACTCATGAGCTCGATCTCAAAGACTTCGACGAACTTGCTCCAAAGCAAAAGGAAATCGCGCTTAGAGCTCATCGTCGAAGAACCATTCCAGAGGAGACAGACGACGATAACTCCGATGGTGATGATCAAGCACTTTTGGTACGCAACTTCAAGAAGTTTTTACGCTTCAACCAAAGGAAGAAGGACCAAAAGGAAGACGATGAAGAACCCACTTGCTTCGGCTGCAAGAAGACATGATACGTCAGAAAAGACTGTCCTATAGCAAAAAAAGGAGACAAATATGAGAAGCCGTATAAGAAGTCATCCTCACGGAAGTATGCAACACCAGTATCTGGCATGAAAGCGAAGCCAGTGACTCAGACGAGGAAGATGACACTCCCCAAGACTCGGCCAACGTCTGCCTAATGGCAACATCTGATAAGGTAACTCGTGATCGTCTTGATGATTTCACTTTTGATGAACTTGGTGATGCCTTTAGTGATCTAGTTGAAGACTACAAAAAGGTTATTAGCAAGTATAGACATGATAAGGAAAAAATCACGGCTTATGAAGTTGAGATCCATCGACTTTCTTGCTTACTAGATAATGTTAGAGACACACCTCCCACAGAGGACACCGAGGAGGTATCCAAGCTTAAATTAAGCTTACACAATGCCGAATCTATCATTAAGAATCAAATACGTAAGATTTCAGCTCTCAATAAAGAGCTTGCTGAAGAGAAAAACAAGTACAAGGTTGCTACTGCTAGAATTAATGGTCTTTCTGCTAAGTATGATGAAGTGTTTGCTGCCTCTAAGAAATTAGAGATCAGATTGGGTAAACAGGTTGCTCAACCTCAAACTCAGTCTCACAGTCACAACACATACACTAAACACCAACACAGTAGAACACGTCATCACAATAACATACATCCACGTACTACACGTAAACATGCTTTTATGTACATATATTTCCATGCAGCACGTAAAACACCTACACGTAGTTATTATCATAATCCTGCTGCTACACATAGTCACTATCATCCTGCCACTACACATAGTCACTATCATCATCCTGCACCCACATATAGATATCACTATCATCCTGTACCAAATACAAATATGCATGCTACATGTACATACTGTGGTTTACATGGACACGTATCACCACAGTGTAGAATTAGAAAATTAGTTGATAAGAATCTATATACATGGGTACCAAAAACTAACCGTTCAGGACCCTCAAAGATCTGGGTAGCAAAGGTCACATCTACTTCTGGTGTAGGTGGACCTTCCTTTACTAACTAGAAGCAAATAGATTCTCGATAGTGGGTGCTCGCGACATATGACTGGAGATGCTAATCTATTCGCAACACTATCGATGAAAAGGGAAGGATATGTATCCTTCGACAACAATTTGAAAGGTTATATCATAGGTAATGGTACTATTGGTAATCCTCCTTCTCCCGTCATTAAGGATGTCTGTTTAGTGACCGAGTTAAAGCATAACTTGCTCAGCATTAGTCATCTTGCTGATCATGGATATGATATTAACTTCGGGAAAACTAAATGCTGTATCTATGAGAGATCATCTGGAGACATCATTTGTGAAGGGATAAAAGAAGATAACATATACATTTTCTATTTGTCTAGAGATACTAACAGTGTAGGAAGATGCCTCTACGCCCACAAAGACAAAAGGCTATTATGGCACCAGCGTCTTGGTCATGCTAACATGGACACTATATTCAGACTATCTACCAAGAAGCTAGTAAGAGGACTGCCTGACATCACATTCAAAAAGGACACGATATGTGCCGAATATGAAAAAAATAAGGATACCAAATCTTCTTTTAGATCCATCAATACTGTAAGTACCATTCGACCTTTGCAATTGCTTCACATGGACTTATTTGGACCTAGTAGAGTAGCCAGTCTTGGCGAAAAAATGTTTTTGTTATTGTAGACAATTTTTCTAGATTTACATTGGTTTTCTTCCTTACAAACAAAAGTGATACAATTTCTGTTTTCAAAGTATTTTCTAAAAAGGTTTAAAACAAAAAATACTACATGATTACTCGAATCCGAAGTGATCATGGTGGCGAATTCAAAAATTTTGATTTTAAAAAGTTTTGTGAGTCAAATAGTTTTGATCATGGATTTTCATGTCCAAGAGCTCCTCAACAAAATGGTGTCGTGGAGCGGAAGAGCAGAACTCTTGGCAATATGGCCAGAGTCATGTTGAATCATTTTTTTCTTCCAAAATATTTTTGGACAGAAGTTGTCAATACCGCATGCCATGTTTTGAATAGTATGTTAATTCAACCTATTTCGAAGAAAACTCCCTATGAACTTTGGTTTGGTAGGATACCTAATATTTTTTATTTTTGAGTGTTTGGTTGTCGTTGTTTTATCCTAAATACCAAAGATAACTTAGGCAAGTTTGATGCCAAAGCTGATGAAGGTATTCTTTTTGGATATGCTGCCAAGAGCAAAGGATATAGAGTGTTCAACAAACGCTCTATGATTGTTGAAGAGTCTACTAATGTTACATTTGATGAGAGTAATAGTATAGCTGCTATCCCCGATGACGACGTTGACGCTCACATTGAACCATCAACTTCTACACCTGTGGATACATCACCCGGAACCAGTTCTCTGGAGGGCTTACCAAGAAGTTCCAATTCACGCCTTCACATCCAGAAAACTTGGTAATAGGTGAGGTATCAAAATGGGGTAACTACTCGATCTTCTTTAAGAGACTCTATAGCTAGCACTGCATTCATTTTTCAGATAGAACCCAAAAACATTTTAGAAGCTTTTAACGATGAATTTTGGATATCTGCAATGCAAGAAGAACTCAACCAATTCTAAAGGAGTCAGGTTTAGGAACTTATTACTAAACCCTGACCATTCGATCATTGGTACTAAATGGGTTTTTTGTAACAAAGTTAATGAGGACGGTTCAGTCACTCGTAATAAGGCTCGTCTCGTAGCTCAAGGATACAACCAAGAGGAAGGTATCGACTACGATGAGACGTATACTCCTATTGCACGACTTGAATCTATTCGTATGCTTTGTGCATTTGCAAATTTCCAAAACTTCAAACTTTTTCAAATGGATGTAAAAAGTGCTTTTCTAAATGGCTTTATTAAAGAAGAGGTTTTTGTAAAACAACCGCCTGGTTTTGAAAATCACAAATTTCATGACCACGTTTTCAAACTTAAGAAAGCGTTATATGGCCTCAAACAAGCTCTCAGAGCCTGGTATGAATGCCTTAGCACCTTCTTACTAGATAAAGGTTTTTCAAAAGAAAAAAATTGACACGACACTTTTCATAAAATCTCTTGATGACACCATTTTGTTAGTTCAAATTTATGTAGATGATATCATATTTGGGTCTACTAATGAGGGTCTATGCAATGAATTTACCAGGTGTATGCAGAACGAGTTTGAAATGAGCATTATAGGGGAGCTCAACTACTTTCTTGGACTGGAAGTCAAATAATACTCGCAAGGCGTCTTCATCAGTCAATCGAAGTATACAAAGGACATGCTGAAAAAGTTTGAGCTTGACAACATCAAACCTATCAGTACTCCTATGGCTACTACAACAAAGTTGGAACCTGATGAAAGCGGTAAACCTGTTGATCAACGTAAGTATCGAGGTATGATTGGTAGTCTATTGTATTTAACTGCTAGTCATCCCGATATCATGTTTAGTGTTTGCCTATGTGCTAGATATCAAGCTAACCCTAAGGAATCACACATGACCGCGGTTAAGCGTATCTTTATATATCTTAAAGGAACTATTACGGTGGGCTTGTGGTATCCCAAAACCACTATCTTTGACTTAATCAGATATTCCGATACAGATTTTACGGGATGCAAAGTCGACCGTAAGAGTACTAGCAGCACTTGTCATTTGTTAGGAAAGGCTTTAGTCTCATGGTTTAGCAAGAAGCAGAATTCTGTCGTACTATCCACAACAAAAGCTGAGTACATCACAGCTGGTCGTTATTGTGCACAAATTCTGTGGATGAAGCATACTCTTGAAGACTATAACTTACTATTCAAGCACATACCTATTTTCTGTGATAACATGAGTACAATTAATTTGACAAAAAATCCTATATGTCACTCATGCACAAAGCATATAGAGATTAGGCATCATTTTTTGCGTGATCATCAACTACATGGCACCATCAACTTAGAATTCATTGACACTGAACATCAGCTAGCAGATTTTTTCACAAAAATACTAGCCGAAGAGCGCTTCAACTTTCTTCATCGAGAGTTAGAAATTTTGGATGAAACTGTCATACAATAAGTTATACCTGCGTAAATAACGGTTATAACATATATCATTCATGGTGACATTGCTTTGGGTACAAGCCGAAAGGGCCCTCTAATAACAAGGCGTAAAATCCTAAGCGACATGGTGCACTAGTCTTCGGACTACTGCTAGCTGGGATCTGGCTCCTACAACTAACCTGAGATAGTTCAACTATGCTGATAAGTGTTTTAACAATAATTTACTGTCTAGTTTTAATTATTGTCTGCCTAATATCTTTCAAGATTACTAAGTCAAGACAAATCCTATTAAATCCTTCTTAAAAAACTATCTTTTTTAAACTTTTTGAGTTCTGGCACCAAGCTCACAGAGCTCGGGCCTAACTCTGTCTGCTGAGTTCCAGAACCTCCAGCAGCTCTTAGCCATCCATTATTTTCATCTAAGGGCCACGATTGCGAACAGCCGGCCCTACTCTTCAAATACCCGAATTTCCTCTCTCTCTCTCTCTCTCTCTCTCTCTTCATTACCACCTTCTTCAACCTCTCTCAAAACCCTTCCTCTCCAAACCCTAATCCTATAACTCCCAATTCTTAAGGATTTCTCTTCCCAAACTCAAGAATCAAGGGTTTGTGGTGATTCTCCTCCATCTCCAACATTTTGTTTGAGGTATAAATCACCCTTCACCATCTTTTTTTTTTCATTTTGTTTTTATTGTCAATGGCTCCTAGATTGCTTAATAGGGAGAAGAGGCCTAGAACTGAAGGTGCTTCTTCATCTAATCCTCCTCCTTCTCCACAAATTGTTCAACCCATCCATCCTATATTTAAACCTCCACCTCCGCCTAATGCCAACACCTTTGATGAACAAATATTTGTCTCATTAGATGCTTCTATTGAGTGGTTTTCGGATTTTAAATCAAGGAGTGTTGAGCCGGGGCATCCGATCAACTTCACCATTAACTCTGACTTTGATCCTAACTTTAAGGATCTTTGTTTAGATGAACTTGTGTCTACCCAATCCGTCAACTAAATGCCATCCAAATATTTTACTGTAATATGACACATGACGACACTAGAATTTATTTCCGTGTCGTCGGTATTGACATCTCTTTCGACGATTTTGATCTTGCCGAGTTTCTCGAACTTCCCGATCCCAACTCTTAGAAGAGAATCACTAATGCTCGTGAATTCCAATTCGCTGGAGACATCACTCTTGAGGGTTTCAAGGATATGATGTGTGAACCTAACACACGCCCTCGCAAACTTAAGGCGAAGTATCTCAATAATCACTTTTATGAACTTCATCGGATAATCTTTTCATCTATGTTGCCCAAAGCGGGATCCACCGATGAAGTTACTTATCATGAGATCACAACCCTTTACTACCTTCACTTTACTATCCCCTTCAATTTTCCTCGCACGATGATGGACTGGATTATTTGTGCAAGGAAGAAGCCAAAGTCGCTTGTCTACGCGATGTATCTACCCTTGATCTTCCGTGCCTTTCACGTCCCTTTGGACGAATGTCAGATCTTACCCGCTCCTGTCTTTCTATCCAAGGCCCACAGATCTACTGCTGTCGTTGCTTCTCCTGAGCCAGTTGAGAAGGTACCATCTGATCCTGATGCACCTGAGCATGAGCCTCCAGCCATCCTTGGCTCTATCAGTAAAATACTGCATGATCGCTTCCATTTGGAAGATGATCGTTACATTGCTTGGATTATTGTACTACTCTTTAGATGAGTGCCATCAGCAACACACTGCATGACATCCAGTACAACATGGCTCGACATCCCACTATGTCATTTCCTACGGGACGGGACCCTTCTTGTGAAGGTTATCGGATTGACGACCCCTGGGCCATGCAGTATCTGGATCCGGACGCAACGTTTGTTGATCCTTATCGCTCTGCCAGTGACCCCTCAAACACTGCTGGACCATCCCGCGCTCCATGATGGTTGTAGTTTCGTTCCTGCTGCTGCTGATAACTTAGTTATGCTTTAGTTATGCATTGTAGTTTCCTACTATTAGCATTATGCTTTATAGTTCCTCTTCTTTATTGTATGACTGCAAGTTGGCTTAGTTTGAATTTTTTTATAAATTGCTAGTTCTATTTTCCATGGTTATGTGATTGCAATTCTTCTCCTTGTTAATCATTTATCTGTTTATGGGGGAGAACTTCGATATTTTTTTTGTGATAAATGAAAAAGGAGGATACATATTTGATTATATATGTTTGCATATTATCATGTTGTGTTTGGATAAAAGCTGTCTCAGGACATATCTATTTATGGGGGATTCGGCATATCCATCTACGGGAGAGCTATTCATTCTATTCATTTTTTGCTCTTACTCCCTACAACATGTGTCCATGTATGAACATTGGGGCATTAAATATCATTTTATCAATTATAAAATGGAGGAGATTGTTGACCCAAACTGGATCACAGTCAACCTAATTTTGAGTATTAACAAAAATGATATCTGTTATGATCCAATATGACACATCAATCCAAAATCAGAACATCCTCATATATCGGTTCAAGATGAACGTCATCAACATATGCTGCTATTACTTGTATTCTATGTCTGTATTTTTACATTTATTTGAGTCTAGGATTATGTACGCTGAGTAGTACTGAGTGTCTTAAACCTAGAATCACTTATCCAAAGCTCCACCAAACAATCACCAAACCAAACCAAGCCCATTTGAACATCCCAACCCAATTGAACATTCTGGCCCAAGAAAGTAGAATTCGGGCCGATCTCTGCCCTAGGCAGAGTTCGGGCCGAACATTGGTTCCTGAAAATCAGGATCCTAATTTCTAGGGTTTGCTGGTTGCTAGTTTTTCAACGGCCAAAAACTTGAATTTTGGGACAGAGTTCTGGCCGAACTCTGCCTCCCTGGACTAGTATATATAGGCCATAATTTCTTTCTTTTTCATTCATCTCATCTTCTCATCTTCTATAGCCTTATACATTCTAAGCCTACTCTTTCCATCTACTAACCACACAACTTCCTAAGCCCCATGGTGCTCAGTGCAATTCAGCTAGAAGTTCTGTGCAAGCGTTTGAAAGTAGTCGCTTGGACAATTCTAAGTTTTGCCTCAGCGAAAGTGTAAGAAGTTGGCGTGCTCTTCTGAGTAAAGGCATGTGATGTACCTCTATTTCACAAATAGTGGATCTCAATCCTGAGCTAGAGTTCTCAGGCCTGGACTAGTCCTCCACGAGGGAAACCAGGTTAAAATTGTTGTGTTTGCGTATGCTTTTCTAATCTCTTTTATTTTCGCATTAATACTTTGATTAATTATTATGTTGGTGAAAGAGTTATTTTTTATTTGGTTATTATCGACACAAACTCTATTCACCCCCCTCTAGAGTTGCCTACACGTACTTCATATATCTCATCCACAGTAATAAAGATAAGCTAAATCAAAATAAATAAATGATGAATATAAATATGATTCGAGTTCATCCAGAAATAAATTCACGTTCATGGAGACAAATCCACTACTAGTGACAAAAAAAAAGATAAAGACAGAAAAATAAAAACTAAGTCCAGATTCCAATAAATTAGACATCAATAATGTTTGTCAATTGAACAAGTAAATCCTATAGACTGTAGCCAAGGCAAGAGTCTCCCAATCTATATTATATCTCAATTGTAGTTCAGGACAAGAACTTCCAATCGAGAGCAGTTAAGTAGCCAATCCTAGTATCAATCTCCTCGCCTAAGAGGATATATTGCACCCCAATCCCAAAATCTATAAGCACTAGAACACGTGGCATGCCAGCAGACACACTCCATAGATATCCAATTTAATAGACCCATTGGAAAGTATTTTAAGCTGTAAAATATAATCATAATCATGACAGTCACAGGCATCTATACTCATCCACAGATATAAATATAAAATAACAAGAAGCATGACATCATCGTGCTGAATAAATGAACTAAAATAATGTCAAATAATATAAAAATAGTCACGTGGGGAAAATCTATAGATACAAGTCTAATCAAAATAAAATGAATGATACAAGTCCCAAATGAAATATAAAAGAAACCACTATAAGTCCACAGCTCTAACAGAAAATAAAATAAAATAGCAATAAATGAAGAACTACTCCGGTGCAAGCTCGTCTTTCTCAGCTGATACAAAAGACGAATACCCTTCCGACCCATACTCCTCAGGAAACATCTCGTCAACTATATCTAAAAAATAACTAGGTCCTCGAGGGATATAGCAAGGCAGATAATATACAAGCTAAAGTGCAGTAAATAAAATATGTGACTAAACAAAACTGATGTGACGCTTTGAGGACAACGTTGCAAGTCCAGACATCTCTGAAATAAAAGACATCCGGATCTTGCGTACATATAGCCTTAGCTCTGGTACCGGTGTCTCAACGGTAACTAGGAGAGAAACATGGATCACAGAAAATAGGTAATCTCTCCAAATAAATATAGATACATAATATAAATGTGTAGTGAACTGTATGGCCCGTGCAAGTAGTAATTATCCTCAACTCTCATGAATCAATAAGTTGCATCCATAACTTATCGTTCTGGCCTCTATTTAGACGACAATTCCTATAAAACATAAACATCTATAAGAAAATAAAATAACAATACTAACCATGTCCTACAGTCATCAGAAAATCTGGTATCTCAGAAAATCAAGTCCAGGTATCAAGAATCAAACATGTGTCAATCACGTGTCGTATCCTATATGTCTAAATTTTAATAAAAATTCAAATATCTCAGGAAGACTCTATATATCAATACTAGACAACTTAACAGTTGAATGTACCCGAATATAATCCGAAAGTACGTATTGATATAACCACTATGGTCCAAGACAGTAACATTGTCACGACCCGCACCCTAGAGTTAGGGCATGAGAACGTAACAACGCCCAGCCTACGCTGCAGTGTCGGCGGTAGAACGCTATCCTAGGTCTCAATGCATCTAACAGTATAAGACTAAACAGTTTATACTCCCCAAATGGGGGTGATATAGCAGAATGTAAACTCAATCACATCTAAGGTAGAGCATAAAAGAAGATAGATAAAACATGAAATCGAAAAGAGATACAACAGATAGAAGTCTAAGTGTCTAAGATACAAACTCAGAATACATCTCAAAACCCAAATACAGTAATCCATAAATACAACTCAAGATGACTGAAAATAAACTATAAGCAAAAACCCTAGCTATCTATGCAACCTCTACTGTCTCATCTAGGCTAGCAGGCAACCTCCAGGATATCTGTAAATTTATCAACAGGTCCAGTCAGGACAGGAGCGAGCACATTACATCTCAACAGTTCATAGCAGGTTAGAAAATATAATCATGCAGTAAAGTAAGATATAGATACTGAAGAAAATGCAGTATGTAAACAGAGAGAGAACTGTAATAGAAATATCTACTATAAGTAGAGAGCTACCAGTGACTAGTGATTTAGAGCTCAAAGTCGACATGTGAACGGCTTGATTTGTACATGGCTATACTAAAGAGGCGTACATGGCTATTCTACTTTGGAATTGTTTACATGGCTATTTATACTCCCCCGTACCCCCAATTAATACAGAAGGATCCAAACAGGTTATGTTATGATTCTATGTAACAGCCCCCGAAGGGTGGTAAGCCTCCGACAGGTGGTAAGCCCCCAAAGGGTGATATGCCCCCGAAAGGTGATAAGCCTCCGAAAGGTGATAAGCCCCCAAAGGGTGATAAGCCTCCGAAAGGTGATAAGCCTCCGAAAGGTGATAAGCCCCCGAAGGGTGATACATAGTAGTCCCATAAATGAGATAAGGATTCAGAGAAGACTCTGTGATCATATGGGTATATGTCACAAGTGATCAAAGAATCAAAGAAGCATATGATACGCTATGTAAGTGAAATGCACAGAGCATAGAGTACCCGATGCTCCCTAAAGGGATAACATCTCAGGTAGGGATCCATATTGTACTAATTCGTGTGACCAACATGACAATATCAACTAAAGTAATTTAATGTAGGAAATAATTCTAAGCAGGATATGAAATGATCAGAGAATGTACTCGCCTGATATCTGAATGTCCAAGGTAAAGATACTGTCCGAGAAGAGGTGTCTGGCTCCTAATTAGAACAGCACAAGTCACAACATGTCCAGAAGGGTAATATAAAGCACTATAATGTATTCTACATGAATCTAGGTCAAACTAGGCCAAAGTCAACCCTTGGTCAACTCTGGTCAACTGCACTAGTCAAACTAGGTCAAACTAGGTCATGTCCTAACCCAGTAAGTCTTACTAGGCCTAACCAAGACTATCCTAGCAAGCACACATCAATACAAGGCTATACAAGCCAACATACATCCAACTCTATATAGCATGCAATTATTCAATACTCAAATAGGCAAGAATTCACATTGGATATACACTAGGTAATCTATTACTTTAAACTATATATGTCTACACATATATACACATCCATATATTGGTATTCAACATTAGGTCTATAATCATGGCATTTCAAATGGTTATATAAACTTATATATTACAACACAATATGCTAACATATATATAATATACATACATAGCTAAGTTAACTATATTCATAAATACTTATTTAAGAGGCTATGTGTGTGTATGTGAACATAGCAAAGGGACAAGTGAGGGTTAAATGGGCATACATAGTGTATATATATCAAAGAGTGTCAAAGTGTAAGTGAACAATGTGTCAAGTGTGATAGTGTCAACATAGTGTAAGGGGGTACATGAGGTAATATAGGATTTGTGTTAACATAGAACATTACATCTCATTAACTTGTATATTGCATACATTACATCTATTATTACATTGCATTCATGCTTGCATTCATTCATCATTTATTTATTCTCTTGCACTACTATATGCACCATACATTACATACTATGGAACCTACATATTCATTACAAGCCATACTTATACATGCTTACATTAGATAGGATACTTACACCTCATACATCATTTATTTAACCATTTACTCATACTTGCATTCTCTATTTAATTATATAATGTATATACATTAACAAGGGTTAAAATCAAATAGAATATTATATTACACACAAGGGTGCACAAAATGCACATGCCGAATAGTAACTCCTACTAATAATCAATACTATACCATTTCAGCATGAATTAAAATTTAGGATTAAAGTATGTTATAGATCTATGTGTTAGCTTTCCGAAACTTCAAACGGATCGCATTTTCGTTTCCGGAAACTCCCGGAATCGCGAAAACACCGAGAACGCGTTTGTCTTTCGTACAGCTGACACTCAAATAATTCTCCAGAGAGTTACATAAAGAATTAGGCATGTTAATATATGTTTTTGGAAAGCTAACTTCAATACGCTTCTTTTAAAAAAATAGGAGATTAAACCGAGATTTGAGCTAGAAGTTATGAAATTTCTAAGTTAGGGCTGAAATTAAAAACGTGGATAAAAATCATGACGGATTTAGGTAGTTTGAGACAAAAGAACACAAGTATATAACATAATATATCAAGAACTCACTCTCTACACTAATATATATATATATATATATATATATATGAGACACTATAGAACACATCTCCAATACAAAAATATGAGATTAAACATGTAATAATTCATTCATACATAACAACAACACATAGTGTGTCCAAATTTAGGATTTTCCCACATGGACACAACTACAACACAAAGGACACTCCTATGACCTCCAAATGGACACGAAATTGACACAAATGGAGATACAACCATGGGGGTCATTCCTATGGGTTCAAAATAGACCTATATGCATAAGGAAATGAAAAGGAGAAGGGATTTATACCTCCCGGTAGATCGAATCGAAGAAAAGCCTTCCCGGAGCGACATCGACACGTAGAGATTCCAAAAGGACACGAACGAGCTTCGAATCCTCCCAAACTTGGGTAGCTTCCTCCTTGGCTAGAATGGAGAAGGAAAGAAGAAGATTTGGTGGTGAAATGGAAGGATTTGGTGGAGAAATTGCTAGGGAATGCTCTCTAGGAATTTGGGGAAGAACAAGAGAGAGAGTGTGGATGAGAATAATGAAATAAACTTGAGCCTATCCTCTCCCAAAGTGGCTGGCCATATGGGGCTATTTGTCCTATTATGGTAAGGTCCAAAATGCCCCCACTAACCTATTATATGAGTATTAGGAAAGGGCTAATTGGTTGGGGCTAAATTAGTCATTCTAAAGTCTCTAATCACACTAACCTTATCCATAATAATTAGTCTAACCTCTAACTAAAATATTTCTATCATGTGGACTAAAATTAATATCATGTGGGCCACACCTAACTAGTGTGTGGGTCCCACTAGAGTCAAACTACCCCCGGGTCCCCGTTTCAAGTCGGATTGAGTTGAAATTCGAACCCGACTCAAATAACCCCAAAACAATATCATAAATAATAAAATAATATCAAAATAATTCAAAGAGGTCAAATGCAAAAAAAAATATCCTTAGGCCAAAAATGACATTAAAATATCATAATCACATGGTTAGGCTCTAGGTCAAACAGTCTCTAGGGTTTCACTAGCAAAACGTCAAAACCACAAGTCATTGATTTAAATAATTTTAAAATGATTTAAAATCACCAAAAAATATATCATGAATTAAATATCATTATTAAAATAATTATAAACACGAAATTTTAAAATTACCCTCATTTGGAAAACTGGGTGCTACAACTCTACCCACCTTAGAAAAATTTCGTACTCGAAATTTAAGATCGATAGTACTCCTTCTAGAGCCTCTAAACTACCCAATATCTAAGGTAACACTTCCTAACACTGGAATAATAAACGGACATCTAAAAAGTGTCAATCTAGGAATACCTCCAATACTACTCTGCTGTACGGCGGTAATGGAACTTCAATAGAATATGGGCTGGAACCTATATCCAAGGGACTGGACCTATTTTAAAGTGGTCTTAACTAAGGATGAAAAGGAACTGATCATAGGCTATATGTATGCTCAAACTATTATCTTCCTATTAACCATCTATTAATACATTCTATTACCATAGGAACGATGCATTACTAAGACATATAGGCCCCTATCTCTCATAACACATTTATACTCACCAAAAACTAGTACATCCTATCAAGGCTGATACTATAATCTCTCCTAAATCTCCTAAGCTACATGTTTATAGACACACATCCCCACATCAAGGACTAACCCATATATTTCTACAACTGATACTAATGGAGTGACGTCCCTATTTTCCAACAATCAAGGTCTAATTTTTTTTTTATCTAAATCATGCAATTTGAAGGAATAGTATACAAGGTCAGGGCATACTGTAGCAGTTGGAAGTCTCACCTAGGTACACTAATCATTCTAGGTCAAAACAGTACTATGGTATCAACACACAAACAATCTAGGGTGTCCTAATTGGAAAGGTAAAGGAATAACAATCATCAAGGTTGTAGGGCTGTCTACCATCCTATATAAAAATTGGTCATTAACAAGCAACTAAGAAATTATTAAAAGGTTACTATTCCATAAAATGGCAAAAATTGAAAATTTAGGCACAACAAATCACAAATAGATTTTTTTGTCTTGACACGATCTAAGTTGATCAATTTCGGGATAAAACGAGATTTGGGCAAGAAGGGAAATCAATGAAATCAAAGTATGAGCACGAGCATCCAATGTTGGAGGTTCAGGTCATGATTAAATTTAATTCGACTGAGTACGAATACGAGGTTCATAGGCGATGAAAAGATTTCAAAAAGAATTGTCAAGGCTGTCGCGAATGAGACTCTAGGGTCAAGTTTAACTATGTCTCCATTCTCGTAGATTGATACATGAAAAAAGCGAACCAAAGTGCAATAGGTTGATCAGACCATCATGTACCGGTTCTGATTAAACAATATGTTAGTGGGTGGCCACCCAATAAAATATGTCATGACCAAGCTCGAAAATAGATAAGCTTGCAAAACTAAGGCTAATTTAGAAGCACAAGATATAAGGGTGGTAATGATGAAAGGAATTACATAGTCCAAGTTTCTTAACCAACGGGTCAAGTAATCAGATAAGGTACTAGGTTAAGCATCTAAGGAAACAAGCAGAACACCATCACATGTCGGGTCGAAAGAATTGAGTCAAGGCTGGATATCTAATTGAAATAAGAAGAAATTTAGTATAATGGTAGAGGTTATAGTTTAGCCAGTTGACCAGAAAATCATATCAAGAAAATAGAGGTACAAGAAGACGGGTTTTAGTAGGACATGATATACCTACACGAAGGTGAGCTCGCCTAGGTCTTGCATATAAGATAACATTTCTCAAACAAAATGATATGAAGATTCAAGAGTTGTCAAGGTATAGCTGACAGAATTATATACGAGACAGGGAATTGATATAATCAGGACAGGTATATAAGACAAGGAATGATGGTAGTAAAAATATTGGCAGGAAAAGAATGATAATAGAATCTGTTCTGCTTATCTATTAAAAAGAGGGACCCATTTTTTTTGAAACAAGAATTATAATACCAAATCTAAAATAAGGCCTAGCAAAATCATTGGTTTATTGTATTAAGAAGAAATAAATTTTTGTAAGAAGTTACACAAGGTTTATAAAAGTAGCTAAAGCTATATCCTAAGTAAACAATGAGAAACAAAACAAAACAAAACAACAATAATTCCTTCTCTTTTTTTTTGAATGACTGAAACAAAAGTAGCAAAAACATGTTCGAAAACATTTAAGGTACAATCTGATAATCATATGCGTCTATCCAAAATCATGGTACTCTAAATCCTCGTCATACTAGTGAGCAAGGCTACGATAATCACAGAATCCTTGACTTATGCACATACCTCTAGAATCATGGTATTTAACATTTTTGCGATGCCGCTAGCTTGGCTGCAAAAACCTTAAATTTCCACACCCGAGAAATATATCCAAAATCAGACTATATGTCCTCACCATGCTGGCTAATGTGACTATAGAAGACAAGATTTCCATAACTTAGATGACCTAGCCTATATAATTTCATCTTACCAAAAATTAAATTAAATCAACAATGAATACCAAAAAAAATTAAATTTATCAACGAACATCAAAATTCAGAAATGAACAAAATCCTTCAAATCATATAACTACAAACTCGGATGCTATAGCTAACACCAAGATTCAAATTTCAACAATCTTCATCAAAATCAATAAATACAAACTCAAATTCAATAATAATCCATCAAAATCAAATTCAATGGCAGAAAGTAAAGATAAATCAAATCAAGGAAAAAAAGAAAAAAGTTTTCAAATCGAAGTTAAACAAGATTCTCAAGGGTCGTCCCAGGAATCTCTCAAGGGATCCTAATTGTGATTAAGTATCTTCAAAAATATATCCTAATCCTACTACAGGCTGTAGTGGTACTCTAGTTCGAATACCACTACACAAACTCGACCTGCATGGGCCACCACTAAAAACGTGTCACGACCCGCACCCTAGAGTTAAGGTACGAGAACGTAACAACGCCCAGCCTACGCCGCAGTGTCGGCGGTAGAACGCTGTCCTAGGTCTCAATGCATCTAACAGTATAAGACTAAACAGTTTATACTCCCCGAATGGGGGTGACATAGCAGAATGTAAACTCAATCACATCTAAGGTAGAGCATAAAGGAAGATAGATAAAACATGAAATCAAAAAGAGATATAACAGATAGAAGTCTAAGTGTCTAAGATACAAACTCAGAATACATCTCAAAACCCAAATACAGTAATCCATAAATACAACTCAAGATGACTGAAAATAAATTATAAGCAAAAACCCTAGCTATCTATGCAACCTCTACTGTCTCCTCTAGGCTAGCAGGCAACCTCCAGGCTATCTGTAAAATTTATCAACATGTCCAGTCAGGACAGGAGCGAGCACATTACATCTCAACAGTTCATAGCAGGTTAGAAAATATAATCATGCAGTAAAGTAAGATATAGATACTGAAGGAAATGCAGTATGTAAACAGAGAAAGAACTGTAATAGAAATATCTACTATAAGTAGAGAGCTACCAGTGACTAGTGATTTAGAGCACAAAGTCGACATGTGAACGGCTTGATTTATACATGGCTATACTAAAGAGGCGTACATGGCTATTCTACTTTAGAATTGTTCAAATGGCTATTTATACTCCCCCGTACCCCCAATTAATACACAAGGATCCAAACAGGTTATGTTATGATTCTATGTAACAGCCCCCGAAGGGTGGTAAGCCTCCGACAGGTGGTAAGCCCCCAAAGGATGATATGCCCCCGAAAGGTGATAAGCCTCCGAAAGGTGATAAGCCCCCAAAGGGTGATAAGCCTCCGAAAGGTGATAAGCCTCCGAAAGGTGATAAGCCCCCGATGTCACTACCACTTTTCTAGCTTGGGGGTATTTTGGTCATTTTTGAAATTTTGTGAATTACTTGGAATTATTATTTATTATTTAGACTTATTATAGTTAATATGATTTTTGGTGATTTTTAGGATAATTGATTTGGGCCTATAGTTGACTTTGACTTGTGTTGACTAGAAGACTAACCTAGTGACTAATCTAGGTTATGGCCACTTAGTTAGGTTAAGTAACCTTGGTTTGACCTAATTTAATGAGGTTTAAGTCATTGGAACTAGTTAGGAGTGATTTGGAGTTGTTTAGGCTAAATTGGCTTGAGACTTCATAAGTCATGACTTATGGTTCTAACCATTTAATAAAACCACTTAGCCATAGCCTATAGGACTTGGCCCAAAGCCCAACTTAGCAACCCTAATATTTTGTCCAGCCAACCTAGGGTTTACCCCACTATTTAAAGCCTCCCAAATCTAGGGCTAGCCTCTTCCTTAGGAATTTATTGCAAGAGAAGAAAGATGTGAGCTCCCATCTTTAGAAATTCTTAATAAATCCATTTTTCCTCCTTTTTAATCCAAACAAATTGCATTGGGTTCTAAATTCTTCCTAATTTCTGTTGGCTATGAGTATTCTCAGATTTGGAAAGATTTGGAAGAGTTTCACCATTGGGAAGAACCTCACTCATTTGAGCTTTTGAGGATTTGTGATACATAGAGGTAACTCTCTACTTTCTGTTGGCCCAATAATTGTATCATGTTTTTGAATATGGTTAATATGTTAAGTTTAGTATTTTATTATCACTAATCTTTATACTATCGCTATAGCATTTCTACTTATACTTATACCTTTGGTGATATGTGCATATTGGTTTACATATTAGTGATATGAGCTTTCTATCTTAAATTTAATCGGGTTGCCAAAATTAAAGCTATGTTTTTTATTGTGGTTATTCAATTAAGTTTAATCATTATGATATCGCTAACTTTTATGCTATCACCTTAGCACTTATACTTAAACTCAGCATTGTCCTAATGTGCATTAAACTTATCATACTTGCTTCTATGTATATTGCTTTGTTCGTCTAACATGTACATGCAGAAAAGCAATAAGCAAGATCAATGTGGACATATGCAATGAAGAAATCATGGTGGGCCAAAGACGATGGATCCCACAAGATTCCTCTGAACCACCCGACGACATTTCTGGAGCGGACGGGGGTCGAGGGGGCAGCGCCCCTCGTCGGGGGTTCGGGAGCGAAGCCCCCGAAAGGTATTCAGTTTTCGTAAACTGGATATCTTTGGACAGCTGCCGCCAAGGGAAAAAGCCAGCACCTATCAAAGGAAGAAGCCAAGCCATGCCATCATCATTCCAAGACTCTGAAGAAGCCTGCACCTGCCTAAGTTTATCTGGAGTCTGTAATGAGTCTTAGGAATTATTGTAAACACAAGAAATGGATGACAAAATCGAAAGCTAGGGCAGAAACTAGACCAGGATCATTTTTGGCTGAAAACTGGCATACCGACGGTATACCGGTACATACCGGCGGTATACCGATTTTGTTCACAGAAAGTTTCTGTCCACAAAATCGGCATACCGACGGTATACCGGATCATACCGACGGTATACCGCTTCCGAAACGTTGAAATTCCAACGGTCGGATTTCCAGCCATTAATGATCCCAACGGCTATATTTCTAGCCGTTGCAAACCCAGACCGGTATACCGCTGGTATGCCGGATCATACCGGCGGTATGCCGGTTTGTGGACTGAAAAGTTGCCTTGAGCTCTTTTCAATGCTTTGGTTATAAATAGCCTTGAACCCCTTCATTCAAGGTTGATGCTTTGAGCCTAAAAATTCCTAAACCACCAAAGCTTATCTACATACAACTCTACAAAGCTTTCATTTGCCATCCACAAATTGTGTTAGAGTTATTGAGTTGAAAAGTGAGATCTTCATCCTATTATATAAGGAGATCAAAACCTATTATGAAAGGTTGAAGTTGGAGAGTCTTCGTATCCAAACTCTCGATTGAAGTTGGGGAGTCTTCGTATCCAAACTCTCGGTTGAAGTCGGAGAGCCTTTCGGATTAAAGCTCTTGTGTAAGAAGTTGGCGAGTTCTTCGGATCCAAACTCGTGTGTAACTATTTGCTCAAATAGTGGATTAAAGTCGGAGAGAGTTCCGGGACTGGACTGCCTCTTAGGAGGATACCAGGATATATCGGGTGTCGGTATTGTGTTTGCTTCTTCTCTTGCACTTATATTTTTAAATTGCCAATTAGCTTGTGCTAAGTGCTTGATTAGTTAGCTTGACCCTATTCACCCCCCTCTAGGGTTCCTACACTTTCACCATGGAATTCTGATTTAATTGCATGTATAGGGAGCCCTAGACCTAACCTAACTATAGGAATAGGAATCCCCAGGTTTTTGTGTCGTTTCGTGTCCTAACAGGACACGTATCTGAGTCCTGTTCTTGGTGTTTGTGTTAATGCCTCAATAGAACTTTTTGGGTTAATTTCGAATTGTAATTGAATGAAAAATCGTGTTTTGATGTCGCTTATACATTTCTGTAACTCTGAGGTGATTTCGTGGTTGTGTCGTGTCGGTAGGACACTCGTGCACACGCCCTCGTGCACATGCGCGCGGGCTACAGTAATCCCCTTTATATCGGGGTCTCCACAGGACACGACACGAATTTGTTTGACACGAAATTTTGTGGGTAGTTAGGGGCATCGTCTGCCATCCCACATACAAAATTTCACGACATCTCGTGGTCGGGTTGGTGAGATATCGACCACGCACGGGGAAACCACTGTCACTGTGCACAGTTTTATTTGCCACTGATACGGCTTCACATCTTTGGACACGACACACTCTGACACGTTTCAGGGTGTCAAGCACTTAGCCCTACCCTAGGCACACCCCCTTGCACGAGCACGAGGATTGGGAAGGCCTGTGTCGGGTGCACGATACGCGTGCACACCCGCACGACGCTGTCCCCAATCCCTGTGTCTAGTTTGCCCGATTTCAGTTTGGATTGAATTGGACACGTTTGTGTCCACTTTGGTGGACACAAACTTGACACAAAACACGTATGTAATATGTGGATGCTATACCTACCACTGTTTGGGCATTTATTTAGTTTTGATTGATGAAATCCCCTCTTTCTATATTTTCCTGATACATGTTTCAATTCAGTATTTCCAGTTTTTTTTTCCAGTTTTAAATAATCGAATTTGAATTGACTTTTTAGCCCATTTGATTGTTGTTAATCACTGTTTAAGTCCCTAATATAGTCCTCCTATATGAATTCTACTTGTGGGTCGATTTTGAGGTGTTTTGGCTTTGAATTGGATTCAAATGGGAACTTGAATGTATTTTCCTCAGAATTGTTTGAATGATAAATGAATTAATTTCCTTTACCTTTTCTGTGTGTTTCCTCCACTGTTTTGAGTGTTCCTGCACATATACATGGACACTGGTTCACACCCTCTCTAATTGATATTGCCCCTTTCTTCACTGTTGCTCATTTTCCTGAACACTCTTACCTTGACACATACACACACTGTCCAGTTTTGGACTGCACTCTAGCACCCACACACCATTGCACTCTAGCACTCACACACCTTGTATTTTCTGCCCCTTCTCTTCACTGATTTAATTTCCTGCATATTGTATTTCCTGCACACTGTAATTCCTGTCCACACACACATAGCTTTCACTACTTACTTGAGCATTCACCCTTACAAGTATACACACACACACTTTTCACTATTATTCCTGCACACCGTCTTATGTAATTCCTGTCACTCTCTCATCTCACACACACACACAGTCACTCACACCACAGGACACTCATACACACACATGCTCTCTCTCTCTAGTACATATCTATGTATATATTATATATATATGAATATAATATATGTATGTATATATGATATGTGTAAATCTATTTATGTATGAAAATTATATATGTAAGTATTGTATATACAATATAGGTGGCTTACTCATGTGTATATATGAATGGAGTCTATATATCTATATGTATACATATATGTGAATTGGTAAAGTGAGTGTGATATGTGTATATAGCCTAATATGACATGTGGGTGTGTGGCCTATATGTGTTGGGGTTGGCCTAGGTAGAATATATAGCCTATGGCCTATGTATGCCTGTTTGACTAAGGAGCCTAGATTGGGCTTGTACAGCTTTGTTAGACCTAGAATAGACTTGCTAGACTAGTGTAGACTAGTTTGACCTAATGTGGACTTGTTTGACCTAGTCTGACCATAGTCGACCTAGTTTGACTTCTAGGGTTGACCAGAGTTGACCAAGAGTTGACTTTGGCCCAGTTTGATCTAGATTCATGTAGTATTCATCGTAGTGCATCTTATTACTATTCTGGACTTGTTGTGACTTGTGCTGTTCTAATAGGAGCCAGACACCACTCCTTGGACAGTACTTTTCAGTTGGACACTCAGATACCAGGCGAGTACATTCTCTGATCATTTCATATCATGTTTAGGATTATATTTCCTGCTTTAGACTATCTTACTTGATGCTGACACGTTGGTAACACGGATTGGTACTATATGGATCCCTTCATGAGATGTTATCCTTCTCAGGAGCATCAGAAACTTTTGTCATGTGTGTTTCACTTACATCACGTATCATATGCTTCTGTCATCATGAATCTTCGGGAATCAGCTAGTAACTCATGTACCCTCATGATCACCGAGCCTTCACGAATCAATTCATGAATCACCCTTTATGGGCAACATAGTGTAGTCATGAATCTTAACGTAACTTGAATGGATCCTTGTGTATTGATTGGGGTACGGGGGAGTATGAATGGTCATGTGAATAAATATCCAAAGTAGTGTAGTCATGAATCACTCTTAGTGTAGTCATGAATCAGTCCTAAGCCATTCACATGTTCATCTGTACTCTAAATCACTAGCACTGTCTCTCTTTATATATATCATAGATATTCACTTACAGTCTCTCTTTTACATTATGCTATTTCTTCAGATCCTGTATTTTATTCTCTAGCATGATTACATTTCCTTTCCTGTTATGACTTGTAGAGATTTATTATGCTCGCTCTGTCCTGACTGGACCTGTTGAAATATTACAGAGGATGAGGACGAGGCTGGCTGCCCTACTTATTATGGGGCTACTCTAGATGATAGTACAGACTTGGACCAGCAGCAGGAGCCACTAGCTGTGGATGACACACCCTTAGACTAGGATGCTTTTATTTCAGTATTTCATGGATGATTGTACTTATTGATACTTGGGATCTGGGATTTGTATTATCTTAGACACTTAGACTTTCTAATGTACTTGGGATGTTCCTTTCATTTCAGCAGTTTCATTTATCTATCTATCAGCTATGTTATCATCTGTTTTTCCTTGAGTTTTATATCATATCGTACTTCTTCTTCCTTAGTTGTGATTGAGTCTACTTTTATCATGTCACCCCCATTCGGGGAGTATAAACTGTTTAAGCTTATATTGCTAGATGTTGTGACCTAGGACAGCGTTCTACCGCCAACACTACGGCGTAGGCTGGACGTACCCACGTCTCGTGCCCTAACTCTAGGGTGCGGGTCGTGACACGTTTTTAGTGGTGGCCCATGCAGGTCGAGATTAGAAGTGTAGTGGTATTCGAATTAGAGTATCACTACAGCCTGCAGTAGGATATAGGACATAAATTTTAAGGGTACTCAATCACATTAGGAAAATTTCTTTGTTTCCATCTAAATTCTTATTGTCAGCTGATCCTTTGAATTATAATTGTCCGTCCTTGTTATTTCGCTTCTTTCTCAGAAATTGATACTCTTGTTTGTCTATCTTCAGGATGGTAGAGACTCGATCACAGCGTACCATTCATGAGAATACTATGGAGGGGACTGCTACCTCCCGGTCAGTACAGCAGGGCCAGGGGACTGCAACTCCTGCCACCTTTGCTCGTATTGAGGCCCCGGCAGCAGCAGCAGCAGGGGGTATGCTTCCACCGGCAGGGAGGCAGGACCCAATTCTTCCAGAGGATTCCTACCGGCAGCCACCTGCAGGAACAGTGGACGCAGTACAGCTATTAGCCTTCTTTCGGCAGTACATGGAGGGTCAGCAGACTCAGCAGCAGAGGCAGACGGCAGAGCTCACTCGAGGCATTGAGCTGGCAGTGACAGCAGTGGAGAGAGTCGTGGCTCAGCCAGCAGCAGTCCAGCAGCCACACCAGCCACGGGAGAAGGGCATCCAGGACTTCCAAAAGATGCACCCGAGAGACTTCCGAGGGACAGAGGGGATCCTGTATGCCGATGAGTGGATCGAGCATATGGAGGAGATCTTCAGGCTGGCTGAGATTCCGACGAGACTCCAGATAGAGGCAAAGGCCAGCATGATGCAGTATCTGGCCCGTACCTGGTACCAGACCGACCCGAGGGTCGGCACAGCAGGACAGACTTGGGCAGCATTCAAGAAGCTGTTCAAGGAGAAGTTCTTTCTAGAGGCAGCTGTGGGAGCCCTCGAGACTCAGTTCGAGGTCTTAGTTCAGGGGAGTCAGTCTGTGGAGGAGTATGCAGGAGAGTTCTGCTGCCTGGGCAGATTTGTAGAGGACTTATCGGAGACGACGAAGGCCCGGAGGTTCCGGAAGGGCTTGGTAAAGGAGGTCAAGTCCTACACCAAGAACGCCCGCAGTGCTACATTTGAGGAGATCCTGGTGGACGTACTAGCTGCAGAGGATGATCTTGAGCTTAGGCTCAAGAGGGGGAGAGACTCCCAGGGAGGCAGCAGTAGCAGAGGACCGGCCAAGAGGCCGCACTTTCAGCAGCAGCACCACCAGCAGCAGAGGTTCCAGCCGCAGCAGTTTCAGCAGACGAGGCACCAGCCAGTGCAGCATCAGCAGTAGAGGGTGCAGCAGCAGGCACCGAGGCAGCAGGCCACCCCCTGTACTTATTGCAAGAAGCCAGGGCACGGGTGGGACGAGTGCAGGAAGAGGTTGGGTAGATGCCTTCTTTGTGGAGCAGCGAACCATCAGATGAGGGACTGCGCTCAGTATACTGGCAGGATAGCACAGGGAGTAGGAGCTGGAGCCAAGGCTCCAGTAGGACCCCAGAGGGGGCCAGCCCTGCCGACCCAGCAGCAGAGATTTGTTCAGCATCCGTAGCAGGCCAGGGAAGGCCAGCAGGGGCGAGTATTTGCCATGGAGGCTGAGGATGCAGAGGTAATCGGAGAGCTGATTGCAGGTTCGATTCTCCTCGACTCCAGTCCAGCTTTTGCATTATTCGATTCCGGTGCTTCGCATAGTTTCATATCAGTATCTTTTGCAATTAGATACGGTATCATAGCTGAATCGTTACCTAGGACTTACAAGATCACGACCGGGGGTGGCATTATCCTCGTACGTGATGTTTGTAAGGGTCGGAGAGTTATTTTGGGAGGCTGTGAGTTGGAGGTGAGCCTGCTCGTAATGCCATTGTCGAACTACGATATAGTACTCGGCATAGATTGGTTGAGCAGGCACCACGCCAGCATTGATTGCAGAGGGGGGTAGAGTTCTTTTCAGAGCGCCGGAGGAGCCAGAGTTCGAGTACTCCAGACGTCAGGCGGAGCAGAGCAGCGGAGTCTTCTGTGGAGTCTCGGTCGAGGAGCAGGCGATTACACACCCCTTGATAGCAGAGTATATAGATGTTTTCTGAGAGGAGTTGTCGGGGTTGCCACCAGACAGGGACATAGAGTTCTCGATAGACTTGGTTCCAGGAGCGGAACCCATCTCTCAGTATGTCTATCGGGTGAACAACAGTGAGCTGGTAGAGCTGAAGAAGCAAGTGGATGAGCTGCAGGACAAGGGCTTCATCTGCTCGAGTTCGTCGCCATGGGGAGCACCAGTATTGTTCGTGCCGAAGAAGGATGGGTCAGTACGCATGTGTATTGACTATAGGGTACTCAACAACCTCACGATCAAGAACAAATACCCACTACCGCGGATCGACGATCTATTTGACCAGTTGAGCGGAGCCCGGGTATTTTCCAAGATTGATCTGAGGTCGGGATATCACCAGGTGAAGGTGAAGGGGGATGATATTCCCAAGACCGCTTTCAGGACGCGGTATGGGCAGTTTGAGTTTTTAGTTATGCCGTTTGGGCTAACCAATGCACCAGCAGTATTTATGAACCTTATGAACAAGGTGTTCCACCAGTATCTGGATCAGTTTGTGGTGGTATTCATAGACGATATCTTGATATATTCCAAGACTGAGGAGGAGCACGAGGAGCATCTACGGATAGTGCTGAAGATTCTCAGAAAGGAGCAGCTTTGTGGAAAACTCTCCAAGTATGAGTTTTTCTTGGACCGGGTGGACTTCTTGGGGCACGTTGTGACTGGAGATGGTATCTCAGTTGACCCCAAGAAGATTGTAGCAGTTGAGGCATGGGCAGCGCCGACTTCAGTTGCAGAGATCAGGAGTTTCCTGGGGCTGGCAGGGTACTATCGGAGATTTGTGCAGGATTTCTCCCGGGTTGCAGAGCCGTTGACACGGTTGACCCGGAAGGATGCTGAGTATGTTTGGTCAGAGGAGGGTCAGGCAGCTTTTAATGAGTTGAAGAAGCGGCTGACGACAGCTCCGATTCTGACATTGCCTTCAGGATCAGGTGGTTTCACTATTTATAGTGATGCTTCAGGGAAGGGGCTGGGTTGTGTGTTGCAGCAGCACGGGAAGGTGATTGCCTATGCTTCCAGGCAATTGTGTCCCCATGAGAAGAACTACCCTACCCACGACCTGGAGCTGGCAGCAGTAATTTTTGCATTAAAGCTGTGGAAGCATTATCTGTATGGTGAAAGGGTGGAGATTTTTACAGATCACAAGAGCCTAAAGTATGTGTTCACTCAGAAGGAGCTGAACATGAGACAGCGCAGATGGTTGGAGTTGATGAAGGACTTCGACATTGCACTGCAGTATCATCCAGGGAAGGCCAACGTAGTTGTCGATGCCTTGAGTAGGTATCCGATAGCCATGTGTTTGACCATGGATCGGCATTTGCTTGTCGACTTGGAGAGCCTTGGGATTGAGGTGATCGTGCCGGGAGTACAGATGTAGCTATGGGTGATGCAGATTCAGTCGGACTTGATAGACAGGATCAAGGCGGCCCAGTTCGAGGATGTGGCTCTGCAGTGTATCAGAGAGCAGATCAGTATGAGAGTGGGGGATGCTGAGTTTTCACTTGCTGAGGATGGTGCCCTGAGACACGGTGCCAGGTTATGTGTGCCTAGCGGGGAGCTCAGAGAGCAGGTTATGCAGGAGGCCCACAGATCTCAGTACTCTATACACCCGGGTGCCAACAAGATGTACCGAGATCTGCGGGAGCATGTTTGGTGGTCAGGAATGAAGCGGGAGGTATCCCACTTCGTAGCTAGGTGCTTGGTCTGTCAGCAGGTCAAGGCAGAGAGACAGAGGCCCGGTGGTTTGTTGCAGCCGCTGCCCATTCCCGAGTGGAAATAGGAGCATATCACGATGGACTTCGTTTTAGGATTGCCGCGTACTCCAGGAGGAAAAGACGCGATTTGGGTCATCGTTGATAGGTTGACCAAATCGGCCCACTTCTTGCCATTCAAGATGGGTACGTCTACAGAGAGACTGGCGAAGTTGTATATGCGGCAGATAGTCAGGATCCACGGAGTTCCGGTCAGCATCGTCTCAGATCGGGATAGCCGTTTCACTTCCCATTTCTGGAGGAGTCTGCAGACCAGCTTGGGCACTCAGCTCAAGTTCAGTACTGCATACCACCCCCAGACGGACGGACAGTCAGAGCGGACTATTCAGACCCTTGAGGATATGCTACAGACGTGCGTCCTGGACTTTGGAGGTTCCTGGGAGGATCATCTTCATTTGGTGGAGTTTGCCTATAACAATAGTTTCCAGGCCAGCATCGAGATGTCACCTTTTGAGGCTCTGTACGGGCGTAGGTGCCGTACACCCTTATCCTGGGATGATGTTGGTGAGCGAGCTTTGCTGGGGCCAGAGATGATTGTGGATGCGGCCGAGAAGGTGAAGCTCATCAGGGACAGACTTCGCGTGGCGCAGGACAGACATCGGCACTGGGCCGATAGCCACCGGAGGCCCTTGGAGTTTGAGGTACAGATTAGGGTAGGATTAGATTTAGGTTTCCTTGTTTATGATTTTTGATCATGTTGTTTATTATAATTAATTGAGACCTTGCTTGTGATTAGGTCGGAGACCAGGTTTTCTTGAGGATATCTTCGACTCGTGGTACGATACGTTTCGGTGGAGGCGAGAAGCTTAGCCCGCGCTTCATCGGCCCTTTCGTTATCAGCGGGAGAGTCGGTAATGTTGCTTACAGGCTAGACTTACTGCCTATACTAGTGGGGGTCCACAACGTATTTCATGTATCACAGTTGAGACGGTACGTGGCTGACCCTAGCCATGTGCTCGATCATTCAGAGATAGAGGTTGGGCCTTCTCTCAGCTATCCAGAGCAGCCAGTGGAGATTCTGGATCGACGGGAGAAGGTTCTGAGGAACCAGGTGATACCCTTGGTACGCGTCGCATGGAGGCATCATTCTCCAGGAGAGTCGACCTGGAAGCGGGAGGATGAGATGCGCGAGCGGTACCCCTATCTTTTTGGACCTTGAGGTATACTTTTCTATCCTTCTCAGCAGTTTAGTTTCGCCTTTAATTTCGAGGACGAAATTATTTTAAGGAGGGTAGATTTGTCACTACCACTTTTCTAGCTTGGGGGTATTTTGGTCATTTTTGAAATTTTGTAAATTACTTGGAATTATTATTTAGACTTATTATAATTAATATGATTTTTCGTGATTTTTGGTGATTTTTAGGATAATTGATTTGGGCCTATAGTTGACTTTGACTTGTGTTGACTAGAAGACTAACCTAGTGACTAATCTAGGTTATGGCCACTTAGTTTGGTTAAGTAACCTTGGTTTGACCTAATTTAATGAGGTTTAAGTCATTGGAACTAGTTAGGAGTGATTTGGAGTTGTTTAGGCTAATATGGCTTGAGACTTCATAAGTCATGACTTATGGTTCTAACCATTTAATAAAACCACTTAGCCATAGCCTATAGGACTTGGCCCAAAGCCCAATTTAGCAACCCTAACATTTTGTCCAGCCAACCTAGGGTTTACCCCACTATTTAATGCCTCCCAAATCTAGGGCTAGCCTCTTCCTTAGGAATTTATTGCAAGAGAAGAAAGAGGTGAGCTCCCATCTTTAAAAATTCTTAATAAATCCATTTTTCCTCCTTTTTAATCCAAACAAATTGCATTGGGTTCTAAATTCTTCCTACTTTCTGTTGGCTATGAGTATTCTCAGATTTGGGAAGATTTGGAGGAGTTTCACCATTGGGAAGAACCTCACTCATTTGAGCTTTTGAGGATTTGTGATACATAGAGGTAACTCTCTACTTTCACCATGGAATTCTGATTTAATTACATGTATAGGGAGCCCTAGACCTAACCTAACTATAGGAATAGGAATCCCCAGGTTTTTGTGTCGTTTCGTGTCCTAACAGGACACGTATCTGAGTCCTGTTCTTGGTGTTTGTGTTAATGCCTCAATGGAACTTTTTGGGTTAATTTCGAATTGTAATTGAGTGGAAAATCGTGTTTTGATGTCGCTTATCCATTTCTGTAACTCTGAGGTGATTTTGTGGTTGTGTCGTGTTGGTAGGACACTCGTGCACACGCCCTCGTGCACACGTGCGCGCGGGCTACAGTAATCCCCTGCATATCGGGGTCTCCACATGATACGACACGAATTTGTTTGACACGAAATTTTGTGGGTAGTTAGGGGCATCGTCTTCCATCCCACATACAAAATTTCATGACATCTCGTGGTCGGGTTGGTGAGATATCGACCACGCACGGGGAAACCACTGTCACTGTGCACAGTTTTATTTGCCACTGATACGGCTTCACATCTTTGGACACGACATACTCTGAAACGTTTCAAGGTGTCAAGCACTTAGCCCTACCCTAGGCGCACCCCCTTGCACGAGCACGAGGATTGGGAAGGCCTGTGTCGGGTGCACGACACGCGTGCACACCCGCACGACGCTGTCCCCAATCCCTGTGTCCAGTTTGCCCGATTTTAGTTTGGATTGAATTGGACACGTTTGTGTCCACTTTGGTGGACACAAACTTGACACAAAACATGTATGTAATGTGTGGATGCTATACCTACCACTGTTTGGGCATTTAATTTAGTTTTGATTGATGAAATCCCCTCTTTCTATATTTTCCTGATACACGTTTCAATTCAGTATTTCCAGTTTTTTTCCAGTTTTAAATAATCAAATTTGAATTGACTTTTTAGCCCATTTGATTGTTGTTAATCACTGTTTAAGTCCCTAATATAGTCCTCCTATATGAATTCTACTTGTGGGTCGATTTTGAGGTGTTTTGGCTTTGAATTGGATTCAAATAGGAACTTGAATGTATTTTCCTAAGAATTGTTTGAATGATAAATGAATTAATTTCCTTTACCTTTCCTGTGTGTTTCCTCCACTGTTTTGAGTGTTCCTGCACATATACATGGACACTGGTTCACACCCTCTCTAATTGCTATTGCCCCTTTCTTCACTGTTGCTCATTTTCCTGAACACTCTCACCTTGGCACATACACACACTGTCCAGTTTTGGACTGCACTCTAGCACCCACAGACCATTGCACTCTAGCACTCACACACCTTGTATTTTTTGCCCCTTCTCTTCACTGATTTAATTTTTTGCACACTGTAATTCCTGCACACTGTAATTCCTGTCCACACACACATAGCTTTCACTACTTACTTGAGCATTCACCCTTACAAGTATACACACACACACTTTTCACTATTATTCCTGCACACTGTCTTATGTAATTCCTGTCACTCTCTCATCTCACACACACACACAGTCACTCACACCACAGGACACTCACACACACACATGCTCTCTCTCTCTAGTACATATCTATATATATATTATATATATATGAATATAATATATGTATGTATATATGATATGTGTAAATCTATTTATGTATGAAAATCATATATGTAAGTATTGTATATACAATATAGGTGGCTTACTCATGTGTATTTATGAATGGAGTCTATATATCTATATGTATACATATATGTGAATTGGTAAAGTGAGTGTGATATGTGTATATAGTCTAATATGACATGTGGGTGTGTGGCCTATATGTGTTAGGGTTGGCCTAGGTAGAATATATAGCCTATGGCCTATGTATGCCTGTTTGACTAAGGAGCCTAGATTGGGCTTGTACAGCTTTGTTAGACCTAGAATAGACTTGCTAGACTAGTGTAGACTAGTTTGACCTAGTGTGGACTTGTTTGACCTAGTCTGACCATAGTCGACCTAGTTTGACTTCTAGGGTTGACCAGAGTTGACCAAGAGTTGACTTTGGCCTAGTTTGACCTAGATTCATGTAGTATTCATTGTAGTGCATCTTATTACTATTCTGGACTTGTTGTGACTTGTGCTGTTCTAATAGGAGCCAGACACCACTTCTTGGACAGTACTTTTCAGTTGGACACTCAGATACCAGGCGAGTACATTCTCTGATCATTTCATATCATGTTTAGAATTATATTTCCTGCTTTAGACTATCTTACTTGATGCTGACATGTTGGTTACACGGATTGGTACTATATGGATCCATTCATGAGATGTTATCCCTTTCGGGAGCATCAGATACTTTTGTCATGTGTGTTTCACTTACATCACGTATCGTATGCTTCTGTCATCATGAATCTTCGGGAATCAGCTAGTGACTCATGTACCCTCATGATCACCGAGCCTTCATGAATCAATTCATGAATCACCCTTTATGGGCAACGTAGTGTAGTCATGAATCTTAACGTAACTTGAATGGATCCTTGTGTATTGATTGGGGTACAGGGGAGTATTAATGGTCATGTGAATAAATATCCAAAGTAGTGTAGTCATGAATCACTCTTAGTGTAGTCATGAATCAGTCCTACGCCATTCACATGTTCATCTGTACTATAAATCACTAGCACTGTCTCTCTTTATATATATCACAGATATTCACTTATAGTCTCTCTTTTACATTATGCTATTTCTTCAGATCCTGTATTTTATTCTCTAGCATGATTACATTTCCTTTCCTGTTATGACTTGTTGAGATGTATTGTGCTCGCTCTGTCCTGACTGGACCTGTTGAAATATTACAAAGGATGAGGACGAGGCTGGCTGCCCTACTTATTATGGGGCTACTCTAGATGATAGTACAGACTTGGACCAGCAGCAGGAGCCACTAGCTGTGGATGACACACCCTTATATTAGGATGCTTTCATTTCAGTATTTCATGGATGATTGTACTTATTGATACTTGGGATCTGGGATTTGTATTATCTTAGACACTTAGACTTTCTGATGTACTTGGGATGTTCCTTTCATTTCAGCAGTTTCATTTATCTATCAATCAGCTATGTTATCATCTATTTTTCCTTGAGTTTTATATCATATCGTGCTTCTTCTTCCTTAGTTGTGATTGAGTCTACTTTTATCATGTCACCCCCATTCGGGGAGTATAAACTGTTTAAGCTTATATTGCTAGATGTTGTGACCTAGGACAGCGTTCTACCGCCGACACTGCGACGTAGGCTGGACGTACCCACGTCTCGTGCCCTAACTCTAGGGTGCGGGTCGTGACACCCGAAGGGTGATACATAGTAGTCCCATAAATGGGATAAGGATTCAGAGAAGACTCTGTGATCATATGGGTATATGTCACAAGTGATCAAAGAATCAAAGAAGCATATAATACGCTATGTAAGTGAAACACACAGAGCATAGAGTACCCGATGCTCCCTGAAGGGATAACATCTCAGGTAGGGATCTATATTGTACTAATTCGTGTGACCAACGTGACAGTATCAAGTAAAGTAATTTAATACAGGAAATAATTCTAAGCAGGATATGAAATGATCAGAGAATGTACTCGCCTGATATCTGAATGTCCAAGGTAAAGTTACTGTCCGAGGAGAGGTGTCTGGCTCCTAATTAGAACAGCACAAGTCACAACATGTCCAGAAGGGTAATATAAAGCACTACAATGCATTCTACATGAATCTAGGTCAAACTAGGCCAAAGTCAACCCTTGGTCAACTCTGGTCAACTACACTAGTCAAACTAGGTCATGTCCTAACCCAGTAAGTCTTACTAGGCCTAACCAAGACTATCCTAGCAAGCACACATCAATACAAGGCTATACAAGCCAACATACATCCAACTCTATATAGCATACAATTATTCAATACTCAAATAGGCAAGAATTCACATTGGATATACACTAGGTAATCTATTACTTTAAACTATATATGTCTACACATATATACACATCCATATATTGGTATTCAACATTAGGTCTATAATCATGGCATTTCAAATGGTTATGTAAACTTATATATTACAACACAATATGCTAACATATATATAATATACATACATAGCTAAGTTAACTATATTCATAAATACTTATTTAAGAGGCTATGTGTGTGTATGTGAACATGGCAAAGGAGCAAGTGAGGGTTAAATGGGCATACATAGTGTATATATATCAAAGAATGTCAAAGTGTAAGTGAACAATGTGTCAAGTGTGATAGTGTCAACATAGTGTAAGGTGGTACATGAGGTAATATAGGATTTGTATTAACATAGAACATTACATCTCATTAACTTGTATATTGCATACATTACATCTATTATTACATTGCATTCATGCTTGCATTCATTCATCATTCATTTATTCTCTTGCACTACTATATGCACCATACATTACATACTATGGAACCTACATATTCATTACAAGCCATACTTATACATGCTTACATTAGATAGGATACTTATACCTCATACATCATTTATTTAACTATTTACTCATGCTTGCATTCTCTATTTAATTACATAATGTATATACATTAACAAGGGTTAAAATCAAATAGAACATTATATTACACACAAGGGTGCACAAAATGCACATGCCGAATAGTAACTCCTACTAATAATCAATACTGTACCATCTCAGCATGAATTAAAATCTAGGATTAAAGTATGTTATAGATCTATGTGTTAGCTTTCTGAAACTTCAAACGGATCGCGTTTTCGTTTTCGGAAACTCCCGGAATCGCGAAAACACCGAGAACGCGTTTGTCTTTCGTACAACTGACACTCAAATAATTCTCCAGAAAGTTACAGAAAGAATTAGGCCTTTAATATATGTTTTTGGAAAGCTAACTTCAATATGCTTATTTTAAAAAAAAAATAGGAGATTAAACCGAGCTTTGAGCTAGAAGTTATGAAATTTCTAAGTTAGGGCTGAAATTAAAAACGTGGATAAAAATCATGACGGATTTAGGTAGTTTGAGACAAAAGAACACAAGTATATAACATAATATATCAAGAACTCACTCTCTACACTAATATATATATATATATATATATATATATGAGACACTATAGAACACATCTCCAATACAAAAATATGAGATTAAACATGTAATAATTCATTCATACATAACAACAACACATAGTGTGTCCAAATTTGGGATTTTCCCACATGGACACAACCACAACACAAAGGACACTCCTATGACCTCCAAATGGACGAAATGGACACAAATGGAGATACAACCATGGGGGTCATTCCTATGGGTTCAAATAGACCTATATGCATGAGGAAATAAAAAGGAGAAGGGATTTATACCTCCCGGTAGATCGAATCGAAAAAAAGCCTTCCCGGAGCGACACCGACACGTAGAGATTCCAAAAGGACATGAACGAGCTTCGAATCCTCCCAAACTTGGGTAGCTTCCTCCTTGGCTAGAATGGAGAAGGAAAGAAGAAGATTTGGTGGTGAAATAGAAGGATTTGGTGGAGAAATTGCTAGGGATTGCTCTCTAGGAATTTGGGGAAGAACAAGAGAGAGAGTGTGGATGAGAATAATGAAATAAACTTGAGCCTATCCTCTCCCAAAGTGGCTGGCCATATGGGGCTATTTGTCCTATTATGGTAAGGTCCAAAATGCCCCCACTAACCTATTATATGAGTATTAGGAAAGGGCTAATTGGTTGGGGCTAAATTAGTCATTCTAAAGTCTCTAATCACACTAACCTTATCCATAATAATTAGTCTAACCTCTAACTAAAATATTTCTATCATGTGGACTAAAATTAATATCATGTGGGCCATGCCTAACTAGTGTGTAGGTCCCACTAGAGTCAAACTACCCCCGGGTCCCCGTTTCAAGTCGGATTGAGTTGAAATTCGAACCCGACTCAAATAACCCCAAAACAATATCATAAATAATAAAATAATATCAAAATAATTCAAAGAGGTCAAATGCAAAAAAAATATCCTTAGGCCAAAAATGACATTAAAATATCATAATCACATGGTTAGGCTCTAGGTCAAACAGTCTCTAGGGTTTCACTAGCAAAACGTCAAAACCACAAGTCATTGATTTAAATAATTTTAAAATGATTTAAAATCACCAAAAATCATATCATAAATTAAATATCATTATTAAAATAATTATAAACACGAAATTTCAAAATTATCCTCATTTGGAAAACTGGGTGCTACAAACATAAATACAAAAAATAAAATAAAATAAAATAAAAGATAAACATGAACATACAGTAATAAGGTGCACTTGCCTGATTCTGCAGTGTGAAGATGAAAAGTATCTCTCGTGTCCACGTCTCCGGAATCCAATACTCCTAAATAATTAGTTAACTACTTTAAGTATTTAACCAAGCAACTTATAATATGGCTTATTTATCTAAATTAATATCTTAAACCATATTAACTATATCCAAATACCTCATGGAATCATTTAGATTCATGCACCACAACACACATGGACACACATGTTCCATGAGACATCGGGGCCCAGTTTTACGGTTTTCGACTTCCGAATTCAACGGTTAAGTCTCTACTTCGAGGGTACACATAAAAATCATCTAAAATCATAAAAATAATAATTTACAATTATTTTATATAGAAATAGGCTCTAAATTTCAGATTTAAAATTCTAAAGAAAATATATGGCTAGTTAACTTCTATGTCGGGTAGTCTATCCAAAATTTGTGCGGAACATCGCCGACTTTCAATATAAGTAAAAATATATAAAATATTAATTTAAAATATATTTAATATTGATTATTTCATAGAAATAAATTTGGATTCAATTGTCCATTAACCACCAAGTTTTGGCTATTCTATGTCAGCAACTTACCCGAAAAACTAGTCTTTAGACCCATATTTTTTCGATCAGATCTAAGATGATAAAATTATGAAGAATGCTTAAAATCATATTTTATAGTAATAACCCTATATTAGATTCACTTTTGAAAATATTCAATAATATCATAGGGTTCTTTCACAATGGTGCTAAAAAATCAATGCTACCATAACCTATTTCTCAATAATCCTATATGCAATCTTTATATATGAAAATATAAAGTAAAAGATATCAAAATATAATTTCTAAGGCATTAAACTTAGATTTTCTACAGAATTATTAGCATGGGGTTGAGATAAAAAAGATAGAAATTTTACCAAAATTCTTTGCTAGAAGGGTTGTGGGTGCTTCTCCTTGCTAAATGTCCCAACTTTCTTACCTTGCTTGCTTGTTAACCCTTCTTGATGGGTTTGAAGGTGATGTCAATGGTTCTTGAAGATTGGATGGTGGAGATGGTGCGTCTAGGATTTGTTTGGTGGATTTTGGATGGAAGGATGATAAAAATGATGGGTTTTGTGATGGAGGAGGAGGTGTTTGATGAAGAAAATGAAGATGGAAGGCTATGGGCTTGGTATTAGAAGAAATTTTGGAGAGGGAGAGATGTAGGGGCCGACCAAGGAGAGGGGAGTGATGGTTAGGATTAGGATTATGATAGTAGTTAATATATATATATATATATATATATATATATATATATATATATATATATATATATATATATATATATATGCCTCCTAATGGGTTTACATGCACTATAGGGTTCCCTATTGGGTTGATGGGGGCTGGCCACTATATGGCTGCTCTTGGGGTGGTCGGCCATGTCACGCCCCGACTCGAAAAATCGTTCATCCAAGCTTGATTTCACCGAATCGATCGTCCTCGCTAGGGCGTGATGCCGTACGAGTCTGAAATTGCACTCGTATAAGACAAGATGATAGGTTCTCAAAATTATTATCTTTGATTCAATATTTAACAACGGACGAAACAGAGTGTACAAAATAATTATCTTTATTTAATAAGCAGCAAAATTATAAAGGCTTTCAGTAGCCTAAATGAATCATGTCAGATTGACTTACAACTCTCAAGTTCTCTCTTGCCCATAAAGGATTTCACCATTCCATATATCATGTCTTCTATATCTCGGCTGCATCAATCCTATTGCAAGTCCGAGCGTCAATGCGGTCGTACACTTTATAACGCTGTGACATTCCATGCCTCAATACGTCCAAGCGAAGCTCCACCGCGATCAATCTATTTCCTGCATAATTCAAACAATCTGGTGGAAGATTAGTACTAATCCTCTCGCGTACTAATATTGACCTACTTTACTAAATCGACATTAAGTAGTTTATGAATCATGCAGCTTAACTTGTGATCTTTCTATATTTTTCTTAGGATCAGTTTCATGGCATATTCAAAAGCAGTAAAGCATGTATTTTATGGCAAGCATGTTATCATTTATTCGGATAAGCATATAGGAAACCAATATCAATCTCATATTGTTTTGTGGCACGGCTTCTTTCCAACTCACGCACTCACTCTTGTACCGACACACGGTGAATACGCCTACCATCTTTTCCTGTCATTTTATAAGTGATCATTCTGCAGGTTCTCTGTGTGCCTGCACCATTCAGCCCATCGGCCCCTATCTATATGAAGATCATTGATAATCACCGTGTCACAATGGACTTGTATTTCTCGGTGGCATTGCGACGCTACCCATTCAGCCTAGGTTATGATCCTTACTGAAGGTCCCATAATGTTCGTGCTCCCTTAGTCATGATAATCATTCCTCCTAGGTCGAACAGTCCCGGTGCCCCGGCGATCATGTTCGAGGAAAATAACCCGTGCATGGGTTAATTCAAAGTCCATTTGATCATGCAACACGCAACTACTCATACAACCAAACATAGTCTAAGTTTGAAACTCAAACTTCGTATCATTTCGTATTTCTCGCATCATCTTTCTATGTTCTTGTATTTTTTGTACAATTTCATTATTTCGATGTTTCGACGCCTTAATTCAATGCCCGAGTGAATGACCCG
>JANAVB010032277.1:0-189322 GCA_029216955.1 Iris pallida
CCACAAGTCTATCCGTCCAGACGATATTGTAATGTCAATCGCACAGGTTCAATCACTCGGCATAGGGTCGTCCGCCTATCCGCTAGGTCAGCTCACAGGGTCATAGTAACAAGTCAAGTCCGTGGCTCATCGTGCAAGGTCGTTGTACGACGCTCGCCCCAAATCCTATGGTCAAACCATTTGTTCGTTTGTACGGGAGTTTCTACCCAAGCTCGCGTCACTCAAATTTCTAAACATCGAGCATGATCACCTAATTCGCATCAAGACTTACGTTGCACATATTCAATTCCGCTCAATCACCAGTTCTAACCAATTCATGTATTCGATCACGAGGTCATCCAGCTCGACAATACATTGCGCCCCAATCTCACGCGAGTCCGATTATCCACGACGGTTCATGAATCACTATGCAACACTCCCGCGGAATAATCATTCTCATCGGGGCGTAACTCTTGTTTGAGTTTAGACTAACTCATCTCGATACGCAGATTGGACCTACTCAATCCTCAAGTTCAATCATCAAACACACTGATTCATTCTCAAGTTTACCTTCACGTCAAACCACAAGTCGAAGCAATCAAATTGCCACGCCATCCAAGTTCAATCACTTCCGCTGTATGAATCACCATATCAGCGCTAACGCGGAGTGATCGTCCCAAATCCGACACGACGCATGTACGAGGCTAGAGTTGCGCTCGCATAAAACAAGAACGTCAACGTTGTGGTTGTCAACGAAGCAAATCCAAGCATTCTCATTTTCATCCAAGCCAAATCAATTCGATAGTATGACCGTCATGCGTTCAACTAGAAAATCCTCGAACCGAATGTATCTTTTCCTCAACACATTTTTAACATCCCAAGTATAGCATCCAACGGAACAATGACATTTGCATGACCGTCATTCGCCGAGTCAGAGTACCCCCGAGTTATCGCATATCGATCTTTGATACGCCTTAATACCATCGACGATATGCGTAACCCGACGATCTTCCTTTGCGACCGATTTCGAGTCGTGTGTTGATGCTGTTGTCCGAGTTGGATATTTCACAATTTTATTTAATATTCAAGATCAAGTTCAACTGCTATTCCTCAAGCTAGTTTCACGATCGTTGTTCAAACTCAAGTCACAATTCATTTGAATCAATCCGAAATCGTACGCGCGATCCTCTAAGTTTCCTCGATCAAGACCATTCATTTTCATTCATCGTTCCGACCCATTTTCTAACTCGTGTTGCCCATTGACAAGTTGTCCAGCAACATCTCGTTCGGGACATTCGAAGTCACGACCAACTAAGCGTGACGTGTTCTAAGGCTTTGCGCGATCGCATCGCCTCGCCGACATACTCGTTCTATCCGTAAGTCCTTTAGTTTTGCTCGAACAATTTTCTATAACGTCCATACACCACTCAGGGTTCGAGCCACTCGATTGGTCATCGACGCTCACTCTTATTCTTCCTCGAAGCTATCACATACACCACTCGGAGTCAAGTCATTCTATAAATCCTCGAAAGGTTATTCGACTCCCGATCGACATGTCCAATTGTGCGTTCGCTCATTCCTCAAAATCCAAATCAATTTCCGTGCACTCCTAAGCGTTAGTTTGATAGCGTTCCTATCGATATACACTCTAAGTGTAGTTTTGTTCCCGACCGAACGGTACTTGATATCGCTCGCAACTCGATTGCACCAAAAAGTTGAGGTACACGACACGCGGACTAAGTTGTGCCGCATAACCGTCCCGTTCGAACTATACTTTGGTCTCGTGTACTCGTTTGCTGTCAGCGTAAGCTCATTCAAGCACGTATTGCGTTTGCTAACTCTTAGCATCGGTTTCTTCCAACTCAAGTCCGTCGTGGTGGCACAAAGGCCTTCGACTATCGATCCCGTCCAACCGAGTACTCGTACGAGCTTTTGAAAATATTAGACTTATTGTATGGAACATTCCAATGCACAACGAGAGAGAGCGTACACTTCTTTTGTTTCAACGAGCTTTCAAAACTGAGAGAATCAAAATAAAGTCCAAGGACGTGAAGCCGTGCTCTGATACCAATCTGTCACGCCCCGCTCCCTCAGGAGCGATCGTCCTCGCTAAGGCGTGATGCCGCACGGGCCTAGGTTGAGCCCGTGCAAGGCTATGTCCAGAAACGACCGATTTGAGCTAGGCCACAGAGTCGCACAGAGTGTCCCCATTTGCAGCAGAAAGTAAATGAACACAAGTGGAAGCGAATTCGAACTCTTTATTGATATTCAAGAAGTTTAGAAGCGGCGCTAGGCCGATATTACAAATCGCTCAAGCTCTCTCTCTCTCTCTGAAACATAAAAGGCGTGCCAAGTGGCTTACAACATGGAATGATTCATGGCGATGTTCTGATACATTATGTCCTGTATAGGGTGATTCAGCTCATTGCAATGCTCCAAGGCTCCAGAGATAGCTCCGCGCCTTAGCACGTTCGATGGAAGCTTCGCACCCGCCGACGATACCTGCATCCTGCAAGTAGACTGTAGGGTTATCAATATATTGTTATGCACTGGTGGGGAGGCTAGCTCGCCCACAATACTATCATTAACAAACACGTTTCATTTACTTTTGTGCATCTCTATCATTCGTTGTCTTTCTAATCTTGCCTTAGGATCAATTTATGGCATATGTCATAACCTATCCCGTGTTGCCAAATTCAAGTATCGCGTGGAAATACATGCACGACTTACCCATACTTACCGTCCGGCCTTCCCTGTCCAAAGTAAACCAAGTTAGTCAACAATTCATATGGAACAACATAATGTGATTCTTGGAAACATTCAATATCAAGGGCGTGTCCCTGCCTCAGTTACTAGCGCATCGTCGGCGTATTCTCTAACTCATTGTATGAAGTATTCATTATCATTTGGTGTGATACATTTCAAGCTTATTCAGAAGGTGCTTTGTTCAGATTAACTTAGACTACTTTAATTTCAATACAAGGACTTGCACGTGGATCGCCACCAGCAAAGCCCACTTAATCTATATGCATCGGTCGCTGGCATCACAAGCCATCCTGGACATGTCTTCCCCTGTGGTAATTTCTCACTTATCATGGCGTGCGGCTTGGTACACCCTGATAGTCTTTTGAAATACCCGGCCTTACGTCCCCTGGTGGCCAAGCCCGTACTCAGGCCTCATCCGTAAGCCATTTCCTTTGATTCCGTCCGGACCGGCAAGTCCTTCACACTTTGATCATGCCGCGGAATCCCTTTTTCTTCACGGTCACAGCATCGCCACCCCTCGCTCGTGCCATTTGTCCACGACCATTTCGTATTAACTTGTCTTTTTAACTTAACGGCTGTCTCTGAGCCGTAGGCTAACCCTTAGCCTTAATGCGTTATCGACCAGGTTGGCGTCCGTGCAGCGCGGGTAGCGAGCCCCACTGCACGTGCCCGTCATACCTATCGCTAACCATTCCTTTCTTTCTTATCTTTTATTCATTCTTTCTTTCCTTTCTTTCTTTCCTTTCTTCTTTCTTTCACTTGTTTGTTCGTTCATTCATTTATTCACTTATCCATTCAATCTTTCATTCACACTTTATGCAACTTCCCGTGCGGGAGTCGCCTTGGCGACCCATCGGTCCCATAATCTTTCAATGTTGCTATACTCTACTCGGAACGACTATGTTGATAGTCTTCCCGTTTCATTGTTGTAATCCATTCATTGTTTCATTGTTGAACGCATAGGAAACTCGAAATGTAAGCCCGTGCCTTAGCACGAGCGTGGAGCGCGGTACGAGAGTTCTCATATTTTCATATTCTTTTCTATATTCTATACAAGCATACAAGATGGAATTAATCCCTTAGCTAGGTGCGTTGGGTCACTTTATTAGCATACGCAGGTGTTATCGCCTAGCGATTTCAGTGATAGTGTCCGTATTGTTATGTATCTAGGCTAAGCACAGACGGGTTCATCGGAGCCACCCACCTTAGCGATGTTCGCATCGGCCGAGCGATACTTCGAGCGCGCCTTTGATAGTCTAAGTCTAGGATTCATCTTTGACGGGCCATTGTAAGTCTTGCACCAATTCGCATCGATACTTCATCGGGTCGACGCAACTCTTCGAGTCTGTTTGCCATTGATTGTAAAAGAACAGAACAATTATCGGAGGACTGAACTTAGACTCATAATACAAACTCGCTCGTACAAAGAAAGCCTAGGGATGAAAACCTAGGTACAGCAGACTAAGTACGATTGTTTATTTTTGATTCTGGGGGGTGACGATAGAGGCTCGGGAAAGCGACGGCCGCTCTGCCTTACTCCTTGGACGATCAGTATACAGCCTTGGCTCGGGGAAGATCTGCTTGGCGTTGACGAAGAAAGGCTCTTCTTACTCTCCTCGGGTTGCTCTCCTGGCTTCTCTCTCTCTGTGAGTATCAAGAAGAAAGGGGGGAGCTCTCTCTGTGTAGATCTCTCTCTTCTTATTTTTTTATTCTTTTGTTGCCGACCTCTCTCTCTCTCCTCTTTTTTTTGCATGGGGAAGATGCTGGCTATTCATAGGAGTGGGGTGTGATCATTAGGGTTTGCTGATGATTATCTGTTTGGAATGTCGGCACTTCCTTCATTCTATCTGAGCCCTTGATCCTGATCATAATGAATCTCGGCCACTAATGCTGATAGCACCAAATCTTATGAGCAGTTAATGCTGACCGCTTTAAATCCTCGTGATTGATTATGCCAATATTTGATTGCTCGCCACGTGTCCTATTGGCTTGATGATAAATGATATGACCTGATCTCGGCAATTATGATACTGATGTTAAATATTCTCATTGGGATTCTGTTGAATCTTCAGTGCCATGTATTTTAATTGAAGGTCCTGCCAGGGCCGTATAGGGTGACCAACACTTGAACCGCAGGGAGATACTCTTCGTGAACCACAGGAGTCAATGCCTTATCGAGCCGCAGGGGACGAGCTTTCCGTAAGCCGCATATTCGTAGTCTTTGTGAGCTGCAGGGGACGATCTCTCCATGAGCCGCATATGCATAGTTTCTGTGGGCCGCCTGAGTTAACATGGTATTGAGCCGCATAGACCGGGCTATGGGTGGACCGCATATGGCGGATTCCTGTTAATCATATTAGAGTGATTCCTCAATGAGCCGCATGAAGCTGTTCTCTACCCGAGCCGCATGAGACTTTTGCCACGTGGCAATCTAGGATTTCTGACAGATCGGGTCAGAGATTGTCTTCTTTCCCCGAGGAGTCTGTCATTATGGCAGAGCCATTATGACGCTTTATGTCAGAGACGTCGCAGCCGTCGAGTCGTGTCAGAGCATTAAATGAGGCCATTACTCCCGTAGCCAGCTGTGGGGGGATCACACATGGCGTCAATTGAGCCGCATGTTCCTGCTGAACCGCATATATCCCCGAACCGCATGAGTCTGAGGGTCTTCTTTCGGGCCGCATGGGGCAACTCCAGTATGAGCCGCATAGGCTTGCTACCCAAAGTCGCATGGGCTATCTATGCTTTTATTCTAATATTTTCCATGCTTCTACAGGACCCCCTTCAAAGTTTTCAATTTGTAAAATTGAAACACTTTGAATAAGAAGCATGGCCCCGTTCATGCCGCATAGGATGTTCTGTTTACCTGAGCTTTCTGGCCGCATTAGCATCTCGGCCGCATAGATCCTTCTGGCCGCATAGGCTCTTTGCCACGCGTCCTGACCTCGTGAGCAAATCTTCATTAATTGCCTTCGATTTGATTTAACGCCGTCTTTTGGGGGAGGATCCCAAGGGTCGGTTTTTGCTTTGACCGAAGCATTCTCGCCTTTATTTTTGGAGGCGGCACGTAATCCGAGGCGTCTTTCTACTTTATGGATCGCCTATAAATAGGAGTCTTTCAGCTCTTGGGGATTTCTTTATCTCCTTTCTTTGCTTGAATTCCCTGTTGTCAGTTTTGCTCTTCGTCGTCCTTCTTCATCTATCGACCATGGCTCCTAAGAGATCTGCTGCATCGAAGGCCGCAAAGGGCAAGGCAGTTGCTGCGGCGGCGACTGCAGCGACGAATGTGGTCGCTCCTCCGTCGGCTGCTGTAGGCGTTGTTCATCCTGATGTTCACCCGCCCATCGCTGGTAAGGGGGCCACTCCGAAAAACCCTAACTGCTGCCATGGCTCTGTTGCATACTTTATGCACAAGCCACATATACGAGATGTATCGATGTGGCCGCATAGGCACTTCGCCCATTATGGCCGCATGAGTTTGTCATATTCGATCAGTGCCGCATGTGTGTTTTCGACTTGGGCCGCATAAGCGTTGCTCACTTTTGAACCGCATGAACTTGATGGTTTGTAGCCGCAGTGGTTTATATGAGTCGGGCTTAGCCGCATGAATTTATAAACCCTTCTGAATCTGAGTTGTACGGATTTGGTTAATTCAGAGCCGCATGGGGCTATGACGCGCAGAGCCGCATGGACCTATCTGCTGATGAGCCGCATGAGGCTGTGGCAACCTTAGCCGTATAGACTTCAGTAATCTTTTCTAATACTTCTGTCTTCTTTGTTTGTCTTCTGACCTTGTTTCTTTTGCCTGTCTTCAGTGACTCTGCCCGTGAATCCTGCTGGGGAACTTATGGTAGGCTCGCGTCAGTTAGCCTCGGGCGTTCATCGGGATGACTTAGTTCGTCAAGTGTCCGAACAGCTACTTGTTGATGAACCTTTAGAACGGCTAAATGTCATCAGGGTTCAATCCTTTCAATTCCTTGTTGATATGATAAGCTCTGGGCAGTCTGACGGAAAGTATCTGAAACCGGTCTTCCTCTTTGGGGATGCGTTGGTTGTAGAAAACTCCCGAGTGTTAGATGTTTCGGAGAGTTGGGATTTTGACCTGGATGGGATGCCGATTCACATCCCTATTATGAAGCGCCATTTCCCTTTTGAGTGGTTCAATATGATCGTTCTGGATAGGCAGATGCCGGACACCCTCACTCCAACCAGACCGGGGATGTTTGTTGGTAATATCCGTTATAACAGAGCCACTAGGTCAGTGCGCGCAATCAAAGATCCAGCCAGTCGGTCCGTGATGGGGTTAGTTCCAGGTACCTTCATCAACACCCCGGGTCCTAATTTTTCATTCTTCCAAGCTGATACCTTCCTGAGTCAGCTAGCTTGCAAAGGGTCCTATCCTATTGGTAGGTTGGTCCTGCCGAGCTGGGTACACCCCATTCCTCCGTGGGCTAATCTGTCTTCATGGATCCTACAAAAGTATGAAGAGTTTTTGCGGGGAGTCAACCTTTATGAAGCTATACGGGGTACCAGCCACGGATTGCCCGTTAATAAGCCACTGTTCATGGCCCTTCTGGAGATGTACAATCATCGAACGGGGACCTTTTTTACCCCTGTTGGAGAATTAGGGCTCGCTCTTCACGAGATGTATGCTGTCTCCAAGCTCCCCTGGGGGGATGAACCCTTCGAAGTGTATACGCCGACGAATGAGGAGCTCCAAAGTTTGGATCAGCGATTCACCGGTTTCGTCACCGTGTATCAAGAATTATTATGCCATCATAGCACCTGTCACCGGACGACTATCAAAAAAAATGATAGCTCGGAGGGGGACTCTCTCCATACTAAATCTTGGGTTGCATACCTTTTCAAATTTAGAGCGGCTGGCCGAGTTACTTCCCGAGATCGTTTAACTCCTAAAGAAGTGGAGGTCTTGATGTCGACTGCCCAGAGGTCGAGGTCTCAAAGTGACAGGTTCGGGAGCCAGATTGACTCCTTTAGCTACTTTCGTTATGGCACCCGACGGTTGTCCGAGAAGGCACTCTTGGCCGGATTTTTAATGGTGTGGCTGCGCAATTGCGTGGTCTCAGGAGGGGCAGGCTCTATTGAGAGGATCAGTCGCCACTTCATTCTTCCTGTCGTAAAGTTGGCCTTTGGGGTCAGGCTGGCCCTCCTTCCTGCCATGGTGTGTAGTATTCAACATGGTCTTCGTGCCTTCTCGTCCAAGGTCATTGCTCGTGACGTGGTAATGGATTTTGAACGTGTAGAATTGCCTTACCATTACTTACTGGGATGGCTATTGCTGCATTATCAATCCTTGATGAGACCCGGGACGGAAGAAGGCGTTACAGGTGATGACGCGTTTCTTTTCAAGTATTACCACCAGCCTTGGGAATGTAGTACCATGCCGGCGTGTCGGAGGATACTGGCGAGGGTGGATGGGTACAATTTCTTCGTATCCGTTCCTCATTTCACTGATCAAGAGGTGAGGAGTGTTCATGTTGATGGGGTCGGACCTCCTCATTTCTTGCCTGAAAAGATGCGTTTTTGGCTGCGCAACATTCGCCCGGCGCATCTAGTTTACCGGAATCGCACCACTGTGTATTTGGAGCCCTACTTGCCTAGTAGGTTTGCCCGTCAATTTGGGTATAGTCAGCTATTCCTCGGGCGCCCCAGTTCTCACCTGGGATTTGAAGGCAGCATTCTTGACGGTATCAGAGCATGGAGCTACTATGACACCTATCATACTCGGACTAGCTTCTTGGTCCCTGCCGTAAATGTGACGGATGAAATCCTGCATATGGCAGCCCTGTATCATGTCACGGCGAATCCTTCTCCCCTCGATTTTGACTTGAGGACTAGCTTCATTGTGGGCACTCGCCTAGCGGAGAAGGCTATGACGTCGAGAGCAAAGAAGAAAAGGGCGAATAGGGTTCCCTCGCCCGATTCCGAATCCTTTGACACAATTGAGGAAAATAATGACCGGGACAGCGAAGACTCCTTTTCTTCGGGTGATGGGATAATGGCGGGTCAGCCTCCAGTTATGGCGGCTGAGATGGCGATGGAACAACCGTCGGCTGTATTTGACGAAGCAGTGGACCCGTTACCGTCTACGTCGGAGGAGGTACGGGTAGATCTATCGCCCGCCATGCCTGGTCCTTCGCGTAAGCGAGGCAGGCATGAGCCTACCGACGGAGAAGTAACTTTTTCTGTAAAGAGAGTGGCTGTCGGTCCCCGTAGGCTGCTTATTACGGAGAAAGGTGAGGGTGTAGACGATGTTCCGGAGGTAAGTCCAAGCTGGAGTTCTATCTTTATTGTAGTCTTCTTTCCTCTCGGGGACATGACTTGGTCATTTCTTTTTATAGGTGTCTGACGAACCAGGCTCTCCTGGACCATCTGCTGCTTCAGTAGTTGATCCGGCCCTTGCCGTTTTGATTAGCGACATGTGTGCCGCGGTCCTCTCTGCGGGGGCTCTCTCAGCGGCGACTAAGGACTCCCAAGCTGCTGAGGCTCCAGCCCGGGGTGACGGGATTTCTGAATTTCAACGAGATAACACCATCCTCGGTGCATCCCCTTCCGAGGATGCAAGGGCAGATGAGTCTCTTATTCCTGACTCGGAGGCTGTTGGTGAAGAGGTTGTGATGGCTGTAGGCAAACCTCAGCCTCCACATTCTTCCACTGGTAAGCTGAGCCACATATTGACTACCGAGGGGGCTTATTCGCTATATCAACATATCCTTCGGGTCAAGTCGATTCATGGTTGCCTTGGCCCTGCAGGTCCTGACCTTTTACCTCCCGCCGCGGATGTTTCCAGGGAGAGTTCGGTTGGCCATTATCCGGACGAAAGGAATGTTTCTTCTCTTCTCTCTCATGTTGAAGAGCCTCCTGCCGTCTCCGGGCAGACGGGGAGGGAGTTGGCAATGGTTTCCGCCTCGTCTTCCGCTGTTGACACGGCTCCGGAAGTCGACTTCTCGACCTTGTCGAGCATCCAAATCCTGCGGGCTGCTGAAGAGGAGTTGGCCGCTGTTCAAGCGTCTTTCCGTGCGGAGTTGGTTTCTCTGGTGGCAGGAGCGGCAGACTCCGTCGCGTCTTCTTCCGTGCTACCAGCCACACTCCCGCTGACACCGGTTTCCTCGGAGGCTCTGGATGAGGTGACGCAGGATATGGTTGATAGCTTTTATCGCCACTTAGGGAGGGGTATAAACGCTGCCGTGGACCGGGGGGTCCCTTTTTCTCTGTCTCTACGGGGAGCTCGGGGTCAAATTGACACTCTGAAGGGTCTTCCTGGCGGGCTGGGATTAGCAGCGTTCCTGGAGCCTAAGCTGACAGAGGCTGACCAGCTTGTGACCCAACTGCTGGCAGTACGGCAGGCTGGTTTGCCTGCCGCGATCGAACGAGAGCGGGGCTTCCTGGTTGCGGCTCGGGACAGGATCAAGCTCGCTCGCGAAACTGTCGGGCCGGCTGTGCAGGGGGATCTTGACAAGTTTTCCGCCTCCTATGACCGGCTGGGTCGTCGGAGTCAGGCTTGTAGGGCCCGGGAAGAGTCTGCCTCTCGTGGAATAGCTGACACGAAGGAGCGGATTCTCGCGCTCCAGGAGGAGTTAGCCTTCTTAGAGTCAGAGCGGGAGGCTGCTCATGCAGAACAGGAGTCGATTGCTCGGGAGGCCGAGCGGATTTCTCGAACTTCTGCCAACCTGGAGCGATCTTTTAAGAAGTTCGAGGACAACTGGCAGGCCCACGTTCATCTGGAGGACCCGGCGGTGTTGAACCAGGAAGCTGAGCGTCGAGCCAAACAGAGGTTTGAGCGGTCGGTCGCCTTGATAAAGGACCGCCTCACGGTGTTATGTGCCCCGGAACAGTGATCTGCCCTCTGTCTTCTTCTGCCTCTTCTTTTTTTTTTTTCATATGTGTATATTTTTATTTGCAAGGGATGTGATCCCCAATGATGTAGCCCTTTGATTTTTGGATAAATGAGCATGTTTCAACTCATCTTTTCTTTCTTGTATCGGCGTTCATGGAATCGGACTTGCTGGGGGATTATTTGTGGACCTGTTACCCTAGGCGTACCTTGGTTTTAGGTACGGATAACAAGTTTGATCAGGATGTCCGGGACAGCCATGACAAAATGGTCATGGATGTTCTCGGTACTGGGGAAAGGAATGCCGTAGAGCAGCCGGGTTCCCGGGGCATGGTAAGATGGTGGATTTATGCCAAGAAGCTTAGCAAGGGATATTTGTGGACCTGTTACCCTAGGCGTACCTTGGTTTTAGGTACGGATAACAAGTTGGAAGGAAGCCAGTCATATTTGCTCCGAGGTTACGAGGGCGTAGCAAACATGAGGGTTTTACCGTGGAATCTTCCTACTCAGAGGTAATGAGAACATGGTAGGGGGAGACTTCACAGAAGACTTTTCTATAATCAATAATGGTCAACAGAGGACGTTTGTCGTCAACAGAGGACATTTGTGGTCAACAGAGGACATTTGTGGTCAACAGAGGACGTTTGTGGTCAACAGAGGACATTTGTGGTCAACAGAGGACATTTGTGGTCAACAGAGGACATTTGTGGACCTATTATCCTTGTCGTACCCCGGTTGTGGGTACAGACAATAGGTTGAAAGGGAACCAACATACTTGCTCAGAGGTAATGTGGACATGGCAAATATGGTGATTTCTTCGACGGAGCCTTCCCACTCAGAGGTAATGAGGACATGGCAGGAGTGGGCCCAATGAAGAAGGGGTGCATAGAATTACTCAGAGGTAGGAGGACATGGAAGTTCTATGCGAGGAGGCGGTTTGTTTTTGGTGGAAGTGAAAACGACTCAGAGGTAATGAGGACATGGTCGTTTCGGAGATTAGTGGATCGATTACCCTTTTTGTGCACTGGGAGCACGGGTAGTGGATCATGAGGGAGGATCTCTTTCAGGAAGAAAGTTCAGAGGTATGATTATACGTGACTTACTATCTGAGAGAGTGACCGGAATGTAAGTACATAATTTGGATTTTCTAGAATATTGAGGAAATGAAAGTTCAGTGGCACCAGCGGGTGCATGGCTCGGTAATCTGAAATGTTGTGGATGTGGGTTCAGTGGTATCAATGGATACATGACTCGATAATTTGGAAAATGGTGGGTGCGAGTTCAGGGGTACTAATAGGGTACATGACTCGATAACTTGGAGAATGTTGTCTAAACATAGTATTTCTTCAGAAACTTGCCGTTGACGGGCAACATAAGCAAGTCCCCATTCTGCTTGGCGAGGCGGTAGGCGCCGTTGGAGAACACGGTCTCGATGACAAATGGACCTTCCCATTTTGGCTGGAACTTGCCTGCGGTTTTGTGAGTCATGACCATTGGTCTCCGAACTGCCAGAACGAGATCGCCCACTTGGAATGTTCTGATTTTGACCTTCTTGTTGAAGGCTCCTGAGATACGTGCTTGGTATAGCTCGATCCTTTGCTGGGCTAGTAGGCGCTTTTCGTCTAAGGCCTCCAACTCTTGTAATCGACGTCGATAGTTATCATCCGTTGTCAATTGATAAGTGAGGGCGACGCGGAGTGAGGGAATCTGAGTTTCCAGTGTGAGGACTGCCTCACTCCCGTATACTAAAGAGAATGGTGTATTCCCAGTAGCTGTTCGAACTGTGGTGCGATAAGCCCATAAGCATTCGCCGAGCTTCTCGTTCCAGTCGCGTTTGTTGGAGGAGACAAACTTCTTGAGGAGTTTGATGATTGTTTTATTGAATGCCTCTGCCAACCCGTTTGCTGCTGGGTTATATGGTGTCGAAGCGACATTCTGAATGCGGTGCTTATCGCAGAATCGGTAGAATGCATGGCTTATAAACTGTGGACCATTATCATGGATGATCCTCCGCGGTAGTCCGAAGCGGTAGATGACGTGATGCTTAAGGAAGCTGATCACGTTTGAAGTCTTAACTTCTGCGAGTGGGACGGCTTTCGACCATTTGGAGAAGTAATCGGTGATCGCAAGTATGAAGCGATGTCCTCGGGAGGAAGGTGGGGTGATTGGACCAATGATATCCATTCCCCATGCTTCGAATGGCCAGGATGCCACCGTTGGATGTAGAAACTCGGATGGTTGGTGAATGAAGTCTGCGTGGACTTGGCAAGCCTTGCATTTTCTGGCATAGTCTATTGCGTCTGCCACCATCGTGGGCCAGTAGTAGCCCATACGGTGAAGGCGGTCCTGTAGCTTAGGGCCAGGCTGATGGGCCCCACAGACACCATCGTGAGCTTCTCGTACAGCTTCTTTGGCTTCTGCGTTTGACAAGCACCGGAGTAATAATCCGTCGTAGGATCGTCGGTACAGCATTTTTGTCTCTGTGTCGTAGAAGAATCTGAGAGAACGCCGTCTGATGGAGGTGGCTTCCCTTGGGTTCTCCGGGAGGATGTCGTATACGACGAAGTCAATGAACGGCTGTCTTCAGTCTGGTGTTTCGTCGACCGTCCAGGCGGAATAGCTCGCCACGAATTGAATATTGTTCTTGGGACAGACCAGTTCGTGGCCTATCACCTCAACCGAGTGATGTGCTTGGTTCGGCACTGCTAAGGAAGCGGCAAGGCCTGCTAGGGCATCGGCTTCGATATTTTGAAGTCTGGGGACGTGTTCGATGAAGAATCCCTCGAATGAGGAGATAATGTTGATTGCTATTTGGTGGTAGGGGATCATGTCTTCATGGCGGACTTCGTACGACCCTCGAATCTGATTGACGATTAATTGTGAATCGCCGTATGCTTCGAGATATTCTACACCCAGCTCCTTTGCGAGTTGGAGGCCAATGACCAAAGCGTTGTACTCGGCCACATTGTTGGAACAGGGTTCCGTGAGAGAGTAGGCGCGATTGATCACTAGCCCGGTAGGAGAGATCAATACCACTCCGACCCCGACGACGATATTTCCCTTGGGTCCGGTTCTTGAGGCGCCATCGAAGAACATTCGCCATATGTTATCGTGAGTGGCTGTATTCGAATCGGCGACCTCGTCTGGGATCTCTTCATAGATTCTGGATGACTCCGATCCTGGGTGGGCTGCCAAAAAGTCTGCTAGGGCTTGACCCTTGACAGCCTTCTGTGGGACGAAGATCATATGATATGGGGATAGCAGTATTGCCCAGGTAGCGAGGCGAGAGCTGAGCGCCCCTGGTTTAGTCATGAGGACCCTGAGGGGATTTACTCGTGAGATCACATGTATGGTTTGTCCTGTAACATAGTGCCGCGTCTTTTGAATAGCGAACACCAAGGCGAGGCATTCTTTCTCCACGGCAGTGTATCGGTGTTCGGGCCCGACCATCATTCGGCTGAGGTAGTATATGGCCTGTTCGTGTCCTGCGTCGTTATTTTGTGCCAGCAGGGCACCGAGGGAGTGTTCCATTGCTCGTACATAGAGCAAGAATGGTTTTCCAGGGACCGGGGCCACCAGGACTGGAGGATTTGACAAATATTCTTTGATGTCGTCGAAAGCGCGTTGGCATTCTTCGTCCCATGCGAATGAGACTCCCTTCTTCATGAGGTGTGTGAACGGCCGGCATCGTCCGGAGAGATTGGAAATGAACCTTCTGATATAGGCTAGCCTCCCTTAGAGGCCTCTAAGTTCGGGGAGATTTTTCGGGGGACCCGTGCTTGTCTGACCAGGTGTCACTCCCTGCAGAGTAGGAAGTGCCGCTTTGATCTCATCTACGGACTTGACCAAGGCGTGCAGTATGGCCTCCAAAGTGTCGATGCGTTGGCGATCGCCGGAACCACCTTGGCTGTTGTCTGTCATGAATACCGTCCTCACGTGAGGAGTGACAAAAGGAGAGGTGGCGGACATGCCCTCCGAGTCATACTCATGCATCGAGAAATCATCGAGATATGTGGGGATGTTCTCTTCAGGTTCGGACTCGGAAGGAACAGTACCCCCAGCTTCAGAACTTGCTTCATTTAGGACGTCCTCGAGGACGTCGGTATCTGTTGTATCCGTCGGAGGATTTGCTTCCTCCAGTCTGTCTTCTTGGAATGTCGGGTTGTCGTAGAGGTTTGGAGGAGTGCTACCCCCAGTTCCGACGACCCCCAATGACGTAGACGGCGAACTTCCTACTGTAGCAGTTTTCGTCTTTGAACGGGTGTGTTGGAATACTCCAGTAGAGGATAATCCTTTAGACGACGGCTTCTTAGCTGCAATAGTTGACACCTTTGGGCTGGAGATGCTTGTCTTCTTCCCTCTCCCCTCCACGGGGACTTTTCGTACGGAATTGCAGGAGGCAACGGGAGGTGCCTCGTCTTCCGAGCTCGGATGTTGTAATCTTTGGAAGACGGATGGCCGGTCTTCTGTTACTGCCGTGTTGTTGCAACAGCAGTTGACGATAATCTGGGTGCAGTGACGTCCCTGTGAGGACTCTCTGCACGCTGAGGCTCCTTCTCTTTCCTTGCGTTTGTGGAGGATAGCTTCACGCAGGTCAGAGGAACCACTTTATCCGTTTGCCGCCGGGGGCTGGACTCGAGTGGTTTTATACAACTTCCCGTCAGAGGCCCGCGTGATACTCAGCGGGACGCCCCGATAGTCAGAGGTTGGGGCAGCTGTCTGGACTTGATGAGTCTCCGCTGCCCTAGACTTTTTCTTTTTAGCACTTGTGGGTGCGTAATAGGAAGAGTCCACATTAGGTATCACAGAGTCTGGATTCTCATCCAGCGAGTGATCAGAGTTAGGACCGCATGAGAGTTGGTCGAAAACTGATCGAGAGAAGCGCGGTAGAGACGCTATGCGGCTAGCATTGGGTGCCGTGCAGGCTATCTGCATGCGACTGTCTTCTGTTGTGGGACGAGTTCTTATACGGTTAGGAGTCACGGCCGTGCAGGCTGTCCGCATGCGGTTGGCATCTGTGGCTGCATGGGTTTTCTGCAAGCGGTTGACTTTACTAGCCGCATGAATCTTATCCATGCGGTTGGGAACTGTAGCTGCATAAGTTATGCGGCTGACAGAAGTGGCCGCATAAGTTTTCTTTGTGTGGTTGACGGTTGTGGCCGCATGGATTTTCTTTCTGCGGCTAATACCCTTCTGCGGTTCAGGTTGAGCAGAGACCCTCTTTGCCCCTGCAAGTCCAGCATCATAGTGTTTTCTTCTGTCGGACTTGGGGGCAGCAGAGGTGTCTGCGATCTGAAGTGGGGCCGCAGGAGAATCTTTCTCGCCGTCTTGAGCGACCGAGGGTATCCCATCGAGGGCTTGGGGAGGAGCAAATGACTTTGGCCTCCACTCTTTGCGAGCCTTCGTGGTGCGGGTGCGTTTCTGGACCGGGCCAGCGTTGCCTTCAGAGAGCATCTCTTCGAACGCCTGTTGGTCGAAGCGGACGACCATCTTCTGTTGTGTGGAGCCAAGTTTGGCTGCATCTGATTGCGTCACCAACTCCTCAGCCGTGGAGAAGTTAGTCCCCAGCAGAGTCGCCATCGTGTTTGCCATTGATTGTAAAAGAACAGAACAATTATCGGAGGACTGAACTTAGACTCACAATACAAACTCGCTCGTACAAAGAAAGCCTAGGGACGAAAACCTAGGTACAGCAGACTAAGTACGATTGTTTATTTTTGATTCTGGGGGGTGACGATAGAGGCTCGGAAAAGCGACGGCCGCTCTGCCTTACTCCTTGGACGATCAGTATGCAGCCTTGGCTCGGGGAAGATCTGCTTGGCGTTGACGAAGAAAGGCTCTTCTTACTCTCCTCGGGTTGCTCTCCTGGCTTCTCTCTCTCTGTGAGTATCAAGAAGAAAGGGGGGAGCTCTCTCTGTGTAGATCTCTCTCTTCTTTTTTTTTTATTCTTTTGTTGCCGACCTCTCTCTCTCTCTCCTCTTTTTTTTTGCATGGGGAGGATGCTGGCTATTTATAGGAGTGGGGTGTGATCATTAGGGTTTGCTGATGATTATCTGTTTGGAATGTCGGCGCTTCCTTCATTCTATCTGAGCCCTTGATCCTGATCATAATGAATCTCGGCCACTAATGCTGATAGCACCAAATCTTATGAGCAGTTAATGCTGACCGCTTTAAATCCTCGTGATTGATTATGCCAATATTTGATTGCTCGCCACGTGTCCTATTGGCTTGATGATAAATGATATGACCTGATCTCGGCAATTATGATACTGATGTCAAATATTCTCGTTGGGATTCTGTTGAATCTTCAGTGCCACGTGTTTTAATTGAAGGTCCTGCCAGGGCCGCATAGGGTGACCAACACTTGAACCGCAGGAAGATACTCTTCGTGAACCGCAGGAGTCAATGCCTTATCGAGCCGCAGGGGACGAGCTTTCCGTAAGCCGCATATTCGTAGTTTTTGTGAGCTGCAGGGGACGATCTCTCCATGAGCCGCATATGCATAGTTTCTGTGGGCCGCCTGAGTTAACATGGTATTGAGCCGCATAGACCGGGCTATGGGTGGACCGCATATGGCGGATTCCTGTTAATCATATTAGAGTGATTCCTCAATGAGCCGCATGAAGCTGTTCTCTACCCGAGCCGCATGAGACTTTTGCCACGTGGCAATCTAGGATTTCTGACAGATCGGGTCAGAGATTGTCTTCTTTCCCCGAGGAGTCTGTCATTATGGCAGAGCCATTATGACGCTTTATGTCAGAGACGTCGCAGCCGTCGAGTCGTGTCAGAGCATTAAATGAGGCCATTACTCCCGTAGCCAGCTGTGGGGGGATCACACGTGGCGTCAATTGAGCCGCATGTTCCTGCTGAACCGCATATATCCCCGAACCGCATGAGTCTGAGGGTCTTCTTTCGGGCCGCATGGGGCAACTCCAGTATGAGCCGCATAGGCTTGCTACCCAAAGCCGCATGGGCTATCTATGCTTTTATTCTAATATTTTCCATGCTTCTACAGAGTCGACGGCTCGTTTGAGTCGTTACACTTGCCGTTTGAATCGACGTTCCGCTAGGGCAGAGCGGGTCATTACAGGTTGGAGGTACGATCAAGAAAATGATTCTAATCATTCTCAAGTTTTAAACGATTAGAAGGTTATAATAGCAGATTTAGGGTTGAGGGGAAGGGTGAGTAACTCGAGACGAGGTTATAGTTATATGGCATGGTCGATGCCTAGCTACACTAGTGTATATGTAACTATTATGGCCACAGGTGATATGGCCTACTAAGGTGGGTTACTTCTAATCTCAATAGGGTGACATTCTATCCATCTTGATTCTCTATCAAGGTAAAATCTAAATCCTTAAATTTGAGTTTCCTCACAAGTTCCTCAATATGTATTTCAAATCAAAAATAATCCACCAATTTCTTTAACCGTTATAGACCATCAAGGATATAACTTAAAATTTTAAAATCGCTAATGAACCTCGAGATAAAATTTAACCATTTTTTTCTCTTTTTTTTCTTCAAATCAAAATTCTTCAACTCTAAAATTTCAATCCCATATAACAACACTTGAAATTTAAAATATATCCTCATGACACCCTTATCCTCATGTCAATTTCATATCCTAAAAAATTTACATATGTGCATCTATTAAGCCCAACAAGTCATAAATATTTTCTAGAAATCTTAAAAATCAAAACCATATTGTTTTCTCAAGTAAATTCTTTTGATTATCTTATGAACAATATCTAGCAATCTCATCAATATAACTAAAATTTCTAGCTATCATTCGGAGTTGATAACATTGCTATTAACCAACATAGAATTAACTGATCCTTCCCACAAGATCAAACTTTTAGAAAAATTGGGTTCCTCGATCCTTGAAATATTTAATGCCTTCATAACTTTAGTTACAACCTCTAATGCATATTTAATCGCCAATGTAATCATTCTAGCCATGTAATTGACATATGGGACATATACTAGTGTAGTCATCTTCCTAACCTCTATCAAGCACGAAAAATAAATTCATGATAGAAAGGAATCAAGCAAGATGCAAATCAAGGCAGTCAAACGGGAGTTCGAAAATAGAATCAAGGAAATAGATTAAGCATGTGGATGAGATCCTAGACTCTTAATCCTATATGCAGGCTTGCTTGGTACAGTGATATAACCAAACAATATATTCGTTGACCTGCATGGGCCACCACCAAAACATGTAATGCCTCAGTCCCAATATACGTAGGACTAGTTACGTAAACATGCCAGTCGTATAATAAATATACGTAAGCTGTATATGTAGTATATAAATAACCATGGTTCACTAAATCTCATCCACAAAATAAAAGAATTAAAGATTTCACTAAATCAATTATGAAAGTCATTTGAACAAGTTGCTAGGTGGAGACAAATCCAGTACCAAGTGATTGAACGATAAAGAAATAAAAAATCAAATAAAAGAATTTGTCACAAGTATGTAAGAATGATCTAAGAGCAAGTCATCTTCGATAGAGCAAGAAGGTCATGATCTTGGCTGGAATTCCTGCAGAAAGTCATGAACACCTACAACTACACCTGGAGAGATCATCAGGTCCTCAGAGGGACGTAACAGATACATAAAAACATGCCATATAAATTGAATATAATATGTCACAAAGTCATAAATAAAATAATTATTCCAAACCACAACATAGCCCAGTGTCCCATCATCAAAGCAGTGGACCCCTACAACCAAATAAGGATAAGGAGTGGCATATTATCTTGTAATGTGATACTGTCCCATGCCATGATCGGAACGGAGTATGACAAGACATCAATAAGGTCATTAAATCATTCTACTGTGAACATGCAGTTAAGAACAAACCTTCAAAGCATGGTACTCTGGCAATAATGAGTTCGGCATAATCCCCACTTAGGGCACCAAGGGCCAAGCGCATAACGTTCTGATAACGTCAGTGGCTAACCTGAGAGGGTCGTCTTGATGGAACTCAGAATTCCTAGGACGACGGATTGGTGTGCATATTGATCGATAGAAAGTTAACAAATTTAAAACATGTTCTAACCCTTCATAGGCAAAAACTATGGTTCAGGAATTATACCTGCAATGAGAAAAAGACAATAATTTCCAGGAACCTCGAGCAGTTAGCAACCCCAATATCTTCTGCACGTATTTATTCCTCGGGTTGGACGCGTGTGGGCAACGATCTTCCAACTTTTTCTTCCCTTGGTTGTCCTTCATTTCTCTCCTCTCAAGATAGACAAATTAGAGAAAGATGCTCTTCTTAGGATACAGATGACGGCCAGATAATAGAGGGTATATATAGGCTAATTGTAAGAAGAAATTAGGTTTAGGTCTCCTAACGGGTCTAGGTATCACGTGTTTAGTCCAAACACACAACCCAGGCCAATTAACAATAGCTCGATCCACTAAAGAGCTACTATTGCACTACCTTCATAATCCCAAGTTACGTTTATGGACTCCTTATTATATGCTTGTTTGTCTCCCCATGTTAATATATCGAACGTCCGTTAATCTAAATAAGTTACTGACAACTACACTAATCGACATCTTTTATCTTTAAGTAGTACCACTCTACTTTATTTGTCATGTAGAATATAATCTACCTGCAGGGTTTATATGACAATTCTTATGAGTTCTTTAAGGGGTCATCATCAATCCAATACATCGGAACATGGATTCCTTTTATAATCAATAGACCATTATACACATAATGCCATTATCCGATTCATAGAGGTTACTGACTCATTATGAATCTCTTTTATGAATCAAAGTAATACACACTACATATACATGTCTATTATTATATATGGATTAAGAGCACAAGCATCCAAAATAACAGAGGTATTTGTTCTCTTATGTAGTCAGTACAAATCTTAAGTGGTCATGTTCAATACATATAAAGTGCACTAGTATAAACCTATAGTCAAGATAGACTATTGCAAGATTACCCTACAACTTTACCAATGGTTTGTCCAAATCCATCTAGGTTGTAAACTATTTATATATTCTACAAGGGACTGATAATATGATCTTATGCTTGTCACCACACACCATATAATCTACAATATAGAATATCAGACACTTGCATTAACATGTAATAAATTAAATATAAAATGCCAACATTTGCCAATATGATTCTTATTTAAAAATAATAGAAAAATATAGTTAATACAAAAGTGATGCTTTTAGTATATAACCCTAACAATCTCCCACTTATACTCAAAGCATTGCTTTTTATTATACTGTTACAAACCTCCCACTTATACTTAAAGTCATGCGGCCATGCATCTGACTCTCATTCCCTCATTATGACTATTAAAAGCCTTAGCCGGTAGGCTCTTTGTAAAGGAATCAACTAGGTTGTCTACTGATGCTATCTTTGTCACAATATCTTCCCTTTTTCTGATATCTTGGATCAAGTGGTACTTGCGTTCAATGTGTTTACCTATCTTATAGGCTCGTGGTTCCTTCGAGTTTGCAATTGCACCACCGTTATCACAATAAAGTATAATAGTCTTAGGCAAACTAGGTACCACATCCAAGTCCAATAGAAAGTTTCTGAGCCAAACTACTTCTTTGGATACCTCAGAGGCTGCCACATAATCAGCTTCCATGGTGGAATCAACAATACATTTTTGCTTGATGGCTCCACCTCCCAAGGTAAATACATAACCTGAGGTAGATTTTATGGAATCCCTATCTGACTAAAAGTCTGAGTCTGTATACCCCCAAGGGCACTAAACTACCTGCCTGATAAACCAGCATATAATCTTTAGTCCAATTCAGGTATTTCAGAATATGCTTTACCGTAGTCCAGTGATCTTGTCCTGGGTTAGACTGATATTTGCTAACCATGCCTATGGCAAAACAGATGTCAGTTCTCGTACGTACCATTGCATATATTAAGCTTCCTACTGCCAAAGCATAAGAAACCGTTTTCATGTCCTCTATATCTTTAGGTATCCTCTGACATTGTTTCTTTGATAGAGCTACTCTATGCCTAAAAGGTAGAACATCTTTCTTGGGATTTTGCATGCTAAAATGAGTTAGTACAGTATCGATATAGGAAGATTGAGATAAGCCTAACATCTTTTTCTTGGGATCTCGTAAAACTTTGATACCAAGGATGTGACCTGCTTCTCCCAAGTCTTTCATATTAAACTGTTTGGATAAGTATACCCTTACATTAGATAACACCTTCATATTGTGTCCAATGAGCAATATGTCATCCATATAAAGTACTAGGAATACAAGCACATTTCCATCATACTTTTTGGACACACAAGATTCATCCGGACATTGATCAAATCTATAGGATTTTACCACCTAATCAAAACGGATGTTCCAAGATCTGGAAGCTTGCTTAAGTCCATAAATGGACTTCTTGAGCTTACAAATAAGATGCTTTTGGCCTTTTTCAATGAACCCGTCTGGTTGCTTTATATAGATGTTTTCCTCAAGACTTCCATTAAGGAAAGCTGACTTGACATCCATTTGCCAAATCTCATAATCAAGAAGACCTGTAATAAATAAATGAATCCGGATAGACATAAGAATGGCTACTGGCGAAAAGGTTTCATCATAATCAATACCCCCTTTCTGAGTAAAACCTTTTACAACAAGCCGTGCTTTAAAGGATTCAACCTTACCGTTTGCTCCTCTTTTTCTCTTATAGACCCACTTGCATACAATGGCTTTTTACCAATGGGTGGTTCTACAAGTTCCCAGACCTTATTAGAATCAATTGATTCTATTTTCGATTTTATTGCATTTTGTCAAGACTCGGCATCTTTATCTTGTAGTGCTTCATTATAGGTGTTGAGACATAGTCTTGTTCCTCAAGGACAAAGTCTGAGAACTCTTCCAAGAACATAAACATGTCGATTGTATAACAACCCTCCCACTATGGGTTGTGGTGTAACATCTGTGACATGTTGTGCAGTTACTTGTTGTTCCTCCTCTTGTACTGTTGGTATTGAAGTATTAGGTATCTTTTCTCTCAATTCTTCTACAGTAACTCTACTCATGGGTTTATGGTTCATCACATAGTCTTCCTCTAAGAATCGAGTATTGGTGCTAACAATAACCTTCTTATCCTTAGGACTATAAAATAGACCTCCCTTCATTCCTCTTGGATAGCCTACAAACAAGCATACTTCTGTACGAGATTCTAACTTATCTACTTTTTCATTTAGCACATGTGCTGGACTACCCCAAATCCGAACATGTTTTAGACTAGGCTTTCGCCCGATCCATAGCTCTGTAGGAGTAGTAGGTACTAACTTAGAAGGTACCATGTTCAGAATATAAGCACAGTCTCTAAGGTATGTCCCCAAAATGAGTTTGGCAAATCCGAATAATTTATCATTAATCTAACCATCTCCATAAGAGTCATTTTCCTTCTTTCTGCTACACCATTTTGTGGGGTGTTCCTGGTGCAGTCAATTGGGACGTAATTCCAGCTTCTGAAAAGTAATCCCTAAACTCACCAAAAAGGTACTCGCTACAACGATTTGAACTTAATGACTTGATACATTTTCTATGATGTTTCTCCGTCTCAGTCTTGTACTCTTTGAACTTCTCAAAGCACTTAGACTTATGATGCATCAAGTAAATATATCCATACCTTGAATAATCGTCAATAAATATGACAAAATATTCAAAGCCATCTATAGCTTGGATAGTCATGGGCCCACACAAATCAAATGAACTAATTCTAACACATCTTGGGCCCTATACCCCCTTTGCTTAAAAAGCATTTTGGTCATTTTACCTTCCAAATAGGATTCACAGACTAGAAGTGTCTCCACTTCCAATGAAATCAAAGGTCCATCTGTAACTAGTCTTTGAATCCATTATAGGTTAACATGGTCTAATCGTAAGTGCCAAATATATGTTTGGTTCATACAAGAAGGTTATTTTCTCCTTTTAAAGTTAGAAGACATATTATTCATTTTCATTAGTTACATTGTTGGTGAAATAGGATTAATAACATACAAATTATCTACTAATGTACCAGAAAAAATAAATAGATTATTTTTTATAATAACAAGGTTGTCAATAAAATAAACTGAATATCAATCCTTAACTAGCTTAGATACATAAATCAAATTCCTTCTAAGTGAAGGTGCATAAAGACAATCTTTCATTGTCAAATATTTATTTGTACTAAAAGATAAAATAACATCTCCTACTGTAGCGGTCGCAGCTTTTGTAGCATCACCAATGAATTAAGCATATCTCTCCATCACTAAGCCGGCTGGTTTCCTGGAACCCCTGCAATGAATTGCAGGCATGATTAGTGGCTCCTATATCTACACACCAGGTACCGGTAGATAACATCGCTAAACATGTTTCAACTGCTAGTAAATGAGATATACCTTCTTTGTTCTCTTATTTGAGAAGTGGACAGTCACTCTTTCATTGTCTTGTCCCTTTGCACTTGAAACATTTTCCTTTTGGCTTTTTTATAGGGCCTTGAGGTCTCATGCCCTTCTTTGCTGAGTTTGCTTGTTTCTGAATGTTATGCTTCTTCTTACCGCATTTTGGCTTAGAAGTATAAGCCTTTTCAGTAACATAAAATGATCACTCTGCCTAAAGAAAGCTTCAACATCCTGTAGCTCTTTCACAGGTTCTGCCAAACTATACAACCTTTTGTTCATGTTGAAGTTAAAAAAAATATGTCAAAACTTTTAGGCGGATTTCCGAGAATGATATCGACCTAGGTTTCCCTATTATTTCAACTCAAAGGATCTCCATCTCATTCAGATGACCCATCATCTTGAGAACATGATCCCTTACTGGCATACCTTTAGCTATTTTTACATTCATCAAACTCTTTATAGCAAACTACCTACCTGCTCTACTCTGACGTCCGAAGAGTTCCTTGAGGTTATACATCATGTCATAAGCTATGGCCATGGCCTGATGCTGATGTTGCAGTACATTTGACATAGACGCCAGAATGTAACACCACGCTATCTCATCTGCCTTTATCTACTTCTTATAAGCCTCTTTGACCTCTTCATCAGAATTAGCATCAGGCTTAGGTGGACATTCCTCATTGAGTACATATTTGTACTCTTCAACAGTTAGTACAATATCCAAGTTACGTTTCCAGTCAATGTAATTAGGACCAGTAAGTTTGTTTTCTTTAAGAATCATCATAAGTGGACTGAAAGAACCCATTCTTGAAACCCTGAAAATCACATAATTAACTATTATATAGGGCAAAAACTTTTTGAATTAAATAAATATTGATTCCCTCAAAACAATAATAAAAAAAATTCACCAACACCTTAAACATCATGAATTTAACATGCCATGATGTTGTGGACTTATGCAAATTCAATATTTATCTTAGGAGGTTTTTTATTAATTTTATTCTCATGTAAACCTAACTTTATGATAAATAAAATTAACTTGTTGGTCTGGCTTTGGTCCTATAAATAATAACAGTGACTCCGATGGGGAGGATACCATTATTTGTGTCTAAGTGTATACCATTACTTAATACTAAGTCCATTACTTCGTAATGAGTTCCTCCAGATGGAGAAGTGAACACATACTAGGTAACTTTCTATAATTATTCCGAAGAAAATTTATACTAGTGATCCATAATTGGACTTGTCCAATATAAAGGAAGACACTAAAGCCAACACGCAAGTATAATTACATCACCTACCAACCAGTAATAGAGACCGTGGGATTTATATTAAATAAATTCCCTCTCACAGTTAGTTATTTAACAATGAGAGTTTTTCTACTAGTTGATTCATGTCCATGTTGACCATTATTAATGCGGGCTTAGTTTTAACCAAAAAACCATCCACAAAATAATAAACATGCATAATCAGAAAAAGCAAAATATAGCAATAAACAGATATCCAACTATTATGGTCATATTTTCGGCTTCTTCAACAATAATCTGGAGAACTAAGAATCTGTCGGATGGCGGCCGTCAATTCAAGCATCTTGTCCCATATCTGTCTGCCTCCGGATTACTTAAAACTAGCATCTCGTCTCGCATCAGAAATAGCCACCACTGCCATCATGATAGATCGAAAAAATATAAAATTACATCAATCCTATGCCTCCCAAAGGAGTTCACACATAATCTTGATTAAAAAAATTAAATAAAAAGGCTCGATCAACCCTCATAATTTTAATTACATCCATGAACAACAACAACAACCACGATATATCCATGTTTTAAAACAACACAAACAGAAGTGAAATTTGACCATAATAGTTGTATCTAAGATGCCTACAAAATTGAGTAAGAACAGATCTACATCTACCGACGATTATTCGGCACAAGTTTTATTGGTCAACATGGATGTATCAATCGATACACAGATCCAATACTGGCTATGATATCAATTGATGGAACTAAGGATTCCCAAGACCACATATGGGTGTGCATATTGATCGATAGAGAAGTAAGGTTCATGAATTATACCTGCGATGAGAAGTAGACGACGGTTTCCAGCAACCTCGAGCAGTCAGCGACAACAAGATCTTCTGAACGTATTTCTTCCTCGGGTTGGACGTCGTATGGGTGACGCTCCCAACCTTTTTTTCCTTGGCTATCCTCCCTTTCTCTCCTCTCGTTATAGACTAATTAGAGAAAGATACTCTTCTTAGGATATATATGATGGCCTGAGAATAGAGGGTATATATAGGCTATCATTATGAATCTCACTCTTTTATGAATTAAAGTAATGCACACTACATATGACACGTCCCGATTCGGGAAATCTTTCGTCCTCGCTTCGATTCGCACCGAATCGTTCGTCCTCGCTAAGGCGTGATGCCGTACAAGTCTGGTGTTGCACTTGTACAAGGCAAGAACGTGCACTGTTAAGTCATTTAGAACCATTTGAAACCCAGCCATATTTCAGAAATATTGAGGACACAATATGGGAAGAAGAAATACTCATTTTATTCATAATTGTAGTCAGAATACAACTTTTCTCGATAATATTTGAAATGCCATTTCGGCTACATTGATTCATGAAAAGAAGTACAACTGATAGGCTGCCATGAAATAACTTCCCGTTCCATACATCATGCCCCTTTAATACTTTGAATATAAGCAGCTATCTTTTGAAAACTCCGCAACACTTTGTGCGTCTTTAAGGAAAACAACTTGAAAGGAAACAGCAGTTCAGAAAGCTTTAATTCGGACGTGCGCCTGAGCCTTCTCCAGTACCTGTGGAGGAGGGGTCAGCATATTATAACAATACGCTGGTGAGCCCCGTTGGCCCACTCAGCTAAACCAATATTTTATTAATGACAAGCATTTTAAAGAAATGAACTTATTAGGGACAGGCAACATTTAGAGTGAATCATAATTAATGCAACATGGAATTTCATGAAACCATGTTTACTTTACCATTGGCCGAATCCAGCTTTCCTACATAAGATACAGGATGATAATAATATACTTACCGCCCCTGCATAAGACATTGATTAGCATACATCCTTACAACATGACCATTGGTGTTAGTGCACCAGTTCGGATGTTTGCCATATAGGACTTCGAAAGGTAATCGGTGCGCCATTTCACTCGGGTTGCAAGCCCTAATGAAATGTCCCGATACCACGTACCCTTAAAGTACGTTTATACTTCCTCCATGGTCGGATCGGCCCCATCGCTGGGCATGCCGTCCGAGGAAGCAGTCACCCCTTGTATACAAGTTGTCCCCGGTCATGCGAATGTGTGTCCGACTTAACAATTATGGTGTGCGTAGAATATTAAAATACTAGGCACATATTCATTCTCATCATTTCATATTCCACCATCATAGGCATCAATTCATTTTCCACATATCAATGTTCAAGGGACAAGCATTCATTTCAATGTTCAATGTTCAATCTCTAGCTTCTTAGTGGTATTGACTTGTGGCATTAGCAACTTGATATCGATCAACGGATGTTGCAAGACAATTATTTAGTTGGCATGAAGGAATAGCGAGAGGGACAATACCACCACAGAGATCCACACTCACCAGATTAGAGAATCGCCGAGAGAGGGAGAGAGAGGAACACTTGCACGCTTAGCCTTCCGTCATGCGTCAGTCTGTATTGGCACCAAAAGTTTGGTTAATAATCCGTCTCGTTGTGTTCTCTTCTCTCAGAATTCTCAAGAATAAATGCTATACAAATCGATGAAAACGGGCAAGAATCAAATCATCGAAAATCATTCAGAAAGGCATCCATCAAAACCAAGCAACAAAACCAGCAGCAAAACATCCAGAGAAAACTCTTGGACGCATTTCAAGATAAACCAATCCATTAGTTGGAAAGGTTCTTATGTACTTGTCCGTGATCGATTCGGTGCCGACGGTAAGTTTCCCCAATACTCGGTTCCGACCAAGTTAACCAAGCCACAAGCCTTACATAGTGAACCGCTAGGAGCGGGACACTACATAATATACCACTAAGAAAAAGTTTCGTCCTCGAAACTTAAAGTAAAAGTCCTACCTCAAAATTTTCAAACAACGAGGGGTATTTCTCCCGCATCTCTTCCTCTAATTCCCACGTCGACTCCTCGACAGCATGGTTCCGCCACAGCACGTTGACTAAAGACACTGTCCGATTCTGCAAAACTTTCTCTTTTCTGTCCAAAATATGGACAAGCTCTTTAGTATAGGATAGGTCAGCGCTCAGCTGCAACTGATCGAAGTTCACTACATGGCTTGGATCATGCATGTACTTTCGTAGTTGAGATACATAGAAGACATCGTGCACATCAGCCAGAGCCGAAGATAGTGCAAGTCGATAAGCCACTAAGGCTACCTTCTCCAAAATCTTGAAAGGTCCAACAAATCTCGGGCTAAGCTTTCCTTTCATCCCAAACCGCATCACACCTCGCATGGGCGTGACCTTCAAGAAGATATGATCGCCTGCTGTGAATTCTAAAGGTCGTCGATGTACGTCCGCATAACTCTTCTGTCAACTTTGAGCAACTCTAATCCTTTCCCGAATTAAGCGAACTCTTTCGACGGCCTGTTCCACAAGTTCTGGTCCAAGCACTTGCCGTTCACCGACTTTATCCCAACATATCGGTGATCGACATTTCCGCCCATACAAGGCTTCGTACGGGGCCATTTGGATACTTGCCTGATAACTGTTGTTATAGGCAAATTCTATCAATGCGAGATGCGCATCCTAATTTGTCTTCGAGTCGAGCACGCACAATCTCAACATATCCTCAAGAATTTGATTTACTCTCTCTCTGTCTGACCATCAGTCTGCGGATGGTATGCCATACCGAAGTTCAACTTTGTGCCCATTGCTGAGTACAGACTTATCCAAAATCGTGACAAGAATCTCCCATCTCTATCCGACACTATAGAAGCTGGCACCCCATGTAATCGGACAATTTTATTTATGTAGATCTGAGCCAACCGTTCTACTCCCCATGTAACTTTTATTGGAATGAAATGTGTCGACTTGGTTAATCTATCCACGATAACCCAAATCGCATCATTTCCCTTCTGAGTTCTTGGCAAGCCAACTATAAAATCCATACAGATATTATCCCACTTCCACAATGGAATAGCCAAATTTTATAGTTCTCCGCCTGACCGTTGATGTTCGGCCTTCACACGCTGACAATCTAAGCATTGTGACACTAATAGTGCCACATCCTTCTTCATGCCATGCCACCAAAATGTTGTGCGCAGATCTTTATACATTTTCGTGCTTCCCGGATGCAAGGAATACTTTGCGAAATGAGCCTCGGTCAGTATTTCCTTCCTGATATCCTCATCCTTAGGGACGCACAATCTCTCCTTGACATGAATAGTGTCATCTTCAACGGTAAAGTCTGACTCCTTTCCTGCTAGAATCAACTCGCGTATCTTCTGCAGAAACGGGTCATCCTTCTAAGCAATCTTAATCCTTCCCTGGAGACTCGGCTCAAGTTGTAACTAAGCCAACTGCACATTCTGCAGACGAATCCTGAATTCGATACCCATATCTTCAAGATCTTGTTGTACCTCCTTTGCTATTGTTAGTGACCCAACAAATTTCCGACTCAAGGCATTAGCTACCACGTTTCTTTTACCCGGCGTGTAGAAGATTGTCAAGTCATAGTCCTTGATCAATTCTAACCAACGCCGCTGCCTCAAATTCAATTCCTTCTACGTGAATATGTACTTTAGGCTCTTGTGATCCGTGAAGATCTCGCAGGACACACCATAGAGATAGTGTCGCCATAATTTCAACGCAAACACAATTGCCGCCAGTTCCAAATCATGTGTTGGGTAATTCTTCTCATGCTGTTTGATTTGCCTCGACGCATAAGATATTGTTTTCCCACGTTGCATGAGAACACATCCCAAACCAAGTCCCGATACGTCACTGTAGATTTGAAATCCCTCAGAGCCCTCTGGAAGTGCTAAAATTGGAGCCGTGACAAGCCGCTGCTTGAGTTCTTGGAAACTACTCTTACAGTCGTCCGTCCACTTAAATACGACTCTTTTCTGAGTTAGGCGAGTCAAAGGCGATACGATTCTCGAAAAGTCTTTCACAAATCTACAGTAGTACCCGGCTAAACCAAGAAAACTCTATATCTCACTAGCTGATGCAGGCTGCTTCCAGTCTACAACTGCCCCAATCTTCTTTGGGTCGACGGCAACACCTTCTGCCGAAATAACATGTCCTAGGAACGACACGCTGTTCATCCAGAATTCGCACTTGCTTAGTTTTGCATAAAGCTGGTTGTCTCGCAGCGTCTGAAGTACTTCTCTCAAGTGTCCGATATGAGTCTTCCTGTCTTTTGAGTAGATCAAGATGTCATCGATGAGCACGACAACAAACTTATCTAAGAACGGTCGAAACACTCTATTCATTAGATCCATAAAGGCTGCTGGAGCATTAGTCAAACCGAATGGCATGACCAAAAACTCATAGTGTCTGTATCTCGTACGAAATGCTGACTTAGGGACATCGTCGGGTCTGATCTTCAATTGGTGATATCCTGAACGAAGATCAATTTTAGAAAACATGGTCGCCCCTTGAAGCTGATCGAATAGATCATCTATCCTTGGCAAGGGATACTTGTTACGGATGGTTGCCTTGTTTAGTTCTCTGTAGTCGACGCACAGCCGCATCGTCCCATCCTTCTTCTTTACAAACAGTACTGGAGCTCCCCATGGAGATACACTTGGGCGAATGTATCTCCGATCTAGTAATTCTTGTAGCTGTACCTTTAGTTCCTTCAATTCTGCCAGAGCCATCCTGTACGGCGCCTTTGATATCGGGCGAGTACCCGAGAATGTATCAATTGTGAATTCAATTTCTCTATCTGGCGGCATTCCAGGTATCTCGTCCGAAAACACATCGGGGAACTCAGCCACAATTTCGGTTTGATTCGAGCCTACACTCTTCATTCGAGTGTCTTGTACAGAAGCGAGAAATCCCTCACACCCTGAGTACAGCATGTACCTTGTTGTAACTGCCGATATCACCATGGGTCCTTGGAACGCTGAGCCGCACGAGTAAGAGAACTCCGTTTCTCCGGGTAGGCGGTGTAGTGCCTCGTCCCTACATCGTGCCCCGTACTTGTCCACGGGGTGCGCGAGAAAGGAACACTGTCGCTATCGATTCGGTCGGGACCGATAGGTCGGGATCGACCGAGTCGATCGAACGAGAACGGTTGAATTAAGATCCATTCCTCGTTATGGAATGTCTTCTTCGGGACCAAGTCCCATATTCAGTGGGTTGCGCCTCGAGGATTGGCTCTGCGGCTGAGTCGGAAGAGACCTTCCGTTGCTCTGCTTTTCATGCCACTTGCGTTGGTTTTGGCTTTGTTTTCTGAATGCATTTTCGTGAATGTTTTCGATGGTTTTCATGGCTTGCATTTCGAACTCACATTTCCTATCGAACTCCTTGAATAATGCAGTGTTCTAATCGGTTGCTTGTACGATTTCAGGTAATCACGTAGGCGACGTCTAGCACGACCAACAAGTTCTCTCGCCGAAGTGAACTCAAGGTGAGTGGCTGACCCTTCTCTTCTCGACCCCTTCTTAAGTAAATCGATAGTGTTGTTGCGGAAGAAAGAATGAATGCAAGGGCACGAGCATGGTAAAATGATTAAGTTTCAAAGAGAACGAAGGCTATACCTTAATAACTGAATAATGTCTTAACTCGGTCATTGGACAACTTGTCGACAAGGAGAAAGTTTCCTCGAACGACAACCCGGGGCCACGGGACCGACTCGGCCTTGGAGGAAACACGGTATAGCTGTGCTGGATGATAGCACGGGTTAGACGGGGACTTTCAGCGGGGCTCGCTACTTGCACTGAAAGGGCCCCGACTAACAAAGCTATAAGTCCAGGATGGCTTGTGGTGTCAGTGACCAATCACACGTAATATTGCACTTGGTATGAAAAATGATAACAATTGACAGGAAAGAACATGGTAAGTCTCATAAGGCGCGGCGCGGTCCGCCGGGGGTAAGTTCCGACGTAAAATACATTATGCTTGTCATTGCTCGCTTGAAATTCATTAGGATGGTTAGAAACATTCATGAACTAAGTCATATAAACTCATTCAACCAAATGAGAGCTTGGAACTTAACTTGCCATGCATCAGTACAAAGTGTAATATACTGATCCTCGCTCTCCACGCAGGTACCCCGAACCACGAAGGGCGTGCCACCTAAAATCTCAAGGCGGCGTGGACACTTTTGAAGCCTCGTCCGTGTAAAGGCTTGTTTCTGAATTCCTTTTGAACACTCCGTATTCAGTACAAAAGAAGACAAATAGCGACTCGGCTTCCCTCGATCACAGGTGGAAATGTGTAATAGTTTTTGCTTGTATAATGGGGTTAATGTATGGAACGACTATCTCATCGGCGTTAATTTTGTAAGTCGAGTCATATTGTAGCCCGTACGGCAATGAATGTAATGAAGTCAATGTAAATAAAGTTTTATTATCAATGAAAAAGTTTACTTCTATTTCAAATGTGCCAATCAATTTCCCTGCGTACTCTAACTTGATGTTGTGTTTCGGATAACCTTATGACTATGCCTTGTGCGATCGCAACTTAGGTTCGCACGGCATCACGCCCGGGGGACGACTATCGATTCTATGGAATCGGGGCGTGACAGGCGGAACACAACTCTCTTATCCGCACAATCGATTGTTATATGACAGACGTTGAGCCAGTCCATTCCCAAGATGATATCGTACTCTGTGATGTCGAGTACAATTGCGTCCAACGATAAAGTCTTGCCTCCAATTTTAATGTAGCCGTCCCTGTAAATCAAAGTTACAGGCATATTTAGTCCCGAAGGAGTGCTAACACACAAAGCTATCTTTAGTTGAGTCATACAAAATTTATTTTTCGTTGCAAAATCAGATGAGATAATGCAGTGAGTAGCACCAGAATCAAAAAGTACTCTTACAGGTGTGCCCTTATACAGCAACATACCTGTTATTACATTCTCTACGGTCTGGGCCTCTGCCTGAGTCAAGGCATAAACCCTTGCTTGCCCACCTTGTTGTTGATTCGGTGCATTCCCATTCGGAGCTGGTAAGGCTGGTAGCGCTTGGCCACGATTCTGATTGTTATATTGGCCCCGGTTCTGATTGTTGTTATGCCCACGATACTGATTGTTGTTATTCCCACGAGGAAGATACTGATTCCCTCCCCTGCCTCCGCATTCAGCTGCCTTATGGCCCATGCCTCCATATTTATAACACCCCGTGCGACACTCTTCAGTACGTTGTCCCACTCGGCTGTATTTATCGCAACGTGGCAATTGTTGTTGATGCCCCCTGTTGTCACCAGTATTATGACGCTTAGGTGAGTCATTCCTTCCTGCAGACCAAGGTCATTTCTGGTTGCTGCCTTGGTAGTTCTGTGTTGTTTTGCGACTAGCGGACAGGTGAAATCGCTCCATCTCGAGCGCAGTTTCATACGCCTCTCTGTAAGACGTACATTTCCGACTTAACACATCGCGCTGCAGGCCCTCATTCAAGCCTTGCATGAATCTTCCTCTCTTGGCGTCGTCATTTGGTACCATGTACCCAGCGAAGGCAACTCTCTTTAAAAATTCTGTCTCGTAGTCATCCACCGACATACTGCCCTGTCGGAGTGCAATGAACTCATCTTCCTTCTGTTGACGGACAGCTGGTGGAATGAATTACGCAATGAAAGCCTGTTTGAAGGTCTTCCAAGATATCTTCATATCCTGACTATTTCTGTAAAGTACCTGTCTCTGCGAAATCCACCATTTCTGGGCCTTGAGACGAAGTAGTACAGCGGTACACTCCACTCTCTTGCTGTCCTGTATATCCAACATTCGAAAATAACCCTCAAGTGTGTTCAAGAAGCCCATCACCTCATCTGGCTCCTCTCTTCCATTAAATTTAGGTGGGTCGCAACTCTTAAATTCAGAGAACTTGAAGCTCGTTCTCTTCCGTGCCGGCGTTTCAGGTTTCTCTGCCAGCACTTCCACGATCTCGGTTGCTGCGGCCTTTGCAGAAACATTAGAATCAACCGTCAGCTTGGTAACAATCTGAGTTAGACTATCTACTTGCTTTTGTTGAGCATCTAACTGCACCTGAAACTGATATTGAAGTTTCTCCTGAAGCGCGCGATGTTGAGCCTCGCTCTGCTTCCTTTGAGCCTCCATTTGTTTAATCAGTTTCTCAATTGGGTCAGACGATGAATTCGTCTTTACGCTATCACCCTTGGTCATTCTACAACAAAGAAATAATTCCATTAGCACTCATAAAATATTTATGGGCTTATTGTATGGAACATTATTTCATGCCAGCACTATCGACACCACCAATCGAGAAAATTTGCATCAAGACTTCCTTTTTGAAAATATTTTTGAAATCCGAGGATTTGAAACCGTGCTCTAATACCAACTTGTCACGCCCCGATTCGGGAAATCTTTCGTCCTCGCTTCGATTTGCACCGAATCGTTCGTCCTCGCTAAGGCGTGATGCCGTACAAGTCTGGTGTTGCACTTGTACAAGGCAAGAACGTGCACTGTTAAGTCATTTAGAACCATTTGAAACCCAACCACATTTCAGAAATATTGAGGACACAATATAGGAAGAAGAAATACTCATTTTATTCATAATTGTAGTCAGAATATAACTTTTTTCGATAATATTTGAAATGACATTTCAGCTACATTGATTCATGAAAAGAAGTACAACTGATAGCCTGCCATGAAATAACTTCCCGTTCCATACATCATGCCCCTTTAGTACTTTGAAATATAAGCAGCTATATTTTGAAAACTTCGCAATACTTTGTGCGTCTTTAGGGAAAACAACTTGAAAGGAAACAGCAGTTCAGAAAGCTTTAATTCGGACGTGCGTCTGAGCCTTCTCCAGTACCTGTGGAGGCGGGGTCAGCACATTATAACAATACGCTGGTGAGCCCCGTTGGCCCACTCAGCTAAACCAATATTTTATTAATGACAAGCATTTTAAAGAAATGAACTTATTAGGGACAGGCAACATTTAGAGTGAATCATAATTAATGCAACATGGAATTTCATGAAACCATGTTTATTTTACCATTGGCCGAATCCAGCTTTCCTGCATAAGATACAGGATGATAATAATATACTTACCGCCCCTGCATAAAACATTGATTAGCATACATCCTTACAACATGACCATTGGTGTTAGTGCACCAGTTCGGACGTTTGCCATATAGGACTTCGAAAGGTAATCGGCGCGTCATTTCACTCGGGTTGCAAGCCCTAATGAAATGTCCCGATACCATGTACCCTTAAAGTACGTTTACACTTCCTCCATGGTCGGATCGGCCCCAGCGCTGGGCATGCCGTCCGAGGAAGCAGTCACCCCCTTGTATACAAGTTGTCCCCGGTCATGCGAATGTGTGTCCGACTTAACAATTATGGTGTACGTAGAATATTAAAATACTAGGCACATATTCATTCTCTTCATTTCATATTCCACCATCATAGGCATCAATTCATTTCCCACATTTCAATGTTCAAGGGACAAGCATTCATTTCAATATTCAATGTTCAATCTCTAGCTTCTTAGTGGTATTGACTTGTGGCATTAGCAACTTGATATCGATCAACGGATGTTGCAAGACAATTATTTAGTTGGCATGAAGGAATAGCGAGAGGGACAATACCACCACAGAGATCCACACTCACCAGATTAGAGAATCGTCGAGAGAGAGAGAGGGGAACACTTGCACGCTTAGCCTTCCGTCACGCGTCAGTCTGTATTGGCACCAAAAGTTTGGTTAATAATCCGTCCCGTTGTGTTCTCTTCTCTCAGAATTCTCAAAAATGAATGCTATACAAATTGATTAAAACAGGGCAAGAATCAAATCATTGAAAATCATTCAGAAAGGCATCCATCAAAACCAAGCAACAAAACCAGCAGCAAAACATCCAGAGAAAACTCTTGGACGCATTTCAAGAGAAACCAATCCATTAGTTGGAAAGGTTCCTATGCACTTGTCCGTGATCGATTCGGTGCCGGCGGTAAGTTTCCCCAATACTCGGTTCCGACCGAGTTAGCCAAGCCACAAGCCTTACATAGTGAACCGCTAGGAGCGGGACACTACAACATATATATATATATATATATATATATATATATATATATATATATATATATATATATATATATATATATATATATATTGTTTGTGTGTGTGTTTGTTATTATATCCGGATTAAGAGCACAAGTATCCATAATAACAAAGGTAGTTGTTCTCTTATGTAGTCAGTACAAAGAGAACAACATCAAGTGGTCTTGTTCAATACACACATAGTGCAATAGTATAAACCTATAGTCAAGATAGACTAATGCCAGATTACACTACAACCTTATCAACGGTTTCTTTACAACCATCTAGGTTGTGAACTATTTATATATTCTACAAGGGACTGATAATATGATATTATGCGTGTTACCACACACCATATTATCTACAATGTAGAATATCAGACACTTGTATTAACATATAACAAATATAAAATGCCAACATTTGCCCATATGATTCTCATTCAAAAATAATAGAAATATATAGTTAATACAAAAGTGATGCTTTTAGTATATAACCCTAACACATCTTATACCATATTCCGAGGGAGCTTCCGGGTTACTGAAAGGGCATGTGCAATCAAGGCCTATACGCTAAGGAATTGTCCTCCCCACCCTATGCACCTATCTATGTCGTATCAACGAGAATGTACCTCTACAAACTGCCAAGTCTCCTAGCATTCCTCTATTTAGCAGTTAGACCTAACGTATGCACACGGGTGATCAACCAACATGCAAGTTACCTCTATATGCTACTCACAACGCACACACATCTCGTGGCACACCTGTCACAATCTTTATGAATATGCACTAAACAATTGGTAGTCCCTTAACTCTAGGTCCACATGCACAGTTTTAAATATAAGCAATGAAAATATGATTAATATTTTTGCACCAAAAGTAACTTGAAAGCATAATAAAATATAGCATAAATAGTTAACAAGGATGCAACTGGATGAGCTGAAAATAAATAAATTATAAATATGCAACTAAACAGTAAAGATACAGAATATATATAAGCAGTAAATATGGGAATGTATTTTGCCTGGTGTGTGCGATGATCTAACATGCCCCGATTTGTCCTATAGCTATGGTCGATATGTAAGGGTCTAAATTCGCAATAAAATAGGAATATTCGATTAGTCGTGGCCCCAATGATAATCGAAGAAAATTTTCGGAGATTAAATACATGTACTATTTTAGAAATTTTTTATAATACTTGAAAACTAGATTTTATTAGTTAAAATAATTTTTAGATAAATATTTGAAAAAAAACTAGAAAATTGTTTTAATATTTGCAATCTATAATTTATGGACCAAAATAGTTTTAGATAATTATTAATAATCGAAAAAAATCACGGTTTAAAACTAAAATTTTCGAAATTGTAGGGCCAAGCCACCCCTAATATAAATTTTTTCCTACAAATATAATTTTCAAAAAAAATTCTAAAGTAATAATAATAATACTTACAACATCATATATATCTATAAACATGCATACATAGTATAATAATAATAATAATCACAATAGTAATAAAAAACTAGATATAAAATACCTAAAATATACCCAAATATATATATATATATATATATATATATATATATATATATATATATATATATATATATATATATATATATATATATATATATATATATATATAAACAGGAAAAAATTGCATAATCAAAGTACCTAATTATACCTACATTTATTTTACAATGGGTTGGCTCCTTTGTTAAGCCCATATTATAAAATAGAATATATATTTTTACTTGGCCCAAGGCCCTAAGCCCAGCCCAACTAAATCCACAAGAAAAAATAAGCAAACAAAAAAAATTATTCTTTAGTCTAAGAAGAGAGAGAAGGTGAGAGCTGATAACGGGAAGGAAGAGGAAGAAGAAGGAGAAAGAGAGAGGGAGAGCCGTGAGTGAGAGGGTGAGAGAGATCGAGGAAGAGAGAGGGAAGTACGATGGGGTGCTCACCAGAGGGCTGGCGACACCAAAGAAATGCAGCGGAGCGGGGACAGCCGCGGCTAGGAGGCATGGCGGCTGGATTCTCCAGATCTGTCAAGGTCCGACGGAGGAGGTCGGCCAGGTACCCGGGATGGCAGTCCGGATCCGGATCTGTCGAGGGCTGCTAGGGCTCCAGATCCAAAGGCTGCACAAGGGTATACGGCGGTACTAGACCCATCGATGGTGCTCGGATGGCCGGGTGAGGTTGGTCGGGTTCGCGGACGGTAGTCCGGAACTGTGGGCGTCGACAGCATTGGCCGTGGTGGCAATGGCCGCATGGTGATGGAGTGTTTACCAGAGCTAGTGGAGGAAGGCCCAACGAGGAGAAGGTCGACTGGGTGTTGGCGGTGGATGGTGGTTACTGGGATAGAGGGTTTGCTGAGGTGATGGTGTGGGTGGTTTAGGTGGACATCGATGGGTACCTTCCTGCTGGTAGTCGGCCTAAAGAGGCGGGGCTTCTCAACACGGGGAGTGGCAGAGGATGGCCGGGCTCAAGGTGAAGGCGCGGGTGATGGAGCAGCCGTGGACGTCGGCGAAGCGCTGCATGCCCTCCGGTGGTCGGGACGAACAGGTGATGAGAGAAAATTGGTAGTGGTCCGGCGGTAGGTTTTTGGCCGTACACGTGTTGGTCGGTCAACTGTAACGGGTCGAGGATGCTGGTGAGGAGCTGCGGCCATGACTAGGTTAGGGTTAGGTTATGATTAGGGTTAGGGATAAATCGTGTCGACGTGTCCTGTGTAACACAGACACGAGAAGGATTTTGTGGAATAAAGTCGTGTTCGGGTGTGTGGACATAGAGGGGATGGATAGGATGTATATGTAAAATACAATATAGTAGAAAGACATACGGGGTCGAACCCGAGGCCAACACAAGCTAACACAGAGAAGTGGGACACCGACACGGTGCATGTACACTTTTGGATTGGCTATGGAATTTGTTTGGATTTTTAGAACAAAGAACAAGGGGCTTCTCCTTATATATGAGAGGGGCTCCCAGTTAGAAAGTAGGATTGCTTTAAACCCTACTAGATAAATCTCACCTTTAACTTAAATCAATTTAAAACTAATTCAATAAAATCTATTCCAAATTTAAATCACCACAATTATTTAAACATTAATATCCAATAAATTTAAAATACCTTTTAATAATTTAAAAATAATTCCAAATAATTTTCAACAAAAATTAATTTTTATAAATTGTACATGAATTTATTTTCATGTATATCACATGCAAAATAGTACATATTATTTATAAAAGAAAAATATTATTTTATAAATTATTACCTATACTTGTATAAAAAAATAATATTTATATAATAATAAAATAAAATTTGACAAAATTCAGTGCGACACATTTTATATTCAAACAAGATAAAAATATTTACCTTATATGTATTTTGAAACAAAATATTTATTTTCTATATTTATTAAAAACTTATAATAAAACTTGTATAAAAAATAATTAAATACTTCGTATATGCGCATTCGTACTCGAGATACAAATACTAGAAATAAAAGAAATAATAATAAATAAAAATTGTAGTAAAATTTTAGGAGGTTTATAAAGAGAATACCAAGTAGATGAAGAATCTTTTAAAAAGATGAAGATTAGACATCGATAGATGGAAATTAGTAAAGTGGAGTCAAGAGTAGGACATAAGGAGTAAAAGTTTGATTATCAAACGAAGTGATTTCATTGAAGGTTAGAATTTTGATTTTTACTGACTCTGGACAAGTACAAGGAAAGGGAAGGACAATGACCTCATTATGACCACGTGAGCATGAGCAAGTTCTTATCATCATTTTTCCTTCTTCTTGTCATTTCTGTCTTACTCGCATCCATCAAATTATTTCATATCTAAAACATGTTAGCTACGCTTTCAATTCTCTTGAAATGTTGTATCTTTTATCCTTAGAGAAAGGCCAAGGGAAGAGTGATGATCATCAAGCTATGGAACAAAAAAATTTGTTGACATGTGGTAAATGTTAGTCAGATTCTAAATATCTTGGACATTGAGATAGAATTAGGGAGGAAGGTAGAACTGAGAATGGAAACAAAAATCAAGAGACTATTAGTGTAATTAAATTTTGAAAATGGTTATGTTTCTATAGGCGTTTCGAGTAAGGATTATTTTAAAGAAGAAAATGTAGAAACAATTTTAATGGTGGATCAAACATTTAAATGGTGAAAATTATTCAGGAATATAGTCTTAAGGCTGACAAGAATACTCAAGGATGAATTGAAAATTTTTAGATAATTGAGGTTATAAAAGCTTAGATAGTGAAATATCGAATTAAGGAAAAGACATTGACTTGATGAATCTAAAAATATGAGATGGGGTTATCAATACCCAAAGTGGTGATATAAAATTGAACGAAGGATTGATAGGGGAATGACTAAGAAATAGGTAGAATGCAAATTTTTAATTTTTGGGAAAACAAAGAAACAATATTACCAATGTGGAACTTTGGAAAATTTTGAAGAAATGCTGGCTTAAGTAAGAGATTGATTTTAGGAGATTAAATACTACAAGAATAAGATTTTCAATGTAGAGGTAACCATAAATCCAATAATAATTTGCGAAGTATGTGTTGGACTATGTGAAAGATTTATAGGCAGATTTCAGAACTGATAAAAAATAAAGTGGTAGAAATTTAACTTTTATAATTGAGTTTGATAATGGACTACGACAACAAGTAAAATGATTGGGGATTTATAACAAGAGTATGATTAAGGAGTACCTTTGGAATAATGGTTAAAATACCTTATAGTGATTATAGAAGAGTTTGATCTCCATGATTGAAAATTATGATAGTAGTATATCTGGACTTGTAAGATAAAAGCATAGTTAGGGAAATGACGATCATATAAACTTTGTAGTAGTTGAAATAGAGTGAGATGATTACCTTGACTTTTCTCTACAAATCCAATCTTTCGATTATTTTTTATCCTTGGAAAAGTGATCTGATTTCTCTATTTTTGAAATCATCCTTTGATTTCCAATATTACTAAATGTTGATCCTATTGATCTTGACTATATGACTTTTGATTACTTTCTTATCGTGCCAACATTTTTATTCTTGATCGTACCTAATAATTTTAACTCTAATCATGATCGGATTTCAATCCTTTTATTGCTCGTGCCTAGGCTTCGATTATATTCTTTATCGTGTCTAGATTCTGTTTTAATCATGATTAGATTTGACCCTATTATTGATCGTGCCTAAAGCCTAATTTTGGTCATGCGTAAGTGACTTTCCATGACTAGGTGACTTTGATTCCAATGATCGTGACTATATGTATTGATTTTATCCCTAAATCATGCCTAAATTTTGATCTTTGATTACGCCTATATGACTTCGATCGCAAGACACCATCAGCCTCTTCTCCACCACAGAGCCACTACCAGCCTCCAGATCTATGCCACTGTTCGGTGACCCCCTACACAGCTCCACTGAGCCTTATCGACCTCTGTGCCATCCAGATGTACGTCAGTGATGCCAAGTCGACGATAACCCTGACTCCGGCAGCACCGACTCCCCGCGTCGACCATGCGCACAAATCTCTATTGATTTTCGCTCGGAGCAGTCCAGCCTCCACGTGTTCCTCCGGCCATATCCGTCGGAGTCACAGCCGTTGCAGATCTCGAGCACCATCAGATCTGTTATGCCACTTTCGATCACATCCCAGCACTCCAGTACCCTCCATCCCCCAGCACTCTCCAGTGTCGGCAGCCAGCTGAGGTGAGTGCGCCTCTTCCTCCCTCTCTCGTGTCCTCCTTCTGTTTCTCTCTCTTTCTCTCTCTCCCTCTCTCTCTCTCTCTTTCTGTGTGTGTAATATTTTTATGTTATTGTGAGTATAATATATATATACGTATGTATATACTTAATAAATATAAGTATGTATAAGTATATATGTAGGTATATATGATTATTGGAATGGATTAGACTCTTAGGTTTAAACGGGCCTCTATGTTGGGCCTTAAGAATTACATTTTAATTATTTTAATTGGGCTGAGCCAGTTAGTATAGATATAGGCTTTATCATATATAAAACAATTTTGAGGCTTATATATATAATTAAATTCGTTTCGACATAAATTCTAAATAATGTATGTGGGTTCTATTTTATACTTTATTGGGCTTTTTTTTACTTTCTAAAGGTATAGAATAATTTTGAGTAATGGTAGTTAATGGAATACTTTGATTATCTATTATGTCTTTTAAATGTCTAAGAAAGTTTTAACATATAGTTTCTTAGGATTTGTTAATATTTTCTAATTTAAAGGTGATTAACTTTGAGGATTATTTTCCTCTAAATTAATTTTTCCTTTTTGAGTTGAATTGATTATCTTTTCGATCGTGACTAATCGAATCATTCCTTTTTCCTTGCAAACATAAAATTCTACCTCGATCTCAAAACTCGTGCGGATCTATGCTTCTGGACTTCTATATATCAAACTGGACTATTTGGACTATTCTGGACTCAATAGAACAGTCTGTTTCATCATTCGGGACGATCTTGTAGAGTATATCGTATGTACCTATTCCGTGTCGACACGTTTGTGTCGCGCACGTCGACTCCAACTAATTGAGGCGAGTATATTGTCTGATAGTTTTCTTTATTTTGATGATTACTATGATATCAATATTGTAGTGTTATACATGATTCTTGACACGAGGATCACACGGGATAGTACCTTGATACCTGTCACGAGGAGTCGTGATTGGATCTATCGTACTAGTCGGGAGATGGAAAAATATTGTTAGATTATGTGATCATACCCAAAATACTTGTGCATAGTTCACCCTTACCTCACGTAGGGTGTAGCCTGATCTTACTTGTACTTGTACATAGCTTTCTATATATGATTGGCCTGATCTATTACTAGTACTTGTGCATAGCCAGTCATATGGAATAGTCTGATCTTGTTCCAAGTCGATCATATAATAAACTAATATTTCAAGGCATATTGTAGATGTTCATGCTCTATTCCAGTATACACCTGCTGATATATACTCATGCTATGTTTACTTACGGTTCATCACTGCCTATGTCATGATTACCTGTTTACTTATTCCTTTTTTCCAGTATTACTTTTCCATCTTATATTTCTATTAATTACTGTTTTATAGCGTTTGTCAATTTAATGGAACTGTTGTTAGTTTATGTACTTTGCTCTAATCCTGACTGGATAACAATATTTTTAGGAGTTGTTATGCCTCACGTTCTTGGACCTTCATGATGATGCTACCTGAGACAGATCTCAATATACCATTTGATCGTGAGTTGACCTCTAGAGAGCTCTAGGCCAATATTCTTTATCTAGATTTAGGTTTATGTTTATCGAATTTATCTCCGACATATTCTTGGTATTTATATTATATAGTGATAACCTAGACAGCGTTCTATCGCCGATGTTGAGGCGTAGGCTGGACATACCTACGTACTCGTGCCTGAATATTTGGGTGTGGGTCGTGACAAAAGGTACCATAGGAATCATGTAAGAAAACTAAAAACATGTAAATAAAACTGGAGCATGTGAGCATATACAAAATCATGTAAAGTAAACAGGAATATCGTATAAGTACAGGATAGAACGACGAATGACAAAAAGACTTAGGAACTATTCTTGAACCGAATTACAACCAGTAAACCAAATAAGGACCAGAGTTGTAACCCTTCTCCTGAGCAGAACATGGTCTCTAATCATTCACGGTCAAATGTAAAACCTAGACAAGACAAAACAAGAGCATATATAAAATGGATTCCATCCATCAATCACGACCAAACAAGAAGAATGGCTTGCTATATTAGCTAAATAGGTTATCATAAATCTGTTTACTAACATATATAATTTAAAATTTTCTTATCGGATACATGTCCTATAGTCTTCCCAAATTATCCAGACCCAAGCAAATACATGTATATATAGCAGATGCCCCATCTGTAAGATGTGCATCCTAAAGAAGTAAGCTTCACACTACAGTAATCTAATAGCAATAATAATCATGTAGTTTGTCCCACTCAATGGTGTGCTAGAAATGTGCCCCTAATGATGGAGAGCTCCAAATCTATTATATCAGTCAAAATAAAGGATATGCAAGTAACCAGGAAATCTCTTCTCCCAATACATCTAGGTAATTAAGCTAGTTGTTCAGTCATTAAAATTTTTATTCAGGATTCCTGGTCTGACATTCCGCAGAATCCATCCTAGACATGATACACCTCCCAAAGATATGCAATACTGGATAAGACAAGACAAGGTGCACTATTACAAGCCACAACAGAAAAAATACAAGAATCTAGAAACATAACTGCATTACAACGAGCCACTATCAAGTAAACAAGACAATACAAGAATCATGAGTGCACCACGACGGGCCACTATCAAGCAATTAAGATAGTATGTGCTACTACGAGCCATATAGGAATCAAGGCAAAATCATGTACAGGACAAGTCAGGATATCAACTACGTGCTCAAGCAAGTCATGAACGTGACAAGACATGGCATGTAAAGACAGTATAATTAATCTAAACAAGCAGGTAATACATGGTATGAAAACATCTCATGACATGTACATAAAAGAGATGTATAAGAAGAAATCAGAAAACATGAATGAAATCAAGAAATACAGAACTTGGGTGTCCCAACAATATGTCGACGGAATACTGCAGTATACCGGTGGTATGTCGGTTTGAGATCACAGCAAGTCCTCAGTCGCAAAAATTTGCTTCACCGGTATATCGTCGGTACAGACCAATGGTATGCCGAAACGAGACCACAGAAAGTCTCTTAACAAAAAGGGCCAAAATCGATATACAATTGGTACAATACAGTATACCATCAATATGCAGTTCTTTAGGCCGAATTCCAAATAAAGTCTAGGAAATCGGATCTTTGAACCCGAAATCGCATCAAGAAATCCACCAAAAACAAGTTCAACATGAAAATAATACTGGGGGTAAGTCTCATAAAGCATATGGGCTAAGTCTCATGGTGGTAACTCTTGTATCACTCCCGATACCAAGTTTTCCAATTAAGTAAAATAACAAGAATTTGTAGGAAATCAAAACATAGCTCAAACCAAATTCATAAACAGGCAAACAGATGAGATTCATGAAAGAAACATATTTAATAAAGCATGCACGTAATAATAAACTTTTTAATACCAAAGAAAATAAAAACAACAATAAAACAATAATGTTGACTAGTTAGGCAAGATGTACTTACCTATATACGAGCTTCCAGCCTAACTCTTCTACTACACCACCAAGAGGGATTCAGAAATCACACTCTTAGGCCTCAAGACCAAGCTCCAAGCTCACGAGCAAAATGGAGAGGAAATGAAGAGAGAGAGAGAAAAAAAAGAAATAATTTTAAAAAGTAGGGGTATATGTAGGAGTAAATTAATCGTGGACATTGGATCTGCCACATCAGCGATTCATGTCACGATCTAAATCGATCTCAACCATCCAAAAGAAAACCAAGTAGCCATTAGATAATATAGTGCATCGATAATATTCATGGAAATATCTAAACACTATTCATGAAAATAACCAAAATAATATTCACAAAAATATGGAAATACTATTCCTGAAACATCCAAAAAAAAAAATCTCAAACATAGAAACATCCCAAATGGTATATCGACAGTATATATATCGACGGTATGCCGGTCAGGAGGCAAAATCTCTAATTTGAGAAAGTCCAGGGTTTTCCCTACGTACGGATCCTACTACGGGTGTATGGAAATGCCAATAGGTTTCTAGTTGTCAAAGGTAGTCTGGTGATAAAACAATGTTGCCACAAACTCAGAAAATTAATATGTTGCATAAGTCGTTAGGTATTTTATCAAGAACAAGAAATCCATAATACCAAAAAATACAATAAACAACAAAAACTCGTGTATCTGTATACAAATACCAAAATAATGAGACGAGTCGCATAGATTGTGATCATTAATCGTCACAATGGCTATCATTATATAGTCGTTACTGTACAGATAATATACCAGACAGTATACTGTCAACACAATAACAACTCTATTTTAAGAGCCTACTTGTGTGTGCTATATAAACCCATTTGTCCGCTTCTGTTGAAGCTCCGGCACCTGAGAAGGCCCCATTGCTCCAGGAAGCTGATCTCCGACCAAGCTATATATAAGATTTGTGTACTGCCTACGCTTATCATCGACAAGGAGTCTATTGCAGTGACATAGGTTCATTTATGGCACCTCCTCCACCAGTATCAAGATAGGACATAGTTTGAGTGTTGGATGTTGAGTCCATAGCTCAGGAGCTTTCGTCCAGGGGCGATCAATAGGTATCTAAAAGTTGGTGTCTAGCAGAGAGTGCCATGGAGGAGGAGGATGGGGATGCATCGGATTCTAGTTAATCGGAGTGGGATCGATTGCAGGGTGCAGATATTGGTCCACTAACAAAAGTGAACAAGAAGTGGTTGTAACTTATCCAACAGGAGATGGATCCACAAGTGAAGGGGAGGACACGTCGCAAGAATCCGATAGCTAAGCCGACTAGGTCTAGTTTCCGTGATAAGAAATAATAATGTGATATAGTGATAGTTTATATTTGTAGTAAGAGTTTGTCAATCCCCGCTCCCGAAATACGATGAGTCGAAATATGTATGACATCCAAGGCTATGCGCCCTATGAATACCCATGTAACGGTATCGCGGTTGTTGCATGTAAGTTTTAGGAATATAGTATAAATATCTGGCAACTATCATATATTATCTTACATGACTGTCCAATACATACTTTTCTAGCATATTACACCTTGGATACAAGTCTCAAAAACCTTAATTTATATAAATGTACATAACCATAATAGAACTTTAAGAAAATAAAAGATCCAAACTTGATTTCCTGGTCTTCACTCCTTGACCTCATCCATATCGTACTACAGAGGCAAAATATCCTCTCATTCAACATCCACACCTCGTGAACAATACTAGGTCGTCAAACAACATGCAAGCCCTCAGTCAAAGACAAGAAAATAAATAAAATAATTTGAGAATCTGGAAAGTGATCAGATTCTCGAAATTCTAAAGTAAAGGAATTGAAATTTTAAGAAATAGGACTTACGATAATGTTAACTTCAAATACGAGTCTATTTGAATATTATTCTAGTGATTTTTCAGTGTACGATTTGTGCATCACAACCTAGATTCACTAACACACTCACTAACAAGTTTCACATATGATGATGCAATTTAGAGAACACATTTAGATCACATCATCATCTATTTTCTGACAATACAGGATCAGGTGGTGTTTGGTTGGCACGGTGCCTAGAATCTGGCCCCTCCCGTACATGGAGTAAAACTTGTAACTTTTAACTCTTAAATTCTTGATTTAATTCAAAAATTTGTGGAATCCAAAATCTCCCTTGGTGAGCTAATCCTTATCCCCGACATCGTATGGACATACAGATGCAAAAACTCTATCGATTTGTTTTTGTTGTTTATTATATTATAGGGATTTCATATGGTATGATCTAGTTGTTCTCTCCCAGCCAATGCACTAACCTAACGCTACAAACATTCATATTTTATTATCTGTTATAAGTTTCAACTGTCTCAAGTACGAATCTTGAATCTCGATTCATATATCTAACACTATGAAAGCGAGAATATAATTCAATATTTTGGTCCTTTCCATAAGGATGATAGCATGAACTTACAATTCTTAATACATTAATCTTTTTTATGAAACATGTCAGTAACACATGATATTATAATTCTCGATACCTTGTTCCCTTTTCAGATGAAACATGTCAGTACACGGGATATTATCCAATTTGATAATATGTTTTCCTCCAGCAGAAACACATGATATTCATGATTAGTTTTTGCTTGCGTGTCTATGTGTCTGTGTACTACCTATCTTAAGTTCTAAAGGATTCGACCCACGATTTAAATATCTGTCATGCCCAGTCCCAAAATATATAGGACTAGGAACGTAAGCATGCAAGCTAATACGATCTAGAATAAGTTTTCAATTTAATGGCCTTACGCTAGATGTACTACGCTAAAGAAGTGTACTAAACCTATGCTATCACAACTATATCTTAATCCACATATAAGTAAATAAAGCAAGAATAAACAGTATGTAATACTGTCGGCCGCCCTATAATATACATGTTCGAGCAAACTCAAGAAAGAAATAAGTTTGCAAAACTAGGCTAATAAGCATAGTATATCATGATAAAAATGGATAAAACACAGAAGAATGATATAATAATACTACAAGCAGTACCTAAAACATGAAGGCACAAACATATTATTCATCTATCTATCTATAAGTGCTCCACAATAACCTGAAGAGATCACCAGGTCCTCAGAGGGACGTAACAAGATACAGAAGATAAAATAAATACCTCGGATCACTACACGGTCCAGTATCCCGCCATCGAAGCAGTGAACCACCCTACAACCAGACAAGGACAAGGGATGGTAAACTATTCTGTGACAAGATACTATCCCATGCCATAATAGGAACTGAATGAATAACCCGAACCATCACATGGTCCACTATCTTATCATCGAAACAGTAAACCACTCCCACAACTAAACAAGGACAATATGGGGCCCACTATTTCGTGATAAGACATTGTCTTATGCTATGGTTCGGGATAAGTACAGCATCTCACCGTATATGAATGCATGTTGAAAACGACGTTGGGCGTATGGGTAGGTGATAAGGATATAGCACCGAATCACAGGCCGGTGTCGGATCACGAGCCGATGCTATAAAATATGAGCCAAACAGGCTACTATGAAAGAATGACGCTCATGACTCCGTAGTCTCCTCCAGAGATTATGTAGTCTAAAGGGGTTATCCCAAACGCCTATTAGTAGTCTTCCCCGTCCGTAAATTGTACAAGTCATATCCATGACTCGAACAACGCATATCTCAATGCGAGTCACTAAAGTAGACACAATCTAATTCTACATGCACAGACACACAAATCGCTCGCACCGGTAGCTAACCGAATATGAAAGCTTGTGTCAACACACTGAACCCTCACTCACAGTGTTGTGTAATGCTACGTGTCTTGGCATGGAAGTTACACAACTTTTGGGAAATGACTTTACACAACTTAAAGTTATGTATAGGCAACTCTAGAGGGGGTGAATAGAGTTTATGTAAAAATTAACCAATTAAAAATCAACTCTATGCCAGTCCAGAAGCAACTACCAATAGAAATATATAATCAGAATAGTAATGTGGAAATTAAGATAGATCAGAAGAGCATATGCAAACACAGCGATTTAACCTGGTTTCCCTCGTGGAGGACTAGTCCAGGCCTGAGAACTCTCGCCCAGGATTAAAATCTACTATTTATGAAATAGGGTACATACCCGTGCCTTTACTAAGAAGAGCACGCCAACTTCTTACAACTTCGCAGAGGCGAAACTTGGAATTATCCAAGTGACTTCTTTTCAACTCTTACACAGAACTTCTAGCTGAATCGCACTTGAGCACCTTGGGGCTTAGAAAATTTTGTGGCTAGTAGATTGGAAGAGTAAGGCTTATAATATATAAGGCTTAGAAGATTAAGAGTGAGAGATGATTTGAAATGAGAGAATTCAAGCCCTATTTATATTAGTCAGGGGAGGCAGAGTTCGGCCAGAATTCTGTCCAAATATTCAAAAATTTGAACGTTGGACAGCTAGTAGCATGGTGTTCCCAAAAATTAGGTTCCTAAAATTTAGGGGGCAGAGTTCGGCCAAGTTCTGCCTAAGGCAGAGTTCGGCCCGAATTCTGTCTGCCTCAGACCAAAAGCTCTATATGAGCTAGGAGTGGTTTGGTTTGGTTCAGGGATTATTTTGTTTTGTATGGTGGAGCTTCGAGAAGTAAGTCTAGGGGTTGAGATGACTCAGTGCGACTCAACGTACATGTTCCTAGACTCAATAAATGAAAGATTACAGATTGAGAATAAAATAGGAAAACCAAGAGCCATTTGATGACGTCTTTCTTCTGATATTTGAGTAGACCTGAAGACGCATTTTTCCTTGACAGCAGTCATCCAAAGATAAACAGATCTGGAAATCTGAATACCTTTCGGGGGTTCAGAGAAATCTTCTTGTATGATGCAGTCTTTGGCCCAGGATAGGTCACTAGACGGTTTAGAGAAATCTTCCCCGATGCGAAGCCCCGGATAGATCGCTAGGCAGTTCAGAAAAATCTTCTTGTATGACGTCGTCTTTGGCCCATGATTAATTCTCCATTGCTTATGTCCTGGTTTAATCATGCTTACTGCATGTCTACAAATACATATTAGGCGAGCAAAACAATATGTTGCAGTACGATACAATCATAGCAATATGATACAGAACAATTAGGACAATACTAAGTTTAAGTAGCAACATGACAGTGAGTATATGAATATTAGTGACATCATTATGTTAAACTCAATTGATTTGCCATATTCAAAAACATGATGTAATCATTGGGCTAACAATCTCCCCCTTTTTTGAGTATGGCAAATTGATTAAGTTTAAGACAGATACGATAGATGCATGTATCACTAATAAACACATATTACTAGAAGATTGTGTGCTAACTTAAACTTATTTCTCCCCCTTTGACATGATCAAAAAATAAGCTCCCCCACAAATAGATATTTCCGTTTTCATCCTGATACAAAGTTCTTATCCAAGCACAACACAATTCATATATAATATCGCATCAAATATCACATCATATACAAGATCACATCAAATATCTATTATTCTCTCCCTTTGTCACTTAGCAAAATATAGCATAGCTCTCCCGTAAAGGGATATAAAAATACACAAAGTGAAAGACCAAACACACAACATAACCATAACCAAACTTTAATAGTGAAATTAGCAGTTTGATAATCCACCATGTGAAACTTACAGTATTGTTGAAACATACATAAACTACATAGAACATGAGGAAGGCATAGACAATCATGATCAAGATATACTAAATGAAGAACAATGGAAGCAGTGTGTAAAGACAAGTATATAAACTACATACCAAATGTAGAGTACCAAATATAAAAGAGCTTGTCAAAACACAAAATAGTTGGTAAAACTAAAATAATTTGATAATAATTAGTAGATAGTTTACCAACATGAAATCAAAGAAAGAAATCCAAAACATAATATGATATAAAATATTACTCTAGTTTTGGAAGAGATTTATGAAATAAAGGATTTCAGTCAAAAGCCATAAGGATTAGATAATTGTAAATAATAGATATTAAAGAAGAAAGATACCAATTGAGATATTGAAATATAGAAACTTGATATCAATTGAAATAAATAAACTTGAAACATTGATCAATGAAACTATGATAGTCACAATTGTCCACAGATAAATAGTGGAACAAAATAAAGGAAGGATCAATGTAAAATAGAGCAATTGATATAAAATAATCTCATTATTGGCAAATCTATTTGCTTATCCAAATTCATGCATTTGAACTCAATTACCTTATCATGCTATATGAATATCCTTTAGATAAACATGAAGGTAAAGGAGAAAAAATACTTGAGAAGGAAAAATTCAGTCGACTTGAATGCTCCCCCTTAAAGTAGTACCAATGTTAATACAAATCATAAGTTTTGAGTAAGTTCTCAACACGAAAAGCCAAATCAATGAAAGCACAATAGTCATCAAGTTAAGATACGAAGGTTAATATTAACAAGATGACCTATTTAACCCATATAAGAGAGAGATAAAATAATAAAGATAATTGCATACACTCTCATAAACCCTTCAAAATAAAAAAAATATCATGACCTCAATGAGATATGAAATTGAAGAGAATATGGGTCCATGATGAACTAGGTATATGACATATCAATAGGTATAAATGAATTGAACCAATTTATTTGCTCCCCCTTAAAATATGCGTATCTAATTCCAAAGCACTTATATGAAATAGATAACTGCAAGATCTAGGAGTAAATCGACTATGGATTTCTTCTCCTTGCTCAATTCATATAAGGCTATAAAATCGTCATAAAACGAATAATGTCATCTTTAGTCAAGAAGATATATCCACTTAATAGCTACTAAAGATGAGAGATCAAAAGAATATTCCATTTTAGCACATGTAATCAAAAGATGACATACACTAACCTATATAGAAGAATCTCATATTTAAATATGATAGACCAATGTATGTTACCTTTTGAGAAAAATGTCATCATGAAAAGGAATAAAGTCAATTAAATCAATCACGATGAAAGTCAAAATATAGCTCAAAAAATAAAAATAAAAACTCAAATATCATGTCCATGATTATCTAATTAAGAAATGATCAACCAATTTATTGCTTTGCATGGACTATGTATGTTTTACCACATATGTACCCATCAACGGATAATAATCCAACCTTGCTAATACTAAATGGGGAACCAATGAAGTTCAAATAGCAAAGATCATATGTGATAATCCATGAGTAGTCAAAGTAGAGTAATAAATTAACTTGGTAACCACATAATTAGATAATATAGGACTACTCAACCATTAGGATCATTTATCAATAAAAGTAAACATGATCCAACGAATCTCATCAAGAGAAAATCCCAAATCCATATTTATAATAAAATCTTACAAATTGATAAAAAAAATATGGGAAAAGAGTCAATCACATTTAAATTATTACAGATTTAATCTAAAGAGATGTAATATGATAATACGATAAAATTATGACTCAAAGATGAGAGAAATTTAAGAGATGCTTACCAATGACTAGTATGGAAGGAAGTTAAAGCGATGAATCACAAACCTCAATTGAAACAAAAAAAATTATTAAACTAATTTTAGAGACCAAACATATGTATCTAAAATAGAATACAAATCTCATCAAGCAAATTCATAAATCTTGTTTTTGTAAACTAGCATATCACATATAGATTAAAATTCAAGAAGATAGCTAGATGAGCGAAAGTAAAGAAAAAATTATGTAGCTTAATAGTACATCATAAATAAGCAAGCTACATATCTAATTAAGAAAACCAAGAGCCCTTTGATGACGCATTTCTTCTGATATTTGAGAAGACCTGAAGACGTCTTTTTCTTTGACAATAGTCGTCCAAAGATAAACAGATCTGAAAATCTGAATACATTTCGGAGACTTCGCCCTCGAACCCCCACGGGGGGCGCTGCCCCCTCGACCCCTGTCCACTGACCGGAAAGCGGAACCCCCGATGCGAGGCCCCAGATAGGTCGCTAGGTGGTTCAGAGAAATCTTCTTGCATGACGTCTTCTTTGGCCCATCATTAATTCTCCATTGCATATGTCCTGATTTGATCATGTTTGATCATGCTTACTGCATGTCTACAAATACATGTTAGGTAAACAAAACAATATATTGCAGTACGATACAATCATAGCAATATGATATAGAACAATTAGGACAATGCTAAGCTTAAGTAGCAACATGATAGTGAGTATATGAATATTAGTGACATCATTATATTAAACTTAATTGATTTGCCATATTCAAAAACACGATGTAATCATTGGGCTAACACAACTAAGTCACACACACACACCTATCATATTGATGCCATCATCGACATCGTCCAAGTCATATTCGGACGCACACCACTATAACTACTACCAACAAAAAAGAAGAACAGATATAAATATTTAAACAGAACAATCACGAAGTCCTAAAATATAAATAAACTAAATCAATACTATCTCCAAGACAACACATTAGTATATATATAGACTCGATCACATACAATAACTAACTAGTATTCAACAACATATAATATACCCTCCACAAATAGTATCTTGATAACATAAAATAATACTTTATATATAAAAATAATTATTTTAAATTCTAAAATAATAATATAAATATTTCTATAAAAATATCTAAATAATACAATCATCATATATATACATATTTATGAAACAAGTCAATATATACATATTCTAGCTATTCTACAGATATATGTAATCATGCTATTAGATAAAAGTAATAATTGTATGAACTAAAAATAGTAATTATAAATTATGGAATATTTCTTAAAGATATTTAATATTAATATTTAATCATAATATTTATAGAAAAATATACTTTGACTAAATATATCAACTTATTGGCTTGATAGGCTAACTTGTCAATTAAATCGAAACCAAATAAATATAAAACTAATATATTTAAATTTGAAAATAAATCTAAGTAATTTGAGAAATAGTAGAAATTGATGTCAAAATTATACAAGGATCACATACTATATATAGGTATAACTAGTCAACAACCATAAATAACACTTAACCATATATACCATCAATGCTACTATAAATGGCACCATGTTATTTTAGGAAAATAATATTTCAATTCCCAAAATATATACTTTTAATTCTGGAAAATTAAACATTAATTTGTGAATATATTTTATATATAAATATTTTAGGAAAAATAAGTCCAACACAAACTAGTTCAAAAATCACACAACTATGTCATATGGGGTTCCAATTTGGAAAGCAAATTGACATAAAAATATAGAAAATAAATATTCTAGAAATAATCAAAATAAATTAGAGAAAATATGATTTTCTATCTCACTTAATCATATTTAAATTATATTAAACTCTTATGAAGTTTAGAGATCAAGTAGTCGAATTATGGTGGACTTTTCGGTGTCCGAAAAAATAGTATCATAGAAACGATGCCATAAACGCATGAAATACTTGCAAATATGAACAAAAAACATTAATGGATGACTAATAGTGATTTTAGAGATACTACCAATGATTTTTTCGAGATCAAACTTGTTCAGATGTCGTCAGAAAGATCCTCGCACCGAAATTGGTCAAATCTGGACCAACTTTAGTACAACGGACGCTACGACCAAACCGAGTGGAACGATGTGAGTTAGCAAATGAAAATCAAACTAGACACACTAGGCTATCAATTAGTTTTAGTTTCAGGAGAAATAGATGAGAAAAAGTAGATGAAACCCATCGAAGAAGATGACCAACCTGCTGGTTTGCACAGAATTGTGTTGCTAGAATTGGCTGACTTGTAGGACTGTTTTGGTGTACTAGAAGGGGTTATGTGTAGTGCCCCGTCCCGCTCAGTCAATCGGAGGAATCGAAACACCGACGGCGTTCGAACTTAGCCTTGCAACGGTTGCTCGAAGACATCGCTCGGTCGAGGCGACCGCTCGCTCAGGTGGGGTAGTTTCGGTGAACTTGCCTCATCTTAGCCTTCACATAATAAATCGTATGTTTTCAACTTGCACAAGTGTAATGCCCCGCTCCGCACGGCGCATTACGCTGAAGCGTTGACTCAACGAGTCGTGTTGATGCAAGGAAATGTATCGATGCAAAACGATACGAGAGTTAAGTTGTCCCGAGCAACGCATTGAACTAAGTCGATGCGAAGAGTTGCCTTGCCCCGAAAGAATGCATCGAGTGAATCGATGCGAAGCGTCGCGTTGCCCCGAAGGATGAGTGCGTTGAATCGGCTCGAAGATTCTAAGAAATCGAATCGACCAAGGCGCAAGTCCGAATCGATGCAAGTATTAATTTTAGTTGGTTTCGTGTGCAGGTTATACTTTGACGGGAAAATATTAGAGGTCGATCTTTTACAATATTTAGTAAGGGGTCCGCGAAATCAAATCGTCGCCTTGCGACGGGCTAAGACTTGGGCACGCTAAGGCAAATCGGACGTATAACTCAGTGAAGCACGAAGTGCTCGAATGGCTAAGTCAGGAGAGTGGCCGTGCGACAAAGTTATGAAATTGAGCCGCGTCGGCTCGGCAAAACGACGAAGGCGTATCGACTCAAGGTGGAAGGATTGACTTCTTTTTACTCCTTCATTCAATAAGTCAAATATATCATTGTATGCTAAAGTTAACCTATCGACGCCACGGGCGTGGTCCGATCGGGATAAATCGTAGTGTGAGTCGAACACTAAGTTAGAACAATTGAAATGAAACGTGCATCATATGCACGAGTTGCTATGGGACATTGGATATCGCAAAGGCGAGCGCCTCGGTGCGCAAGTCGTAAGAACATGGGATAACTGTACTCGGCGAGTGCCTTAGTGCACGAACCATACCGTACCTTTGCTGCACGAGTTAGATGGCTAGAACATCGAAAGATAATAGGCGAGCGCCCTAGTGCGCAAGCCCCGAACATTGAATGCTAAGTTATAGAACATGGAAATACGGTCGAAATGTGCCTACGTGCACGGGATAATAAAAGATGGCTTCGTTGCGAGAGATACAATTGTGGCATGAATGTGGCAGAACTGTCGAATATGACATGGTGCCTCGAAAGGTGTTCAAGACCTTCGGGTCGTTCGGTTGACGAGCATTGAGTTGAGGCACGATGCCATTGAATCATTGAAACGAAGTTTGAAATGTAAGAACACAGAAAGCTAACGAAAGAGATGCAAGATAATAAGTCTGAGTCTCGGACTCAAGACTATGTTTGGTTGTTTGAAGTTAATTGTTTGAATGATAGGGCGTTGCATGGTCGATTGGAATGGGCTCGAGATTAAATTGTGATAATAGCCCGTGCACGGGTGTTTCCCCCAAACGGTTAAATGCCGGAGCGCCCCGGAACCGCTTTGGCCTAGGAAGGATTCGAATAATCTTTGTAGGCGCACATCCTTAAACAAGATGGGAAAAGCCGCAAATGATGGTATGCAGCGGGAACGTTTCGGTTGTTGGGATGTGACCCAACCCGTGAAATGCCGGGCAGCCCGACCAAATAGAGAGAAAAGAAGAAGAGAAAAGAAAGGAACTCCTTTAGTCCATTCCGGCACGGATACGCCAACGGCCCTCATATAGTTAAGAAAATGATGGGTTGAAAGTGTAGGCGCGTATGCGTCCCGCATATAGATCCTGCTTAGAGATGCACATATAACATGACAGGGAAGGAATACGGCGTATTCACCTTGCGTCGGTGCAAGGGCGAGTGCGTCGACTTGGTAAGAAGTTGCGCCACGAATCAAACACGAGATTGCTTGTTTGCTTGTACATTCAATTCGATAACATGATGCTATGATAACATGCTTTACGCTTTCGAAGATGCCATGAAATTGACCCTAAGGAGAATATAGCAAGATCATAAGCTAAGTTGCATGATTCAACATAAATATTAAAATGTCGGTTTGGAAAGATGATCTTTGCTTCAGTACATGCGAGGACGAACGTACTGATCCCCCACCAGCTTCATGCAGGGTGCAGGGAATGGATTGCTCGCGACGAAGCATTGCTTGAACGTGTTGAGGCTTGGAATGCCGAAGCGCATTGAAGCGTGCGATCGCATTGACGCTCGGACTACGCAACTGGATTGATGCGGCCGAGATATAGAAGACATGATGTATGGAACGGTAAAATCCTTTGTGGGTAAGAGAGAACCTGAGTGTTGTAGACAATCTGGCATATATTGTTAGGCTATCGAAAGCCATTGTAATCTCAGTTTCAGATATCAATAAAGAGAATTATTTTGTCTACTCTGTTTCCTTTCGTTGTTAATATCGAATCAAAAGATAACCATTTGAGAACTTGTCATCTTGCCTTGCACGAGCGCAACTCCAGGCTCGTGCGGCATCACGCCCCCTGCGAGGACGATAATTCGGGTGATGGAAAGTTCCAACGGATTGATGCGGCCGACGGGTCAAATTGAGTTAGAATATGGAAAGGTCCAACGGTCGGCTTAGAGTTGGTGCACGACGTGCTTTGAAAATGACATTCGATCCTTCGTCCCGTGGCTTGGGAGAAGGAAAGTTGGTATTCGCCGCAAAGCTAAGAGTTAGCCAAATTCATAGGCATCGCCCGCACAAATGCTTCATAAAGCATGCACGATCTCATCGCCCAAGGCGTAGCTTAGCCTCTACTCGCCCGACGGGTTAAGTTGTATTGCACGGCTTGCGGCATAAGTCTAGGCACCCCAAATGACTTGGTCGTTCAGAAGTCGAACGCATGCACGGCACGTTTCCACAATACAAGACTGGACGCAGCCTTTGCTCGTCGAGTCGTTGTGCGTTAAGTCAGGCAAGTTACGTTAGGCTATCGGAGTGGTAACAAGCACGGTCCCACGAGTTCTACGGTTGGGTATAACCACATAGTCTTACGGTCTCAAGGCCCGTCATATAAAGGATGACTTAGGCGATAGCGTCGCATAGATCGGAAGTCGGTTTGAGGCACGATGTACGGACTTAGTGTTTAAGGCATGAACCACGGTTGATTCATTGAGTTTGGAAAAGGGCAAGAAAGAAGTATGCTCGCGGCTACAGGTCGGCGAGGCCTCGCGGCTACAGGTCGACGAGGCGGTCTCATAAGAAAGAAATATTGAACTTGGCCCTGAAAGAAATGGTGACACTAGAGGTAGCATGACTGTGAGAGACGTCAGTTTGAGTCGAGTCTTGCATGGTCATGGACAAATTGTCGACAAGGTGAGCGTTTTCCCGCACGGTAACCCGAGGCCACGGGACCGTTACGGGCAATAAGGGAAACAAATAATTAGCTGTGCTGGGCACGGGTTAGGCGAGGACTTGCAGCGGGGCTCGCTACTCACGCTAAAAGGACCCCGTCTAACAAAAGCTAGAGGAGTCCACGATGGCTCTGGGAGCCAGTTGTCACGCCCCGATCCCGCTAGGGTCGTCCGTCTTGCTTGGATCCCTGCGGGATCGATCGTCCTCGCTAAGGCGTGATGCCGTGCAAGCCTAAGTTGCGCTTGCACAAGGCCATGTACCTGCACAAAAACAACTAGTCAACCAAAACACACGTACGCACCCATTAGTTAAGCAAAACACACGCACGTACCCATTCATTGCAGAAACCCAAATATTGGACACAGAGATTTGAAATGGAAATACTTCTTTTTATTCATAAGCTTGATAGGAATACAAGTACAAAGCTTTGCGAACTCAGATTTGCCTTATAATTGGCTACATGATTCTTTTTGAAACTCTCTTTGAAAATAGCCACAATGCCCATATATGATATCCCTTTATTACAAGCTGGAATTGAAAGACACCTTCAAAGGAAATAAAAACTGGAAACTTGCAATTGACTGAAATAAAAAGTAGCTTCGAGGCAATCCACAGCTCTACTGGGCTAGACGAGCTTCGGTGCCTCACTTGAAATCCTCCTGTCTCCTTTTGCTTTCTGAAAAGGATGCCCACAACGTGGGTCAGCACACATCATGTACTGGCGAGCGGTTCTTCGCCGAAACTCATAAATATCTGCACTAATTCAACATGTGAAGCTACATATTTACTAGTGCTCTTTCTACTTGTCTAGGTTCTTTTTAACAATTCATAAGAAACAATGACAGAAGAATAATCATAACCAACTTACCAACGCCGACAGTCATCCCTGTACAAGACAGGTTAGCACAATTTGCATATGATGTAAAAGCATACTATTTAAATTCTGCATCATTTGTTAGGTTGCAATGCTCTGATTTCATAAATGCACCTAACTACATGTTGGTCCACGGGTCATTTCCCGCGTTTAGCCGCTGTGACATATGGGTTCAGCTCGTCGCTATTTGGACATTGATTCAACACCCGAGGCCCTTGCAACTCGTAGTGTCTAGACAATCTCCCCCAGGTCGAGCGATTCCAGGTGCCTCCAGTCCCGCTCGAGAGATCTAGTTTCCTTGTATACAAGTTGTCCAGGACCTATGCATACTCTATAAGGCGACTGTTAGGCAACACATGTACTTATGCTTTGCTTTGGAACAATGACAGAGCTTATAGCTCCTAGCTTTGGAACAATTCCCTTACTATGGCAATGCATACAAGTTTGTCTGTACACATCTAAACATTTGAAGCATATTCATAGGCAACAGATGGAGTGGAAACATATAATCCAGCATATGATTCAATTCAGTATCATCTCTTTATCTTTTGTTATTGAGGTATCGTTGATCACAGGGACAAGGCAACAGAGTGGACTAGAGATCATTTTTATTAGGGTGGACAAATAAATGCAAGCCCGGTTAAAGCAACTCACCAAGATGAATCTTAGTTGAGAGAAGGAGGGACTTCACGTGCCGTTCACGAATAATTCACGCGGCCTACATTGGCACCAACAGTTGATTAGCATACTTCGTCTCTTTCTTTCAAGATTCGGAATGAATGCGAAATGCGATGAAAGCGAACAATGAAAACCAATCATCGAAAACCAACACGAAAACGCATTTATCAAAACCAAGCAGCGAAAGAAAACATCCAACAAAACTCTTGGATTCATTTCAATAGAAGTCAATCCATCAATTGGAAAGGTTCATTGCATTTTATCCGTGATCAATCGATACCGGCAAAGGTTTCACCAAATACTCAGTTCATGACTGAGTCAACAAGCCGTAGGTATTACATAGTGGACCACGAGGAGCGGGGCACTACACCAGTGACCAAATCATATAGATGAGTCGGCATGGCGACAATCCGCGTATGTGCCTTTGGATTGAGTTGAGTTGTTGAATGTGTGTACAGTTAGAATACAAATGTTTGGGCTTAAGAATGGCTACAACATAGGCGACGTGCTTCGATACGAGATGTGGCGTCGAGTCTTAAGTTGTCGGCATATAAGTTGCATAAGTTGGTTGAGTTTTTTGGGTTTAAGTCGGAAAACCGCCGCAAGGCAAAAGTTGTTTGAGTGACACTAACATTCACAAGTCTTGATTGGGTCAGTTGGTGATCAAAGTAGCAAGGGCCGCGAGACGGCGATATGGTTTAGTCACCCTGAGTTGCGAGGCACGGCACGATGGATTCCTAGCACGATCATATGGAAATGGAGCCTCATCTCGTAGTTGTGTCTCTGATTAAGTGCCGTAAGGCAAACACGACTTGATAGGGTAACGTCGATGTTGCATGCACGGGATGGTCTTGAAACACGAAATAGGCCAAGGCGTCTGTCCTAAAATTGATCCTAAGGCAAGAGTAGAAAGACAATACAAAGGGGACTAAGCTGCACAAAGTAAATTAACGTGTTGGTTTTGTATGGGTGGGCGAGGAGCTCATTCCACCAGTACAGTTGAGTACTGACACCCACATAGTTTACATGTGCAGACACAGGTAGAAGCTCGTGGCGCGGAGCTCGCTTGGATGCGTCGAGGCATGGAGTTCCTTGGCGATTCGAAGCGTACGGCCGCATGGATTAAAGACTTATATGGGACATAATGTATGGACGTCGCCTTCCGAAGCTTCCGCTGGATCAAGACTTGTAATTTAGAGATGAGAGAGAGCTGAGTGAACTTGTAAAATGTGAGAAGAGTGAGCCTGAGAGACTTGTAATCCTGGCCTTGTGCCCCATTGTAACCTTGTTTCAATATCAATAAAAGAGCTTCTTTTGATTAACTCGTGTTTGATCTAAATTTCTGCTGCATGTTTCAATGTCTCTGTATTGGACTTCTGTGCGACGACCCCGTCGCAGCCGCTGAAATCGGCTGTTATGAAACCCGTCTTACACTAGCGCAATCTAGGCTCGTGCGGCATCACGCCTTAGCGAGGACGATCGCTCCTACGGGAGCGGGACGTGACATAATGGTATCAGAGCACGGCTTTACGTCCTTGGACTAATCGATTGAATTCTTTAACTCTGCTGTTTCTGCAAACTCTGAATTGTTGCTTCCGCAAAGTGTTATCGTTGGTGCGCTCTCTCTCAATTGTCCCATGGGATGTCCATACAATAAGTCTAACTATTTTGCAAAACGTAGGAGAACAGTTTTTGATAAAACAAAAAGATGGTTCGCGTAAGCACGGTTGGCTAAGTCGAGCTAGGCATATACACCAAAGTTGCGTCAACCTTAGAAAAGTCGAGTGCGGGATTCGAATTGTTTCGAGCTAGAATGAGTTGAACTCGATTGAGTAAAATGGGATGACCATCGATAGGTGTGCTATCAAACGGCGATATCGTCGATGCGATATAAGTGAGCGTGCTTGAAATTTATTGAATCGTTCGGACGGAAATTCGAAGAAGTAGATTGTGAATCGAATGATAGCTTTGAGGATTTGATAAACGACTTCATCCCTGAGTGGTGTATGCGATAGCCTCAGGGATGTCGATTGATCGATTGAGGATTCGAGGTGTCGGTGAGTCTACCAGCAAGCGTCGTATTATGCAAAGTCGTAGAGCGAGTGTCATTGAATAAGTTTAGTCTTGAAGTTTGAAGTATTGATTCGAACAACTTAGAAATTGACGCGCACGAAATGTGCACGGGATTGAGGATTGTGCGAAGTATGAAACGAAAAATGATTGAGTGGATGAAATCGAATCGAGGAAAAGTTAAGACGTAGCGAACGGATGACTTGATCGAAGAAAATTGATATGGATCGTATACGAAAAGTTAGCATGGCAGGTAGATAGCGTACATGAAAGGTTTGATTTTGAAGTTACGCAATGACTCTAAGGATTGGATTGAACGTTGCTCGATGATTGAGTTAGCAAAGGAACAATACAAATTGAGGAAATACATTGGTCGATGACTTAATAGACGGACGAATATACGTGATTTCGGAATTGAACGAATTGATGTTGTAAAAAGATTCGAAGGATAATGATCGAACTAAGATTGAATGTCGAGGAAATTATCCAGTCGAACGATAGCATCATTCGTACGACTCGAAATTGGTTGCAAAGGAAGATCGTCAAGTTACGCATATCGTCGATGGTATTGAGGCGTATCAAAGATCGATATGCGATAACTCGGGGGTACTCTGACTCGGCGAATGACGGTCGTACAAGTGTTATTGTTCGGTTGGATGCTATACTTAGAATTTTGATTGAGATGAATGTTAGATAAAAATGAAAGTGTCTTGAGGGTTACGCGGACAACCACAGCGTCGACATTCTTGTCTTGCACGAGCGCGCGCAACTCCAGCCTCGCATATGTGTTGCGTCGAATTTGGGGCGATTATTCCGCATGAGCACTGACATGGTGATTCATGTCGCTGGAATGATCAAACTCGGAAAATCAGGACACGGCAACGTGATTGTCTCGACTTGTTGATTTGATGCGAAGGAAAATTTGAGGATGTTAGGACTTGCGATTGATGAATGAAATAAACTTGAGAATTGAGTAGGTCCAATTCGCACATCGAGAATGAGTTAGTCTAGACACAAAAACAAGAGTTACGTCCCGATGAGAATGATTATCTTGCGGGAGCGTGCATGGTGATTCGTGCCCACCGTGGATAATCTGACTCGCGTGAGATCGGGGCGCAACGTATTGTTAAGTCAGATGACCTTGTGATCGATTTTTTGAATTAGGATAAATGACTTAGGGAGTATGGAATGTGAATTATGGTTTAGCGATGAATTGTGTCGTAGCGTGCTTGACTTGAGAATGATTGTTAGGCAGATTATGACGAACGTGCTCGAAAAGATAGACTATACGAAATGGCTTGATGAATGAGTGATATTGAGATATCGTGGAATTGGTTGCGACGTGAGTTATCGTAGGATGGCTTTGCTGAATGACCCGGACCCCGTGCGACAAATATTAGGATATGGATAGGGAATCTATGCTCGAAGTTTAGAGATCGGAGTGATGCGAGCTTGGGTAGAAAATCCCGTACTATCAACTTGGTTTGACCTTAGGATGGGGTTAGTGTTGATATTGTTGTTTGGGAACTATGATTCCAATACTGATGAATGACCTTAGTCTAAAGACATAGCCTAGCGGTTAGGCAAGACGTCCATGTTGCGAGAGCTAGTATCGGTACGAGTGATCTTGAGGATTGATTGGTTGGGATATTGATATTGATGAATGGAATGATTCAAAAATATAAAAATACCACTCATGAGCCTCGGCTGACATGCATGTATATTAAGGATGCTTGAATGCTGCACATCCGACTCGAGTGGTAATGGCAGAATTCGCTATCATGAGGCTTGGCTGAAATGCATGTATTTTGGGGACGCCTAAAATATGTGCACGATCCATACTAAGTGATACGTTGAATTCAAGTGAGACTTAAGGAATGGGGAAGTATCGAGGATTTTGAGATCGTAAGTTTTGAAAAAAGGATTGAGGGTAGCACGAGCGTGGCTCGGATTTGAGAAAGGCATAGAAGAATTGTGTGCGAGAGTTCTTGAATGTTGAATAAGTGATAAGTCGATAATTATACTCAATTAGTTTCGAGGACGAAACTTTTTCTGAGTGGTGTATGATGTAGTGCCCCGTCCCGCTCAGTCAATCGGAGGAATCGAAACGCCGACGGCGTTCGGACTTAGCCTTGCAACGGCTGCTCGAAGACATCGCTCGGTCGAGGCGACCGCTCGCTCAGGTGGGGTAGTTTCGGTGAACTTGCCTCATCTTAGCCTTCATATAATAAATCGCATATTTTTAACTTGCACAAGTAGGCTTAATAATAAAAGAGACGAATTCACATAGCTAAAGGGAATAATCCCGACGGGTCAAATTGAGTTAGAATATGGAAAGGTCCAACGGTCGGCTTAGAGTTGGTGCACGACATGCTTTGAAAATGATACTCGATCCTTTATTCCGTGGCTTGGGAGAAGGAAAGTTGGTATTCGCCGCAAAGCTAAGAGTTAGCTAAATTCATAGGCGTCACCCGCACAAATGCTTCATAAAGCATGCACGATCTCATCGCCCAAGGTGTAGCTTAGCTTCTGCTCGCCCGACAGGTTAAGTTGTATTGCACGGCTTGCGACATAAGTCTATGCACCCCAAATGACTTGGTCGTTCAGAAGTCGAACGCATACGCGGCACGTTTCCGCAATGCAAGACAGGACGCAGCCTTTGCTCGTCGAGTCGTTGTGCTTTAAGTCAGGCAAGTTACGTTAGGCTATCGGAGTGGTAACAAGCACGGTCCCACGAGTTCTACGGTTGGGTATAACCACATAGTCTTACGGTCTCAAGGCCCGTCATATAAAGTATGACTTGGGCGATAGTGTCGCATAGATCGGAAGTCGATTTGAGGCACGATACACGGACTTAGTGTTTAAGGCATGAACCACGGTTGATTTATTGAGTTTAGAAAAGGGTAAGAAAGAAGTATGCTCGCGGCTACAGGTCGGAGAGGCGGTCTCATAAGAAAGAAATATTGAACTTGGCCCTGAAAGAAATGGTGACACTGGATGTAGCATGACTGTGTGAGACGTCAGTTTGAGTCGAGTCTTGTATGGTCATGGACAACTTGTCGACAAGGTGAGCGTTTTCCCGTACGGCAACCCGAGGCCACGGGACCGTTGCAGGCAATAAGGGAAACAAATAATTAGTTGTGCTGGGCATGGGTTAGGCAAGGACTTGCAGCGGGGCTAACTACTCACGCTGAAAGGACCCCGTCTAACAAAAGCTAGAGGAGTCCACGATGGCTCTGGGAGTCAGTGACCAAATCATATAGATGAGTCGACATGGCGGCAATCCGCGTATGTGCCTTTGGATTGAGTTGAGTTGTTGAATGTGTGTACAGTTAGAATACAAATGTTTGGGCTTAAGAATGGCTACAACATAGGCGACGTGCTTCGGCACGAGATGTGGCGTCGAGTCTTAAGTTGTCGGCATATAAGTTGCATAAGTTGGTTGAGTTGTTTGGGTTTAAGTCGGAAAACCGCCCGCAAGGCAAAAGTTGTTTGAGTGACACTAACATTCACAAGTCTTGATTGGGTCAGTTGGTGATCAAAGTAGCAAAGGCCGCGAGGCGGCGATATGGTTTAGGCACCCTAAGTTGCGAGGCACGGCACGATGGATTCCTAGCACGATCACATGGAAATGGAACCTCATCGCGTAGTTGCGTCTCTGATTAAGTGTCGTAAGGCAAACATGACTTGATAGGGTAACGTCGATGTTGCATGCACGGGATGGTCTTGAAACACGAAATAGGCCAAGGCGTCTGTCCTAAAACTGATCCTAAGGCAAGAGTAGAAAGACAATACAAAGGGGACTAAGCTGCACAAAGTAAATTAACGTGTTGGTTTTGTATGGGTAGGCGAGGATCTCATTCCACCAGTACAGTTGAGTACTGACACCCACATAGTTTACATGTGCAGGCACAGGTAGAAGCTCGTGGCACGGAGCTCGCTTGGATGCGTCGAGGCATGGAGTTCCTTGGCGATTCGAAGCATGCGGCTGCATGGATTAAAGACTTATACGGGACATAATGTATGGACGTCGCCTTCCGAAGCTTCCGCTGGATCAGGACTTGTAATTGAGAGATGAGAGAGAGCTGAGTGAACTTGTAAAATGTGAGAAGAGTGAGCTTGAGAGACTTGTAATCCTGGCCTTGCGCCCTATTGTAACCTTGTTTCAATATCAATAAAAGAGCTTCTTTTGATTAACTCGTGTTTGATCTAAATTTTTGCTGCATGTTTCAATGTCTCTGTATGGGACTTCTGTGCGACGACCCCGTCGCAGCCGCTGAAATCGGTCATTATGGAACCCGCCTTGCACGAGCGCAATCTAGGCTCGTGCAGCATCACGCCTTAGCGAGGACGATCGCTCCTACGGGAGAGGGGCGTGACATTATGGATGTGTGAGATTTGATAGGATTGTAGAAGGCCGCGTTAGCTTCGTAACAAATATTTATGGAGCATCACGGAAGGTCAGGAAGGGGTCGAAACTGCCGTTATGCCACAAGGTGTCTTCGACTGCCAAGGCCGAATGCAGTTTCGGGATTTGTAAGGTGGGAAGTAGGGGTGGATGTTTTTAGGAGTTTAATATACAATGTTTTGGCCTCATATAAGTTAGGATTAATATGGAGGAGGTTTGGATTGATTTGGTGGAGATTTGGTCAACCAATCAACTAATATGGCAAGGTGGGTTAGTGGATTTCCATATTTGGAAATATGGAAGATTTAGTCAAAGATACATGGGTTTAATGCATATGGCTGCTATTAGATATCCAAAAATCAATTAAATATATCTCTAATTGATTTTGGTAACCCTAGATAGTCTCCACTAAGTTGGGTAGGCTACGTTTTAGTCCAAACAATTATTCGAATTGGATTGAACACCGAAAAGACTATAAATGGGTCTCACTTGCCATTTGAAAATAAGTAGCACATGGGAATTTAATTGAGTGGGACACCATTGGCATGTGTGTAGTAGGCTCAAAATAGATCAAAATCATATATTGGATCATTTAGATTGGATCGATGTCGAGTCTCGAAATTAAGTTGGATGTTGGGTCAAAGTTTACGGTAGATAGCAAATTGGTCTAAGTTGATCTGAAAGTTATGCGACGAAAATAGAATACAAGAAAACATGTTTGTGTGGGACATGATATATCAAAATGAAGATAAACTTGTCTAGGTCAAAACATATGAAGGACGTTTCTAGATATTGGCATTTCTTGTGCTCCAAAAATCAAAGCTACGGAAAAGAGTATTTAATCATCAAAATAATTGTCACAACCCGCACCCGAATATTCGGGCACGAGTACGTGGACCACACCGAGCCTACGCGACAGTATCGGCGGTAGAACGCTGTCAAGTACCCAATAAATATCTACAACATCTAAATGATCCATAATAATAATGTACTCCAATCACATCACAAACAACTAAGGAAGATATGAACAAGGAAATATATCAACAACTCTGAAACAACTAAAGTCTACAAATGAATATGCATGACCAGAATGTATCGGAGACAAATCCGATAACGAAAAGTAAATCAAAATACAATGGCCTATAGCTCTCCAGAGGTCAATTCACAATCTAAAAATACATCGAGATATGTCATCATGAAGTCCAGGGTGTGGGACATAACATTACCTAAAAAATAGTTATCTAATCAGGATTGGAGTGAAGTACAACTCTAAAAGTAGTCCCATTGCATGGTAGAAAATATATAACTCGCAATAGAATAAAATACAAGACATGTTGGAAAGAAAATACAAAGAAATAAAGAAATAGCATCATGAAGATATAACACTACAAAAATACTATTTTTTACCGGCGGATATTAGCGACGGACGTTTTTTGGTTGCTATATAGCGACAGACTAGCAACGAATTAGCGACTAATGTTTTATGCAAAATTAATTATCCATATACGTCGCTATATTCGTCACAAATCTGTCGATAAGATTTTATCGACGGATTACCGACGAAATATTCCGTCGCTGGCCACGATTAAAACCCTCACAGTACCGCTTCATGTTCACTCTCAAAATTTTCAACCCCAAAATTTCCCCCCAACTTGACCCCCTCAGCGACCGACCCCGTCCCCTCCTCCTCCTCCCTCGGCGACCGAGCCCCGACCCCTCCTCCGTCTCCCTCGGCGACCGACAGCCCCTTTGTCCTCCTCCTCCCTGGTCCTCTCTCGACGGCCGACGAACCCGACCCCCCTCCTCTGCCTCCCTCGGCTACCGACGGCCCCCTCGTCCTCCTCCTCCCTGCTCCTCCCTCGACGACCAACGAACTCGACCCCCCTCCTCCTCTAAAAATCCTCTTCTCCTTCCTCATTGTGAGATTTTTTGAACCTATTTTTTATTTCCAAAATTTATTTCAGTAAAAATAGGGTTTTTTATTTCCCGAATTTATTTTTCTGAATTTATTTCAGTAGAAACAGAGATTAAATAAGCATTTCAATAGAAATAAGGATTTGGGATTAAATCCCCATTTCAGTAGATATAGAGTGGGAATATAAATTTAGATTTTGGTGTTGGACACGTATAGACACGATAAACATTGGACTTGGACACGAGCCCATTATATATTGGTATCGAACACAATACATTGTACTTGGACACGAGCACATTGGACTTGGACTTGGACACGATACATTGGACTTGCACTATTAATCTAGGTTCATGTATGTATTCCCTTTCTCCTAACATATACTTCATAGGAATGGTCTGATACTGATTTTGAGCACATGTTAAACTATAATAAATATGATTGTCTTAGGTTGTGATTGGCTTAGATTGTGATTGGCCTGATACCGATTTTGAGCACATGTTATACTTCATAGGAATGGTCTGAGAACATGAACAAGACAGAGAACATGTTAAACTATAATAAATATAAGTGATTTAGAGCACAAGACAGTTATGTGATTGCCTTAGGTTGTACATGATTATTCTACGGTAACTTCTTTATACTTGAAGGTATAATCGACATATACATGAGTACACTATAGGGATTTCATCGCATAACCACTTCTACTCCCCACTTCCAATCAATACACAAGGATTCGATCATGTTACGTTACGTACACGACATTTAGTTTAAACATGAAGCGCATGTGAGCACATGAGAGTACATAAATAATACCAAGGAGTACACAATGTATATGATAAAGTACATGAACATGAAATACCCGATGTACCCGGTAAGGGGATAACATCTCGAGACAAGATCCATATAGTACCAATCCGTGTTAACAATGTGTCAGAATCAAGTAAAGTAGTCTAGAGCAGGCAATATAGATACTATCATGATAAAAACAATTAGAGAATGTACTCACCTGAATTGGTTGAAGTCAACGCATGCGATACGAATATGTCGACATGGGATAGGTACGACGCTATGCTCCACAAGATGGTCCCAAATGACGGTACATACAGTTCCATTGAGTCTAGAATAGTCCAAATAGCCTAGTTCAATATATAGAAGCCTAAAATCAGAGTTTGGCACGACAGTTGATTTAAGAAATATGAAACGATTAAACTAGACGCGATTAATGGTTTCGGAGAAAAATGTAACTAAGTAAAAATAAGTAGTTTGAAAATCATTCATAACGTCTAGAAATATATTTTACAAGTAAATCCATCTTTCGATAATAGTTGATAATCGAAAACTAGTAGTCAAAATAAATATTTTGGAAATTATAGGAAATAATATTTTAGGTCAAAATCCTCAAAAATATCCTAATACACATATAGAGTCAAAACCCCTACTAAAATGATTTGCTAATTAATCAAATATTTTAAAATTTTATGCTAATTAATCAAATATTTTAAAATTTTACTAGCTACAAAATTTTAATATATATATATATATATATATATATATATATATATATATATATATATATATATATATATATATATATATATATATATATATATATATATATATATATATATATATTCACTCTTATCACCCAATCCATTTAGCCCTAAACCAACATTAATAATAATGATAAAAATATTTGAACTATGTATAGGGGGAGAAGCGTTATTGTGCTCCCAGCATTCATCCCCTAAAGTTAATTATAATAATAATAACAAAATAAGTAATATTTAGTTAATAGCAATGACAATACCTATAATTAATTTCTTAATCATTGATATAACCATAAAAATTTAATAACAAAATAATTTAATAAATAACAGTTGTATCTACTGTTAACTAACCAAATTTCTAATTAATAAGAATAATAATGATAAAAACAAGAAATATACATGTACATACATGTATTATACATTTATAAACAATATTAAATAATATACCAAAATATGCATATACCTATACCCATATAAAGATAACATATATATTTATAAAACATATAATAAGTGCCCAACTGTTGTGAAACCCATTTTATTCACCATTATGTCATGAGTTACACATGACCCTTGGGATCATGTAACTCATGACCCTTGGGTTATGTAACTCATGACCCTTGGGTTGCCCATTAGCCCTATATATATGGCCCTTGCCATATGATGAAAAGTGAGAAATAAAAATACTATTCTACAATATCTCGTCTCCCTTCAAACACGTTATCAGCACGATTGCTGAAGCAAGGAGAATCGACGTCCAGATATCGACGTCATCCTTCCTCCTTCCCTAGCCGATCCGACGTACCGTTAATTTTTTTTACCTTCCTCCACCGTACGATAAGAAAGGTAAATTTATTTTTGAAAAATTCATCTTATTCATGAGATGTACTACTTTCTGAATCATGTAAGTACTTGCTCATGATACAATATTCAATTGGATAGTTTTCTAGATGATATCTAAAATTTCATTCGAGAGTACGATACTCTAGAGAAATGATAAAACCCATTTCCATATGCTATAATTAATATAGCTCCTAAATCGGCATATTCTAAAATTTTATTATTTGTTTTTCCTGTTTGTCACTGTTCATACGGAATAATAATTATAAAAAAAAATTCGTTACTGTTTCCATATTGCTAAAACAACTTGTTACTGTCTATAACATTTTACAATTGCTTCTATTGCTTAAATCAAAAAGCTATTAGATGCTCCATGTTGCTCATGCTAATTGCCAGTCACTTTAGCCGGTTCGATGGGGGATGGAGCTATATGACTTCAGTCTGGTTAATTTGAGGAGGAACTAAAAAACTAAAAGCTCTTCAACTGTTTCTACTGATTGATGTTTAGCATAGTCGCAGAAAGGAAAGGAAATGAAATCAATTTCTTGGTGTTTCCTTTCCTTTGAAAATTTACAATTTTGATCCTTTTTTTTTTCGGTGTTTGGAAATGTCAAAAAAAAAATTGGAAGAAAAAGTAAATGTGGAAAATAGAATTCTTACGAGAAAAAAAACACTTAAATCCAAAAGCTTCTGTTGCTTAAATTGAAAGCTTCTGGACATTTGTTGCTTAGAATTTGTTAACTGTTTACAATTCGTTTTTAAAGCTTAAATGCAAAAGCTTCTGTTGCTTAGAATTTGTTACTGTTTACAATTCGTTTTTAAAAGAAAGCTTCTGGACATTTGTTACTGTCTTCAAAACAAAAGAAAGCTTCTCGACATTTGTTATTACAATTTAAAAAAAAAAAATCTAGTTACTGTTAATAATTTGTTTTAGCTATAAAAGCTATCGTGATTTATTTCATATCAGTACCATCTTATTTAATAACATTTGTTGTTACATATAACTAAGATTGCTATTATCAATTATCATTTCATAGATCAATTATCATTTCCTAGATTGACACCTTAGACAAACATTAGTGTGTTACTACTTTTTGTCAATACTAGTTCCTTTTTTATTCAATATATCAATTTAGGCTAAATCAAACAATTAATTGATTTAGTAAAATTCCTTTATTTTTAAAAGTTCTAAAGTTAAGATTTGTTTGGGAATAAGCCGAAAGGGTCCTTCTGTCAACAAGACGAAATTCGTCTAAGCGACCGGTACTTAAGAGTTCCTAGTGAACCTCCGCTTGCTGGGATCCGGCCCCTACAGCTAACCCAACCTTATCAAAACTTGAAAAACTAAAATTTTAAAGGTCTATTACTAAAATCTTTTTAATTGTTAAATTTTAGTTTAAAGCCATCTTATTGAGTAAATATTTTTTTTTCATTGATCTATAGATGAAGTGTGAATGCCTTGTGGACAGCGCCTCGACGCACACAATCCTTCGAGAAAAAAGCTATTTTTATAGCTTATATGATTATGACGGTCCCGTTATTACGATATCAGGACTATCAAACATAATAGAAGGATCTGGTGAAGCAATTATATTGCTCCCAAATAAAATAAGACTTTTTTTTTTTTTTGAAATCCCACGCACACACACAATTGGGGGACTCGAACCTTGCCGGTCCCTCCGGGTGTCCGCTCTAATACCACTAGGCTAGAGAGCTCGGACAAATCAAATAGGAACCTCATAAGTTTCAAGGACATTCGTTTAAACGGATATCACTTAGAAACAAATGAAATAAATGAGGCAGAATATCTGTATGTTACTCGTCTAAAAGATGGTTCAAAAACTATCTTAGAACGATTCAAGGGACTCCCGTCGGGTCTCTATCATACTCATATTCAATCAACATAAGCTAACATGATTGTGCACCAGAAGTGTCATTCATCGCCAAAATTTAAACTTTGGCATAATAGACTGGGTCACCCAGGATCAGCTATGATGAAACGAATCATGAGCCAATCCAGTGGACACAACCTGCAAAACCTGAAGATTCTTCAGAAGTATGATTACTCGTGTCTACCTTGTTTTCAAGACAAACTTATAATGAGACCATCCCTTTTGAAAGTGGGACTAGAGTCTCCTAGCTTCTTAGAGAGAATTCATGGAGACATTTGCGGACCTATTCACCCCGCAAGTGGTCCATTTAGGTACTTTATGGTACTTATAGATGCATCTACTAAATGGTTTTATGTGTGCCTTTTGTCCACCCGCAACTTAGCTTTTTCTAAGCTATTGGCACAAATAATTAAGTTGCGGGCTCATTTCCTCGATAACCATATCAAAAAATTAAGACTTGATAATGCGGGTGAATTTATTTCACAGGTTTTTCAAGACTATTGCCAAGCAACTGGCATCGAAGTTGAACATCCTGTAGCTCATGTTCACACCCAGAACGGGTTGGCAGAATCTCTTATTAAGAGATTACAATGGATTGCTCGTCCATTGTTGATGCAGTCACAGTTGACTGTGGAAGCTTGGGGTCATGCTATATTGCATGCCGCATCACTTATTAGAATACGACCTTCTGGAGGTCATATTCTATCTCCGATGCAGCTCGCTTATGGTTCAACTCCAAATATCTCTCATTTGAGAGTTTTTAGTTGTGCTGTTTACGTCCCCATTGCTCCCCCACAGAGGACCAAAATGGGTCCACAACGTCGATTAGGTATCTATGTTGGGTTTGACTCACCCTCTATAATTAGATACCTAGAACCCCTGACGGGTGACGTATTTAAGGCACGTCTTGATGACTGTGAGTTTGATGAAGGATTATTTCCTAAACTGGGCACACAGTCTAAGAAGCCAGAAGCTTCTAAGATAATTTCTTGGAACACAAAAACTTTGTCTCATTTTGATCCGCGTACAAGTCAATGTGAAGATGAGATCCTGAAGATATTACATCTTCAGAACACTGTACATCTACTTCCGGATACATTTAATGACAACTAGAAGATTGTCAGATCACACGTCCCTGCTGCCAACACGCCAGCTAGGATTGACATCCCCAAAGATGGATGCAATCCGCCGGCAGCAGAAATGGCAATACCTCAATTAAAAAGAGGACGCCCACCAAGTTCGAGAGACAAAGTCCCTCGTAAAAGAAAAAATCCTGGAGAAATTAAGAAGATCCAAACACAGGATGCTGAGCTCAGATCAGCTACCTCTCCCCTCCTAGTTTCCCCTGAAGAGGAACAAACAGGAAAAATATCATTAAATTATGTACGTACTGGAGAGGTACTGAACAGAAAAAGCACAGTCGTCGACGACGATTTTTCGTTCAATATTGCCGTTCACGTCACTGAAAATGACGATGACATCGATCCACGGTCTCTAGCGGAATGTAAACGCAGAGACGATTGGCCAAAGTGGAACGAGGCAATAGGAGTAGAGCTGGATTCACTCTTGAAACGCGAAGTCTTTGGACCAGTAGTCCAAATACCTGAAGGTGTAAAACCTGTGGGATATAAATGGATCTTCACAAGAAAAAGAAATGAACACAACATAGTTGTGCGCTACAAAGCACGCCTTGTAGCACAAGGTTTCTCCCAGAAACCGGGAATAGATTATGAAGAAACATATTCTCCGGTCATGGATGGGAATACCTTCAGATTCTTGATCAGCGTCTCTTCTCTGAAAAGCCTAGAAATGCAGCTCATGGACGTTGTGACTGCATATCTTTATGACAATATAGATAAAGATATCTATATGAAACTCCCTGAAGGATATAAAATTTTACCAGAGAAAACAGATAGACCTCGGGACACCTATTCTGTAAGGTTACAAAGATCATTGTACGGTCTTAAACAATCAGGAAAAATGTGGTATAACAGACTAAGTGAGTTTCTTGCTACGCAAGGATTTACTAATGATAAAGTCTGCCCGTGTATCTTTATAAAAAGATCGGGAACAGGATTTGTTATAGTCGCCGTTTATGTCGACGATTTAAATCTCATTGGATCTCCTGCAGAGATCACTGAGATATCTGAAAGCCTTAAGACAACTTTTGAAATGAAAGACCTAGGGAAAACAAAGTATTGTCTTGGCTTACAGATCGAACACCTAAAGGGTGGTATCCTGTTACACCAATCTACATATACACGAAGATTACTTAAACAATTCCACATGGATAAATGCCATCCCCTTAGTACACCAATGGTCGTTCGATCATTGGACGTAAAGAAGGACCCTTTCCGTCCACTGGAAGAGGGAGAGGAATCATTAGGTCCTGAAGTACCTTACCTAAGTGCCATTGGGGCACTACTCTATTTGGCTAACTGTACGCGTCCTGATATAGCGTTTTCAGTTAACTTATTAGCCAGATACAGTGCAGCGCCCACAAAGCGCCACTGGAATGGAGTGAAGCATCTTCTGCGCTACCTCCAAGGGTCTATAGACCTAGGACTATATTACCCGAATAGTGGGTCTTCCACTTTACTTGGTTATTCAGATGCAGGTTATAGATCAGATCCCCACACAGAGAAATCACAAACTGGATTTGTGTTTACTTTCGGTGGTACGGCTATCTCCTGGAGGTCCGTCAAACAGACCAGTATGGCTATCTCATCCAACCATTCTGAACTCCTGGCAATCCATGAAACAAGCAAGGAGTGTGTTTGGCTTCGCTCCGTCATTCAACACATTTTGGCATCTACTGGCCTGAAGACTGGTGAACTTGAGCCTACTACCCTTTTTGAAGATAATGCAACATGCGTAGCTCAACTTCAGAAAAGATACATAAAGAATGACAAGACGAAGCACATATCCCCCAAATTCTTCTGGACGCACGACCTTCAAGAGAAGGAACAAGTCAAAATACAACAAATTCAATCTTGTAATAACTTAGCAGATTTGTTTACCAAAACACTGCCACGATGTACTTTTGTAAAGCTTGTAAGAGGAATAGGGATGAGGCAACTAAAAGACCTGCAAGCCTGAAGCTTGTATAGATCAGGGGGAGTAAAACTATAGGATTGTACTCTTTTTCCTTAGGACTGATGGTTTTTCCCACTAGGTTTTCCACAGCCAAGGTTTTAACGAGGCAAACTAAGTTTACTCTGGATCCAGCAGTATCCACCCCATTAGCTTATTGAATCCTGAAGTATTTCATAAGTGGATCCAAGGAAATGGATGAATAAGGGGGAGTGTTGTGAAACCCATTTTATTCACCATTATGTCATGAGTTACACATGACCATTGGGATCATGTAACTCATGACCCTTGGGTTATGTAACTCATGACCCTTGGGTTGCCCATTAGCCCTATATATATGGCCCTTGCCATATGATGAAAAGTGAGGAATAAAAATACTATTCTACAATATCTCGTCTCCCTTCAAACACCAACAAAATAATACCCAAGGACCATAATCTATTTTTAACCAAATTCCAAATCCTGTAATTAAATTATTAATGATATATCAATTATCTCTAATTAAATAAACCCTAAATCAAATTAATTATAATAATAAATTTTGTGACAAACTCTAATTAATCTGAACCTAAATTATTATTTTTGAAATCACACGCACACACACAATTGGGGGGCTCGAACCTTGCCGGCCCCTCCGGATGTCCGCTCTAATACCACTAGGCTAGAGAGCTCGGACATCTGAACCTAAATTATTAATAGGCAGCTTTGCTGCTGAACTCAACCCACTCACAACAAAAACGAAAAAGGGGGGGGGTCTCTCAAGCTGCTGTTTACTCATATTTCTCACTAACCCAAATGAAACCTAAAATTAGAAGAGAGGGGAAAAGGGGCGCTCACTGTGGGATCGTCGGCACGGTGACCATGCGCGGCACGACTGGGTGGCGCTCGCCTTCCTGGGCTCCGTAAGGCGGGATCTACGGTGCGGCGCTGGGGAGGAGCTCCAGCTAGAGGTGCGTCCGGCGTTCAGGCGGACGGACGCGGCGAAAAACTCGAACGCCCAATCCGGCGGCGGAGCTGCGATGGATGGGGTCGCCATGTTCTGCGAGGCCGACGGCGGAGGTAAGCTAGGTTTAAGTTTCCTCTCTCCCTCTCTGTGTTGTTGGGTGTGGACGTAAGGATGATGGTGGTGGGTTTTGGTTTGGAAGGGCGGCCGACGGAGTGGCGGCGTGTCGGGGGGTAAAGTGGTGGTGCAGACGGTGAGATGGTGTGCTGGGTCAGTACAATGGTGGCGAACTGGCGGTGTTTGGCACCGGTGGTGATGGTCGATAGTGTCTATGGTCGGAGCTGGTCGAGGTATAATGATGGGGGTGTTGATCTCAATGTTGGTGGTTGTGTGTTCGGTGGTGTTGGCGGTGACAGAGGGGTTGGGCCGGAGTGGTGATGTTGTCAGGGATGTATGCTGGGTAGGGGTGATGTTGGTCGGAGGCGACAGATGATGGTCGGCCATGGCAGGGGGAGTCGGAGAGAATGGCCAGGAGCAAGGGACAGAGAAGAGGATGTTGGCGGCTGGGAAAGCATGTCTAGGGATTTGTGTAGGAATTCTCTTGTAAAATATTGGGCAATGTGTATTATTTATAGGGTAGGTAGGAGAAACCCTAAGGCCTCGTTTGGTTCGCGGAATCTCCGGGTTGGGAAAGGAAAGTGATTACTTTCCTATGTTTGGGTGTCCAAGGAATTGAGGAGGAAAGGAAAGTGATTCCCAATGGAAGGGAAATTAGGGGGAAAAGTGATTCCATCCATCCAAGCAAGGAATCACTTTCCCACATTGAAGTATTCACTTTCCTTTCCAAATTCCTTGGCATTGCCAAACATCGGAACGGAAAATCAATGGGAATTAAAGTTTCCCAAAGGAAAGGAAATGACGAGGAATTGATTTCCTTTCCCTTCCATTCCGCGAACCAAACGAGGCCTAAAGGAAATATGTAAAATGTGATAGATTAGAAATGAATAGTGGAACACTAATTGCTAACTACTAACATTATTGTTATCTATTTAATAATTAGTTAATTAATACTAAGTAATCATTAGCTAGTTATAAATATTGACAACCCGTAATTTATTTATTAGCTAATTGCAATTTAGATACCACTAAAAACCTCTACGTAATTCAAAAGACCTAGCCCACGATCCAATTCCAACTTGGTAGTCTCGAAGACCGAAATGGTTTTCGCCCGATACGAAAAAATATAATAATTTACAATTATTATAGCTATAGGTTTTCAAAATAATATTTAATAGTAATAAAGCATATTTAATTAAAAATAATATTTTGACAAATTATTTCACATATATATAATATTTATCTCTTTTGAAAATTCTTTTTAGAAATTGGACAATAATTTTATTTAGGACAAAACTCCATATAATACGATTTTTCTCAAAATTGAAGACTCAACAAAATAACGACAACATATCACGATCAAAATACGTTTCATATTAAATTCTGTTTTCAAGGACTTGGAAAAATTCATAGAATAGAAAAATTCAAAAATTCAAAAAAAATTCAAAAATCCGATTAACGGAGGTTACAAATCTACCCTCTTTAAAGAAATTTCGTCCTCGAAATTTAAGGCTGGCAGGGAAATCAAAACATGATTATGAGTTTAGTCAATAGTTTAGGCACGATCAAAGAACGATGGTTTGGACACGATCAAGATAATCAATTCGAAATTATCTTGGCACGACTAATGATTTTGGTACTGTAGAATCGTAATATGAACAAAATTTTATAGGTGTGATCTAGAGTAAACTCCAGTCATTTAGGCACGATTAGAATGAAATACAAATCATTTTAGGCACTATCTTAGTCATGGCTAGCAGAATCGAAGACAGAATTGAGATTCAAGTACCGAACAGTCAGTAGAGTTTAGGCTTGATGAAAATCAGGCTCAAGTCGCACAGGCACGATTAAGATGAAAACTTAGTTATGACCAAGAATACAATTTTTGGGCACGATCAAGTTTGAAGTTAAGGTCTTATAGGCGCTATCAAAATCTAATGAGCATGATTAATTAAGTCATGAAATACGATCGGAGCTCGGACGTAAAAAAAATTTAGAAATGATCTAAATTCACTTGGCATGATCTAGAATAAGATTACGAAACCAAAACTTAGGCATGTTTAGGAATGGAACTTAAGCACGAGTGTCTACAGTAACGAATTTTCGGCAGGAATAAAAAATTGTTCAGTCAATAATCAAAGTCCAAATTGTGGCACGACTAATCAATCATATAGTCATGACCGAGGGTCAAGGGTTTAGTCCAATTTAGAATAAATTCAAGTTATTTAAGTGTGAAGTCGCGACCAGGAAAATCAAAATCGTTCAGTTATGATCAAGTTAGAATCAGACCAAAATATTGATTAATAGGATCTAGGCTCGATGAAGTTAGAATTAAAGTTATATAGGCACGATCAAATACGAAAACGACGCGATTGGCATCGCTAGGAATAATGAAATATTTGGCACGATTTATGCTAAGGATCAAAACCACTTGATCACGAGCAAAATCAAGGCATCGGACGTGCTTGAGACTTTTGGGATGACTAAAACCACTTAGGTACGATTTGGAAATAAGCGACGAAAAATTTAAACTTAGTCATGATTAGGAATGAAGTCTGAGCACGGTGACTACAGAATCGAAATTTAGGTACGATAGAAAATTTATTCCGACATAGTCGTGATTAAAGATCAAAAGTTCTAGGCACGATTTGTGGTTAAGGTTAACACGTACAGTCACGATTATTAGAATCATGATCGTGGAAATCAAAGTCGTATAGTCATGCCAGGTTACCTAGGCACGACCAACCGTGCAGAGTAATGGTTAAGTCAAATCACGATCAGAACGGAACTTGGTCATTATGAAGAATTAAATCAAGGATTAGGCACGAGTGATAATGGCATCAAAATCAAACCACGATCAAAAGTTTTAAGTTTTGACACGATATAAAATAAGTTAATTCATTCTTGATTAGGACAAGATTAGATACGATGAAAACAAAATCGAAGTCTGAACGCGTGCAATAAATTGATGGAAATCTAGTCACAATTGATTTTAAATTACTTGAGTATGGTCAAGAATCAAGAGCCTTGGCACAATAAGAAGATGACCAAAATCGGTTGGTCACGATCAAGGAGGATCAAAAATTTCGGTGATATTAAATTTAAGGAATGATTTAAGGTTAGAGAAATCATTCATTTCTACTATGATAGGAAAATCAAAGATAGGATTGCAGAAGCAAGTCAAGTCATCTCACTCCACTTCGACTACTACTAGATTATCTGGTCATAATTTCCCAATTATGTCTTTATCTTACAAGTTCAGACATACCACTACAAAATCATGATCTCCAATCGTAAAAATCAACCCTTTATATGACTACTACCAAAAATCAAATCTCCGGTCATGAAAATTGAACCTTTCTATAAATACTATAGGCTTGATCTTTATTCCAAGGCAGTGCCCATGAAGCATACTCTTTGTTAGAACTCAATTTTTTTTGACTTTGTACTCCACTATCAACTTAAAATTCCTCCACCTTGTCCTAAATTTGATCCAAAATCTCTGAATCGAGGTTTATGAAATCTTTGAGCTTGTTCAAATCACGCCCCTCGTATTACTCAAATCTAATGCCAGTATGCCATATAAAAATTTATTCTCCATTATTTAAAATTCAACCTTCACATTTCCTCTAACCTATGCCTTCAAATATTATCCTTCTTAAATAAAAATTTATTTCCACCAAAAATCTCTAAATTTTCCTATAACTCAAAAAACAATTGTGTTCTTCGGCTCTCAATCATTTTCCCACCAATCCCTTACTCCATCTCGTATTATCACTGCATGCGGTAATAACCTCTACTCCATTATTTAAATTCCTAAATTTATTATCATAGCCTTAAACTGAAATATCTCGAGAATCAGTGACCTACAAATATCCAAGTTTTCAAAAACAATTCGAGATCAAATATCCTCATCAGTTCTAAAATACATCTACGAAATATTGTTGTTATATCTATTAATATATTATACTTTTCTTCTTACTCGAAATCCTCCTACGTTCTTTTTAAAATAAGCCATATTCAAAATAATTCTCTAGTGTAATTGTTTCCAAACTGATACTACCGGTCTCTTCTTGTTTCTAATCTCGGTCATATTTTTCTTCTACTAATTATATCTCTTTCTCTAACATTCCTTATTCGTACTAGGATCACCACTTGATAACAAATTCTGAGCTAGATGATTTACGATACTTCCTCAGCCTTTCCCAAGTAAAGAGATACGAGAATTCAAAAGTTTTCGAAGTGTAGCTGACATAATTAGACACGAGATATGTGATAGATGTAAGTAAGACAAAGTTAATTAAGACAAAGAAATAATGTTAGAAATTTGTTCTTGCTTATCGGGTCATAACGGAGTGAACCAAGTTAAGATATGATCTGATAACCATACACGTCTATCTGAAATCATGTTACCCAAGAGTTCCGCCACGCTAGTAAGCATAGCTATAATAAACGATAGAGTCCATAACTAAGGTATGTATCCTATAATTATGTTATCTAGAATTCTCACCACGCCAACCGATATGGCCGCGAGAAAGTCTAAATTCCATAACCAAGATAAGTATATCCAAAATCAGGCTCTATGTCCTTGTCATGCTAGCTAGTATGGCTGCGATAAACTTTAGACTACATAAGTAAAGTAAACATTTACCTTTCTTACTGTCCTTATCAAATATGTTATCAGAATATACCTTAATTCATAAAAACTTATCTTGATATAAAATCAAATTCAACAACGAACACCAGGAATCAAATTCAACAACGAATCAAGGAAGAGTAAATAGAAATAAGCGAAAACAGATTTCGAGGTAGGGTCTAGAGTGAGATTCTCAGGGGTCGTCCCAAAGGTACTATCTTGGTCAAAAGTCAAAATTCCTTGAATATAGCCTAAAATAATCCTTGACTTTCATATATATAAGGTTGGTTAATCATGTTCTCTTCTTAACCTAAATGATATATAAGTTCAACTTCTACTTTCTAGTTCTTTCTGGGGTCCACAATAACAATACAAGCATAAAAACTCATCCTAATGGAAGAATAGAGTTCGATAGCAGACAGATATTCAAAATTAGGACGAGCAAAGCAAGTGAAAATAGACTCAAAAGAGTTTCGAAGTAAGATTCTCAGGGGTTATCCCTTGAATCTATCAAGAGTCTCTAATATGTGATTGAGTACAAAATCTTCTAAAATCTTCTATGATTTAATCCTAATCCTAGGGCAGGCTTGCAGTAGTACGGCTAAGCTTAAATACTACCACAACTTCACAATAGTTGCAAAGACTGGCCTGCATGGGTCACCATAAAAATGTGTCACGACCCGCAGTCGGATATTCGGACACGAGTACGTGGGCTACGTCCAGCCTACACCGCAGTATCGACGGTAGAAGGCTGTCAAGTACCCAATAAATATCTACAATATCTAAATGATCCATAATAACAATGTACTCCAATCACATCACAAACAACTAAGGAAGATATGAACAAGAAAAGATATTGTAACCACCACTTTCCTGGAATAGGGATATTTTTGACTTTTTCCTAATTACTGTTATTAGAGTGATCTCATATTACATCTTGAGTGGTAATTAATTTTCAAAATTAAAACTTTATATTTTAGTTAATTATTTAGATAATTAAATAGTGTATATGTGTTATTCTTAAAAATGACTAATGGTTAGTCTTTGACTAGAATAGTGGTTAGTAATCCTAGAGGACCTAAACTAACTTGTCATGACCATCCAGCTAGATGATTTGGACTAGCCTAATTGAACTTTAGTTAGTCTCTAGCTAGATTAGGGGAATTAGCTAGAAGGTTTGACTAAACACCTAATTAGGAAGAGAGGTTTAATCCCTACTTATCATGACTAAAGAGAGGGGTGTAGTGGACCTTTCCCCTTGCCCAAAATCCTAACCCTAATATCATATGGCAGCCCACATTGTTTATAAAATCCCACTTCATCTTCTTCCTCTTTCCATTTTCATTTCAAGCCCTAATTCAGGAGCTTTTCCCCCAAATTGCTCCTACACCCAAATTTTCTCCAAATTGATCCAAATTCATTTCATTCTCTTCCCTTTGGAGAGGAGAATGCTCTATTGGCTAGCTAAGAAGGATTTGGAAGGATTTGGAGCCTTGAAGCTTGGAAAGATTCTAGATCTAGGGATTTTACATTGGGAATCCATCTCCCATTTGGTATGAGCTCTCTAAACCCTTCCATTCCATTTCATTAGTGTAACTACATTCATTTAGGACCCCATTTGCATTAGGGTGCCATTAGAGAGGAGTTGAGGCTCTCCTCTTCCTATTTTAGGGTTCTTTCCATTGCATTTTGGTACAATTTAGGGAAACCCAAAATTAGGAATCTAGGGTTTGTAAAATTGGTAGGTTAGGTTCTGCTAGTGTTGTAAAGCATGTAGGCATGCTTTGGGTCAAGTTTGGATCCATTTGGAGTGCGTATCACGAGGATATCGGATACGCACATCAAGTGTTCGATGAAATGACTCTTAGGATTTCTAATGTTTAAATTTCAATTTTATGGATTGTTATGGGTTTGTTTTGCCATGATATATGTGTACCATATTTGTCTTGTGATTAAGAGAGGATTTGGTAGGTTAACATGGGTATGGGGGTTTTAGTATTTAGTATTTTACTTATTGTTGACATGTTATGTCCTACATATCCAGTGGTTCAGTCCAATCAATGCCAATTTAGTTTACTGTTTGGAGGTTAATTCCACAGTCCATCACTGCATTGATCTTCAAATGCTCAGTCCACTGATTATTTAGCTCAGTCTTTGTGAATGGCTCAGTCCATTTACACAAATATTCATTCTTTGTACCCCATTGTTCAGTCCCCTGCTTCCTTAAGGTTCAGTTCCATCCTCTCATTCATATTTTACAAATTCAGAGTATAAGTTCAGATAATGGTATCAATAAACAATGTGTCAGTTAATAGATGTTAGCCATCTGTATGTTTCAGTCCCCTTCCAATGGTCCTATTGTACTTCATTTAGAATCTGCCCTACTGACCAGATGTGAGAACAGCCCATAGAACCATCATACATCAGTTTCGACCCAAATTGTTGATAGCATGTAAGGTTACGAAGGTTAAATCCATTCCTTATGATCAGACACTCTTAAGTTCAGTCCACTTCTTCCTTTTGTTCAGACAATTATTCAATTGTACTGTCCTGGGTTCAGTAACCCCCAATGGTCAATGTCTTGTTCTGCCATTTATGTTTCCCTTGTAAACTCAGATATAATTATGCACCACCAAGTAACATTCTATTGAAACATTGTCTGTCCAGGTTATGTTTAGCCTCTATTGTGCTATGAGTGGGAGTATCTGCTCATTCAAATTATCCTTGCCTTAGAATAGGTTACTCGAGCTTCCTATCTTGGTTAACCTTCAAATCACTTATGTACCAATTTTCCCTTGACCTTGGGTTGCACAGGGACTTGTTCGTTTCCTTGTTGCATAGTAAGAGGGAGCAGCAGTTGTATAGATGAGGAGAGTGTCTAGTATATAAGTTAGCCATATATGTATGTTCTCGACTACATTTCCTATTATCCCGAAGTACCCTTAGTAGTCCCAGATTATCCATGTATGATAGCAGTCCAGGTTTGAGTATCAGTTTCTTATGCATTGACCAATCCTTGTGTTTACTCATTGTATCAAGTCTTAGAGTAATAGAGGTTAGTGAGAGAGAGAAGTGTGTGTGTTAGATGTTAGCCCCTATATGAGTGTTTAGTCCCATTAGTGTTCAGCCCTTCCCCCTCGTAGTATCAGTAAGTAACTTAGAGTATCCTATAGCAGGACCCATTGTTCAGAGTAGCAGGGTTTTGGTCTGTCCCCTTTTGAATTTGGTACAGACTTTGTGCTACCCATGTTTGTTCAGACCTTGCTTATATTCTGAACCTGGAGTTATGATCCAGTCGAGACCTTATCCATCTATTCCTCTATTGATACAATCAAGTGGTACTTGAGAAGTTTCAATCTTCTTTGATAAGTTCTGTCATGCCCCGAGTCGACAAACCGTTCGTCTCCGGTGTTACTTTGCCGATTCGATCGTCCTCGCTAAGGCGTGATGCCGCACGAGCCTGGAGTTGCGCTCGTGCAAGGCAAGATGACAAGTTCTCAAATGGTTATCTTTTAATTTTGATATTAATACGCCAAGTCGAAACTTCACAAATCACATCAGAATATAAGACGCAGTATAGGAAGATAGAAATGCATTTCATTCATAGCTTGCAATGAAGTGCAAGTCGTAATTACATTGGATGCCGTTGCGGCTACATTGATTGAAAAACAGAAAGAAAATACATTCGACAAGTTGCCTGAACTACGCTTGTCGTCCCATACATTCGCCCATTTATACAAAGCCGTCGACTTGAATTGGCTTCAAAATACTTCAGCATAGGAAGAGCTTCAAAACGCCTCTCCGTACTTCAGCTCCAGTTTAGTTGGGCGCGCCCGCCGCACCTGGGGAAATTGGGGGAATGGGATTAGCACACTTGCTAAGTGGACGAGACGAATCCACTCGTTTAAACTGACTCTGATTGTTAGGGTAGGCATGCTTTAGAGTTGTCTTTCTATTAGAACTAAATGAATTCAGTTCATATTCGATAGCCATTTGAGAAATGAAGCATACAGTGAAACATAGCAGTTTATCATATTTCTTACCACGGCCGTGCTCGTCCCTGCATAAAAACAGAGATAACATTTACACCTGCATAAGACAATAGGTGAGCATGCTACTATCTTATATGCGGTCATTGATGTTACACATCACATGGGACTCTCAATGGCATTTCGGCCCGCTCAGTCTAGGTTGCAAGCCTGACAGACGGTCCGAAATGCATCAGTGCCGAAGCACGATTAATCATTCCCCCTAGGTCGAGTCGATTCCGATGCCCCGGATATCGATTCGAGGAAAATATCAACTTGTGCACAAGCTGTCCATGACCATGCCAATGCGTGAACAGTTTATATATGCAACCAGTTTTGTATAGCGCGGACAGTATTGAACGACATTATCATTTTCCCCAACTCATGCAACGTTTCATTTTCCCCAAGCCGTACTCCGATTTAGCGTCCCGTAGGCACCAAATTGTCCGAGGCATCATAACCCACGATCGACGTTTCATAATATTTTGCAGCACGTGAAATAGTCTATCTTTTTACGAGAACCTTAAACTTTTTCGACTATGTGAGAAACTTGTATTTTTCAGAGTAAATCGATACGTTTTTCCGAGTTCTTGACTTAGTGGATTGTCATGCAATTAACTTGGCATCGTTCGATTTGAATGAATTCGAAGCAAGGAATAAGTTTGCGGGACAGAATAGAAAAGAAGGCCGAATCACCCACCGATTACTTTGCTTCGTGCCGATCGTCCAAGCGCTACGCAACGTCAATCCTTAGTTATGCGAGCTCCTGCAATGGCACCAACGCTTTGTTAGAATTTTTTCTTTTTCCCTTGCATCGAAATTGTAATTGCATCCATGAAAACGACGCGAAAGCACTTCAATCAAGCCCAGCGGCAAAGCTCCAAGAAAACCATACAGCGGTCCGGTCCCGTCGAAGGGACTCTTATAGAGAGCTCACGCGCCGAGACGCAGCCCGCTGCATCTAGGACTTATTCCAACAGAAGTCGTTCCATTAGTTGGATCGATTCTCGTAACTTCCGTCCAAATCGATTTGAATCGATGCCGCAAAGCGTTAACGTTTACCAAGCTTAGCGATCGAGTCAGATGGCCATCTAAGTTCCCGGCCGATCTGACTCGGCGCTAGCATATTATGAAGTTCCGTCGCCTATCGAAAGCGGGGCGCTACATAATATACCACTAAGAAAAAGTTTCGTCCCGAAACTTAAGAACAGGGGTCTGACCTTAATTTAGACAAACAACGCGGGGTACTTCTCTTTCATCTCCGCCTCCATCTCCCACGTCGACTCCTCGACTGAATGGTTCCGCCAAAGCACGCGGACCAAGGACATCGACCGATTGCGTAGCACTTTCTCCTTGCGGTCCAAGATTTGAATAGGCTCCTCCGAGTAAGACAAGTCAGTACGTAGCTCCAACTGATCGAAGCTAACCACATGACTTGGATCGTGCACGTATTTTCGAAGTTGTGAAACGTGGAAAACATCGTGCACATCAGCTAAGGCAGGAGGTAGTGCGATCCGATAAGCAACCGTCGCAACTCGCTCAATGATCTCGAAAGGGCCTACAAATCTCGGGCTCAACTTGCCTTTAACGTCGAACCGCATCACTCCGCGCATGGGCGTTACTTTCAGAAACACATGGTCCCCGGCCAAGAACTCTAGCGGTCGTCGACGAAGATCTGCGTAGCTCTTTTGTCGACTTTGCGCGATGCAGAGTCTATCTCGAATCAAGCGAACCTTTTCGACGGCCTGCTCCACCAGTTCCGGTCCAAGCACTTGTCGCTCTCCGACTTTATCCCAGCATATCGGCGAACGGCACTTCCTCCTGTAGAGCGCTTCGTATGGAGCCATCTGAATGCTCGACTGATAACTATTGTTATACGCAAACTCCGCAAGCGGCAAATGCATATCCCAACTAGTCTTTAGGTCGATCGCACACAGACGCAACATATCTTCTAAGATCTGATTGACCCTCTCTGTCTGACCGTCTGTTTGGGGATGGTACGCCGAACTAAAGTTCAGTTTGGTCCCCATCGCCGCTTGGAGGCTCGTCCAGAAACGCGATAGGAATCGCCCGTCTCTGTCCGAAATTATAGAGGCCGGTACCCCGTGCAGTCGAACAATCTCATCGACGTAGATTTGTGCTAACCGATCGACGCTCCATCCTACTTTAATTGCGATGAAGTGAGCCGACTTGGTCAATCTATCAACAATGACCCAAATCGCGTCATTCTCCCGCGGCGTCTTCGGAAATCCCACAATGAAATCCATCGAGATATTGTCCCACTTCCACTCGGGAATGGGGATGTTCTGCAGCTCGCCGCCTGGCCGTTGGTGTTCCGCCTTCACCTGCTGACACACCATGCATTGCGATACGAACGTAGCCACGTCTTTCTTCATGCCGTGCCACCAAAAGTTTGTGCGCAAGTCCTTGTACATCTTGGTGCTTCCAGGATGTAACGAGTACTTCGCATAGTGCGCCTCCGTCAGAATTTCTTTTCTGAGTTCGGCAGTTTCAGGAATGCAGAGCCTTCCCTTTAGTCGCATCGTCCCGTCTCTGTCTTTCGCAAAGTCAGTCGCCCTTCCCGTTGAAATCAGCTCGCGCATTTTCTTCAGGAATGAGTCGTCCCCCTGTGCGGTCTTTATCTTGCTAAGCAGGCTCGATCCTAACTTCAGTTGAGCTAGGTGCAGGTGTCGATACTCAATTCCGAGTTCGATACCCATTGCTTCAAGGTCTCGCTTTATCTCCTTGTTTATGGCCAGTGTTCCCATAAACATTCTGCTGAGTGCGTCGGCCACTACGTTTCCCTTGTCCGGTGTATACTCGATCGTTAGCTCGTAATCTTTTATGAGTTCGAGCCAACGTCGCTGTCGTAGGTTGAGTTCGCGTTGTGTAAATAAGTACTTCAGGTTTTTGTGATCTGTGTAGATTCTGCATGCCACGCCATAGAGTTAGTGCCGCCATAACTTCAATGCAAAGACGATCGCCGCCAATTCTAGGTCGTGCGTCGGGTAGTTTTTCTTGTGCTGTTTCAACTGCCGTGAAGCGTAGGAGATGACTTTGTCTCTCTGCATGAGTACGCACCCGAGGCCAGTTCCCGATGCGTCGCTGAATATCTGAAAGCCTTCTGGACCGTCTGGAAGTGCAAGGATTGGAGCTGAGACGAGCCGTTGCTTCAACTCTTGGAAGCTGGATTCACAGTCATCGCTCCATTCAAATACTACTCCCTTCTGGGTGAGGCGAGTCAGAGGCGACGCTAGTTTTGAAAAGCTTCGCACGAATCGACGGTAGTAGCCCGCTAAGCCAAGAAAACTCCGAATGTCGCTAGCCGAGGCAGGTCGTTTCCAATCCACCACCGCATCAATCTTCTTTGGGTCCACCGCGACACCTTCGGCAGAGATTACGTGCCCGAGGAATGTCACGCTACTCATCCAGAACTCGCACTTACTCTGCTTGGCGTACAATTTGTTTTCACGCAGAATCTGCAGTACTGTCTTCAAATGTTCTGCATGTTCTTCACGATTCTTTGAGTAGACAAGGATATCGTCGATGAATACGACTACAAATTTATCTATTTGAGGTCGGAAGACTCGGTTCATCAGATCCATGAACGCGGCTGGGGAATTCGTCAAACCGAACGGCATGACGAGGAATTCGTAATGACCATATCGAGTGCGGAAGGCAGACTTCGATATGTCGTCGGACTTGATCTTCAATTGATGATAGCCTGAACGAAGATCAATTTTTGAAAATATTGCCGCGCCTTGCAGTTGGTCAAACAAGTTGTCGATTCGCGGTAAAGGATACTTGTTCCGCACGGTCGCCTTGTTGAGTTCACGATAGTCGATGCATAGCCGCATCGACCCATCCTTCTTCTTCACGAACAACACGGGAGCACCCCACGGAGAGACGCTAGGGCGAATAAATCCGCGGTCTAGCAACTCTTGTAATTGCACCTTCAGCTCCTTCAGTTCTGCTGGAGCCATTCGGTAAGGCGCCTTGGATATCGGCCGTGTATCCGGAAAGGTGTCGATGCTGAATTCAATTTCTCGATCTGGCGGCATCCCGGGCATCTCGTCAGGAAAAACGTCAGAAAAATCTGCCACAACATCAGTCTGCGTGTTTGTATTATCCTTCCGCGTGTCTAGAACTGATGCCAAGTATCCCGCGCAGCCGGAACGCAGCATACGCCTCGCCGAGATTGCCGACACCATCATTGTCGTCTTCGAGACCGTACCGCACGAATAGGAGAACTCTGTCTCGCCAGGAAGACGAAACACCACTCTCTTCTCCGCGCACTCTATCGTTGCACGACAAGCGCCCAACCAATCCATGCCCAGGATTACGTCGTAATCTTTGATGTCTAGTACGACGGTATCCAAGGATAGATATCTTCCTCCGATGCAAATGTGGCCATCCCTACAAATAAAGTTTGCAGGCATATCGACTCCCGACGGAGTGCTAATGCTAATATTTATATCTAGTGATTGCATAGTTATTTTATTTTCTTTCGCAAAATCAGCAGATATAAAGCTATGCGTCGCACCCGAATCGAATAATACTCGAGCAGGTATATCTTTGTAGAGTAATATACCTGTTACAACCGTATCGGACGCAAGCGCCTCGTCCCGAGTTAAGGCATAAACTCGGCCTTGAGCTCCGTGGCGTTGGTTCTGATGGTTGACGGACACCGCATTCGCGCCTTGCAGTGTCGGCGTTTTATGCGGATTCGGGACGTTCCTCGGTAGGTTATGTTGATTTTGAACTTTCTGCGGGCAATACGTTGCTATGTGGCCTACCTCGCCACACTTGAAGCAGGCTCTGGTCAAGCAATCGATGGTTCGGTGCCCACGCCTACCGCATCTACTGCAATGTGGTCCGCCATTGGCCCGGTTATCAAATGTGTTCGGACGTTTAGATATTCCTGATCCCCCGGCGTCGTTAGGACGCTTGTTGAAGTTGTTGCGAACGACAGGCACGACCCTTTGTGACATACGGCCAAATATTCGCTCACTATCAAGTGCGACTTCGTAGGATTCACGATAAGTTTGGCATCGTTGGTTCATGACGTCCCTACGCAGTTCTTCGTTGAGGCCTTGCTGAAAACGCTCGCACCATTCTTCTTTGTTGGGCAGGAAGGCGCCGGCAAATTTTGCAAGTTTCGAGAAGCTTGCATCATAATCTTCAACACTCATATTCCCCTGCCTCAACATCATGAACTCGTCCGCCTTCTGTCGACGGATGGCGCGAGGAACGTTCTGCTCAAGGAAGGCTGTCTTGAACATTTTCCAAGAAATCTTTTTGTTGGAATCGGTTTCACAGATCTCTTGTTTCTTCGCCGCCCACCACTCATGTGCTCGTAGTTGTAGCTGCAGCGCTGCACAGGCCACCCTCTGGGACCCTTCGATGCAGAGGAGATCGAACAAGTCCTCCATCTCTGCGAGCCATCCTACTATCACGTCGGGCTCTGCTCGGCCGTTGAACTTCGGCGGATTCATTTTGCGAAACTCCTTCACTTTGAACATGGAAGGAGAGTTCATCATTTGCGGTGAGCCATCTTCCTCCTCGTCTTCTTCTTGATCACCTTGCTTTTCCTCGGGCTCTTCGTCCGCCGTCTTGGTATCGCCTGCCATTCTGCTCACTATCTGAGTCAGGGCATTCATCTGTTTTTGTTGCGCCTCAAATTGGGCTTTGAATTGTGTCTGAAGCTGCTGCTGCTGCAGTTCCATCAACTGTAGCATCTTCTGCATAGTCGTCTCGCTAGGCTCAGTGCTTTTTGTGCTCGACGTACTATCTACAGTTTGGGTTGTTGGGCCGGCAATTTTCTTATCTCGCTTAGTCATTCCTACAAACAGTGTAAACCCGTTAGTATTTTTCAAAAATATCTACGGGCTTACCTGTATGGAACTTGTATTTCACGCAGCATGCCGACAAGCATTCAATCAAGCCATCGCAACGGACATTCCAACAATGAAACATATTTCGAAAATCCGAGGAAACATAACTGAGCTTTGATACCAATTTGTCACGCCCCGAGTCGACAAACCGTTCGTCCCCGGTGTTACTTTGCCGATTCGATCGTCCTCGCTAAGGCGTGATGCCGCACGAGCCTGGAGTTGCGCTCGTGCAAGGCAAGATGACAAGTTCTCAAATGGTTATCTTTTGATTTTGATATTAATACGCCAAGTCGAAACTTCACAAATCACATCAGAATATAAGACGCAGTATAGAAAGATAGAAATGCATTTCATTCATAGCTTGCAACGAAGTGCAAGTCGTAATTACATTGGATGCCGTTGCGGCTACATTGATTGAAAAACAGAAAGAAAATACATTCGACAAGTTGCCTGAACTACGCTTGTCGTCCCATACATTCGCCCCTTTATACAAAGTCGTCGACTTGAATTGGCTTCAAAATACTTCAGCATAGGAAGAGCTTCAAAACGCCTCTCCGTACTTCAGCTCCAGTTTAGTTGGGCGCGCCCGCCGCACCTGGGGAAATTGGGGGAATGGGATTAGCACACTTGCTAAGTGGACGAGACGAACCCACTCGTCTAAACTGACTCTGATTGTTAGGGTAGGCATGCTTTAGAGTTGTCTTTCTATTAGAACTAAATGAATTCAGTTCATATTCGATAGCCATTTGAGAAATGAAGCATACAGTGAAACATAGCAGTTTATCATATTTCTTACCACGGCCGTGCTCGTCCCTGCATAAAAACAGAGATAATATTTACACCTGCATAAGACAATAGGTGAGCATGCTACTATCTTATATGCGGTCATTGATGTTACACATCACATGGGACTATCTCAATGGCATTTCGGCCCGCTCAGTCTAGGTTGCAAGCCTGACAGACGGTCCGAAATGCATCAGTGCCGAAGCACGATTAATCATTCCCCCTAGGTCGAGTCGATTCCGATGCCCCAGATATCGATTCGAGGAAAATATCAACTTGTGCACAAGCTGTCCATGACCATGCCAATGCGTGAACAGTTTATATATGCAACCAGTTTTGTATAGCGCGGACAGTATTGAACGACATTATCATTTCCCCCAACTCATGCAACGTTTCATTTTCCCCAAGCCGTACTCCGATTTAGCATCCCGTAGGCACCAAATTGTCCGAGGCATCCTAACCCACGATTGACGTTTCATAATATTTTGCAGCACGTGAAATAGTCTATCTTTTTACGAGAACCTTAAACTTTTTCGACTATGTGAGAAACTTGTATTTTTCAGAGTTAATCGATACGTTTTCCCGAGTTCTTGACTTAGTGGATTGGCATGCAATTAACTTGGCATCGTTCGATTTGAATGAATTCGAAGCAAGGAATAAGTTTGCGGGACAGAATAGAAAAGAAGGCCGAATCACCCACCGATTACTTTGCTTCGTGCCGATCGTCCAAGCGCTACGCAACGTCAATCCTTAGTTATGCGAGCTCCTGCAATGGCACCAACGCTTTGTTAGAATTCCTTCTTTTCCCCTTGCATCGAAATTGTAATTGTATCCATGAAAACGACGCGAAAGCACTTCAATCAAGCCCAGCGGCAAAGCTCCAAGAAAACCATACAGCGGTCCGGTCCCGTCGAAGGGACTCTTATAGAGAGCTCACGCGCCGAGACGCAGCCCGCTGCATCTAGGACTTATTCCAACAGAAGTCGTTTCATTAGTTGGATCGATTCTCGTAACTTCCGTCCAAATCGATTTGAATCGATGCCGCAAAGCGTTAACGTTTACCAAGCTTAGCGATCGAGTCAGACGGCCATCTAAGTTCCCGGCCGATCTGACTCGGCGCTAGCATATTATGAAGTTCCGTCGCCTATCGAAAGCGGGGCGCTACAAGTTCAGTCTGGGAATTTTACTTGTCCTTCATTAGTTTGATTCAGTCACATCTCTTTCATATAGGTATCTGCCCTGTCTTGATTAGATTGAACCAGGTGCAATGTATGGTATAGATTCATTAAATATTTGGTCTCTAGCTAATTGTTCTGTCCATACTTCTTCTTAAGTGTTCAGTTGAGATATATGGAGATTGCCTACGGCAATTTAATCTTGTTCAGTCCTTTACTGGACTTCAAGTATTTGTCCCTTGGTATATATTTGTATAAATCTATTGTTTCAGTCCATTACATTATAATCCATTCATTGCTCTTACTTGTTTTGTCCCAGGCTACATACATGTCCCCCTTCCCTTTAGAATCAATACCTCACATTAGCCATATGCATGGTATCAGTAAAATTTATTGTTCAGTCTTTAGTTCATGCTAGGTGCATGTGTGTTAGTATCCACATTGTTCAAGTCCCTTGGTTGTATTATTTCATCCCTTGAATACATTGGTTATATTCCCATTTGTCTTAGGTTCAGTCCAGATTTCCCCTTGTATCAGTCTAGGATAGGGGGTGAGTGCCCAGTGCAAGTGTGAAGTTAAAGAGGTTGTGGCTCATTAAAGTATACTGAAGGTGGATTGGGGAGAATCCAACCTGGTTCCTGAGTGTGCAAGTGTGCCCTGTTCAGTGAGAGTGAGAGTGTCAAGCAGTGTGACAGGGCATGTGCATAGGCAGGGAATACCTACCTGTTGGAATGAGTGTATCATAATGTCTGTAGGTGTCAAGTTCTTAGGTTCAGTCTTATATAGTAGCATCCAAAGAAGGGGGACCATGGAGAGTGCAGGTACTTCACATTGCTAGTGCAGGGCATGTGAGAGTGTGGCAATTGTCAATAGTGTGTGTGTGTGTGTGTCTTAACATCTGAGATACAGGTATCAACTGCCTGTGTTGTATCAGGAAATCAAATGGGATTCCTGTGGAGGTGTATACAAGTGGGTAGATATCACTAGTGTAGGTAAGTTGGATATGTATTGAGGGTTTCTATATGTATATGGGTATATGTGGTACACCTAGATGTGAGATACCATAGTATTTGTGTTATGATTTGAGTTAGGATATGGGATTAAGGTTGATGATACTTTAGATAGGTGTATTTGTGTTTGTCTTATATATACATGATATAGGTTAGGTGTGGTATCTTAGAGTATGGTATATGGTTATGGATTAGAGAGTTAGAGTAGAGGCCATAGTGTAATACCTTATATCTATGTTATGAGTAATAACCTATATAGATATATCTGTGTTTTACCATAGAGTGTGTGTTAAGGTATTGGTTGAGAGGTAATACAATACCCTTAGGCTATACATGATATAGGTTATGTGATATCTTAGAGTAGGTATTGGTATTTGGTTATGAGGTTAGCTTAGAGGTAGAGCTAACTAGACTAGAGAGATCAATGTGGACCCAATAGCCTAGTTGACCATTGACCAAGATTTGACCTCATAATCTAGGTTTGACTAAGTTGACTAGAGGGTTGACCAAGAGTTGACTTTTGACCTAGAGAGACCTAGTATCATGTAGAATGCATTATTATTTCAAATATTCAATATTGAACATATTGTAACCTGTATTTCATTAAATAGGACTTTGTGACTCCAGTTTGGACATCGATACACATCAGTTGCTCAGGGTATCAAACGAGTACATTCTCTGATAGTTCTTTCATTTATTTGATCATTACTATGATTCAGTTCTAGTATAATTATATTTGATTCGCTGTCACAACACGTATTGGTGTTCTGGTTTCATTCACTCGCAATACATGTATTTGACTCGTCTAGCCTCTATTACTCGAACCACTCACAAGAACCATCTACTCTAAACACCTACAAGTATTAAATGTTCAAATCATACAAGAATCATCACTACAAGCAAGATAGCCGTCGCCGCTGGACCCGGTGTGCGACGTGCCGTATTCAACAAGAACCACCTTATAAGAAAGATAGCCATCGCCGCTTCGCCGAGCGTACGATGTGCCGTATTACAAGAAAGATAGTCATCGCCGCTTGGCCGAGTGTGCGATGTGCCGTATTTACTCGTCTAAACAAGAAAGGTAGCCATCACCGCTTGGCCGAGCGTACAATGTGCCGTATTTACTCGTCTAAACAAGAAAGATAGCTATCGTACGCTTGCCAAGTGTACGGTGTGCCGTATTTACTCGCTACTCATTTTCATGACAAGAACAGTATCTCAAACATGCTAGATTAGTGACTTGTACTAGAATAACATTGTCTCATGTTTTACAGATTGGACTCGTATCATATTGTTCTAGTTAGTTATCTCTATTTACAGTTTTCATTGCCATGCTCTCATATTTCTTTGTATTTACATTCCTTGTTTGACTGTTGTCATATTTTATTACCCGTCCCAACTTTCCATGATTCATCAAGTATAACTGCCTATAACTGTTTTATAGTCTTTTTCATTTACTTGGGATTGCTAGATGTGATGTGCTTGTTCCATCCTGACTAGATATATTTTTTGGATGATTGCCCGGAGGACACGTGTCCTTCCTATTATGGATCTGAGGAGGGGATAGCTATTTTGGGTCCCGATTCTCATGAGTGACCAGGAGGCTAGTTTAGAGGACTTGTTCTAGATTTCTGTTTTGAACTTGAATTATAATAAGTGGAGTTTTTGAAATTGTATTTGAGTTTTGTTTGAATATTATTATTTAGTCGTTGTTGTTGCGTCTTATAGTTATTTAGACTTCTGTGATATCTTATCGTGCTTTAGACTTTGATTGAGTATTACCATATCTTTATACTTGTCCTCCATTGAGATCTATGACAGGTACATATATATTATTGCGTGAGTTGATATTTAGCGACCTAGAACAGCGTTCTACCGCCGATTCTGCGGCGTAGGCTGGGCATTGTTACGCACTCGTGCCCCTATACCGGGTGCGGGTCGTGACAGATATCAACAACTCTGAAACAACTAAAATCTAAAAATGAATATACATGACCAGAATGTATCGGAGACAAATTCGATAATGAAAAGTAAATCAAAATACAATGGCCTAGAGCTCTCCATAGGTCAACTCACGATCTAAAAATACATCGAGATCTGTCATCATGAAGTCCAGGGTGTAGGGCATAAATTACCTAAAAAATAGTTATCCAGTTATGATTGGAGCGAAGTAGATAACTCTAAAAGCAGTTCCATTGCATAGTAGGAAATATATAACTCGTAATCGAATAAAATACATGACATGCTGGAAAGAAAATACAGAGAAATAAAGAAATAGCATCATGAAGATATAAGAAAAACTGAGAAACTGAGAACATGAACAAGACAGAGAACATGTTAAACTATAATAAACATAAGTGATTTAGAGCACAAAATAGTTATGTGATTGGCTTAGGTTGTACATGATTATTCTACGGTAACTCCATTATACGTGAAGGTATAATCGACATATACATGAGTACACTAGAGGGATTTAATTACATAACCACTTCTACTCCTCCACCCCAATCAATACACAAGGATCCGATCACGTTACGTTACGTACACAATAGTTAGTTTGAACATTAAGCACATGTGAGCCCATGAGAGTACATGAGAGCACATGAGAGTACATGAATAATACGAATACAAGGAGTACATGATGTACATGATAAAATACATGAACATGAAATACCCGATGTACCTGATAAGGGGATAACATCTCGAGACAAGATCCATATAGTACCAATCCGTGTTAACAATGTGTCAGCATCAAGTAAAGTAGTCTAGAGCAGACAATATAGATACTATCATGATGAAAACAATCAGAGAATATACTCGTCTGAAGGCAAACACGACTCGATAGGTTAACGTTGTTGGCACGAGAAGGGTCTTGAGGCAAGGTATGAGTTAACATTGTCGTTGCAAGCACGAGATGGTCTAGAGACACGGAATAGGCCAAGGCGTCGGTCCTAAAACTGATCCTAAGGCAAGACTAGAAAGACAATCATAAAGGGGACTAAGTTGCACAAAAGTAAATCAAACGTGTTGGGTTTGTATGGGTGGGCGAGGAGCTCATTCCACCAGTACAGTTGAGTACTGACACCCACATAGTTTTCATGTGCAGGCACAGGTAGAAGCTCGTGGCGCGGAGTTCGCTTGGATGCGTCGAGGCACGGAGTTCCTTGGCGATTCGAAGCGTGCGGCCGCATGGAGTAAAGACTTATACAAGACATAATGTATGGACATCGCCTTCCGAAGCTTCCGCTGGATCAAGATTTGTAATTGAGAGATGAGAGAGGCTGAGTGAACTTGTAAAGAGTGAGCTTGAGTAATTGTAATATTGGCCTTGCGCCCCAATGTAACCGTTGTTTCAATATCAATAAAGAGCTTCTTTTGAATGACTTGTGTTTGTTCTAAAATTTCCGCTGCTATGTTCAATGTCTCTGCATGGGACTTCTGTGCGACGACCCCGTCGCAGCCGCTGAAATCGGCCGTTATGGAACCCACCTTGTACGAGCGCAATCTAGGCTCGTGCGGCATCACGCCTTAGCGAGGACGATCGCTCCTACGGGAGCGGGGCGCGACAGTCAAGTCGCGTAGTCCCTTGAGAACAAGGCTCGTCGTATAAGTATATGACTTGAGCGTTAGCGTCGCCTATAGAACCAGGTCTGTCTAAGGCACGAGTTACGGTCGGTTTAGTGAAAAGCTTGCCACGAACAAAGGAAGTCCACGCGACTGGTTGTCGCCGAGATCGGTCCCGCTACTTGGGAGTCTCGTCATGTCTTGATATGTCCTGCACACGAGATCGGTCCCGCGACTTGGGAGTCTCGCTAAGTCTTGATATGTCCCGCACACGAGATCGGTCCCGCGGCTTGGGAGTCTCGTTAAGTCTCGAAAGAAAGAAGGAATGCATGGTCATGTTAAGGAAGGATTTGATATATCGAGTTGAGTATGCATGGTCATTGGACAACATGTCGACAAGGTGTAGTCTTCTCGAATGATCTCCACCGGGGCACCGGGATCATTCGCCCGGGGGAAGCGAGTGCGGCTCAACCAAGATGCCGGATAACCGCATGGGAGTATCGGCGCTTCCGGGGCTAGCTACCCTTAGAAGGGCGGACCGATACCCCCGCCGAGCCGTATCCAGGATAGCTTGAAATTGCTAGTGACCACCTCATGTAGATGTGTCGGCAAGAGCGGCAATCCGCATGTTTGCCTTTGGATAGCGTCGAGTACTAGCACGGCGTCGGTCGAATCATGAAACAGTCTAGCACGACATGTATCCAGTTAGCAAGATACGTGCTTCGGCACAAAGCAAGGCTTCCGCGTATCAAGTATTGGCATTTCGCGTATTGGCTTTCGCGTATCGGCAAAGTTGGCTAAGTCAGGGAGTCGTTAGGTACGACCTGCACGAGTCGTCCCATTACCATCCTTGGCACTTGAATCGTTGGCACGAGAATTGGTCTAGAGGCGCTTGAGTTGAAACAAAGGTCTTGGCACGGCCGAGTTCGCGTAAATTGCTCCTCGGTATAGCATTGTCTTGAATATGTCTAAGTCGCGAATAGAATGTGGCACGACCCTGCCGTCCCGAGTTGTAGTTCGGTCAAGTACTTGAGTAATGAGGCACTGCCTCGATCGAAACACACGTTGGCATTATAGTACGACCCCGTCGTTGCACGACCTTGTCATTGCATCGCTAAGTATAAACCGAGACGTCTTGTTCTAAAATGAATCCTAAGGCAAGACTAGAAAGACAATCGAAAGGGACTTAAACTGCACAAAGTAAATGAAACGTGTCGGTTATGTATGGTTGGGCGAGAAGCTCACTCCACCAGTAAAGTTGAGTATTGACACCCACACAGTGTTTCATGTGCAAGCACAGGTAGAAGCTCGTGGCGCGGAGCTCGCTTGGATGCGTCGAAGCACGGAGTTCCTTGGCGAGTCGAAGCGTGCGGCCGCATGATCAGAAGACTTATACAGGACATAATGTATGGACATCGCCTTCCGAAGCTTCTGCTAGCTCAAGCATTGTAATCGAGAGATGAGAGAGAGAGCAGAGTGACTTGTAAATGAGAGAAAAGTGAGCACGAGAGACTTGTAATTTGGCCTTGCGCCTACAAATGTAATCTTGTATTCAATATCAATAAAGAGTTTCTTTTAAATGTCTTGTGTTCTTGTTCTAAATTTTCGCTGCATATTCAATATTCTGCTTGGGACTTCTGTGCGACGACCCCGTCGCCGCCGTTGTAATCGGCCGTTATGGAACTGCCTTGCACGAGCGCAATCTAGGCTCGTGCGGCATCACGCCTTAGCGAGGACGATCGCACCTACGGGAGCGGGGCGTGACACGCTGCATACTGCCGCACCGTCATATTCCCTTGCCTTAGCTGCATAAATTCATTTTCCTTCTCTTGTCGAACGGCTTCGGGGAGGTACTCGATCTCGAACGCCTCACAGAAGGTGGCCCAAGAAATTGCCGCTGTCTCGTCGTCGCGTCTGATCGCTCGCTTTTGCACGGCCCACCAGTCGTGCGCGTTCGACCGGAGTAGGAGTTGAGCGCATGCGGCTTTCTTGGACTCTTCGACGCCCAGAAGCTCGAACTTGTCTTCCAGTTCCTCTAACCAGTCGATCGCCAAGGAGGGATCTTCCGTGCCGTTGAAGGAAGTACGGCAACTCTTTGTGAATTTCGACACGTCGAAGTTGGAACTTCTCGGTGCTGCAGGTGTAGGCTCGGGCGCCTCCGGATCGACTTCACTTTGTCTGGCCGCAGGCTCGGTTACGGCATGGGTTGTCGCGGAGTTATTGTTGTTGGCCACCACCGTCTGAACGATCTGCTGGAGAGTATCAAGCTGCTTCTGCTACAACTTGAATTGTGCTTCGAATCGGGCCTCGAACTGAGTTTGACGTGCCTCCGTCTGCCGTCGATGTTGCTCATTCTGGCGTTGACTCTCCTCAGCTTGTCGTTGTTAAGCTTCCAGCATGCGCAACATCCGCTCCATGGCATCGTTTGAGGGTCTGGGTCTCGAGCTACTCGAGCCGCTCGAAGCACTTTCTTCGTTCGCCGCCACGTTCACCGACGTGCCTTCTGGGATTTTTGAAGGCAAAATATATTAGTCACAAAACTTGTTACGGGCTCACTCGTATGGAACGACATATCTCATCGACACGAGACCAACGATTTTGAGACTAAAACTCGACACTGGAGGCCAAGGACGTAAAGCCGTGCTCTGATACCATTATGTCACGCTCCGATTCGGTAGAATCGATGGTCGTCCCCCGGGCATGATGCCGTACAAGCCTAAGTTGCGCTTGCACAAGGCGGTTCATAAGGTTATCCGAAACAACAACATATGTAAGAGTACGCAGAGAAAATTGAACACATTCATTTAAAAAAAAGAAACTTGCATTTTCATTGATGATAAGTTAGGTTACAGACTCGATTACAAAAGAGGCCTCGCGGGCTTACAACCAGCATCGATGAGATAGTCATTCCATACATTTACATCCCTTTTTACAAACATCAAAACGACTCTCTAAGACCTGGGATCGGCGAGAGTTTGTGACTCATGATACAGTTGGATTGGAGTCTTCAAAATGTTGCAGAGCTAGCCTTCGCGCTAGCAAGGCTTCAAAAGAAAGGAGCGTCGCCTTCAGTTCCTTGGCACGCTATCCTGGTTCCGAGTACCTGTTGAGAGCGAGGGTCAACACTTTACACTTTGTGCTAGTGCGTGGCAATTTAAATCCCGTGCTCTCATTTGTTGAAGAATTTAAGTGAGCATGCATGCAAATATTTAGTGAAGTTTCTAGCCATCCTACTCAATTCAAACTTATATTTGAAGGCACAACCGTATAATGACGATAGATCTTACCCCCGGCAGACCGCGCCGTCGTAGCGTAAACTTACCATGTTCTTCCCTGTCATGTTGATAATAAGAAAACGTAATAGATTACGTTCGTGAAGGTCACTGACACGACAAGCCATCCTGGACATATAGCTTGGTAGACAGAGGTCCTTCAGCGCAGGTAGCGAGCCCCGTTGAAAGCCACTGCCTACCGTGGCATGCATCCGGCATAGCTATCCGTGTTTCTTCCTAGGCCGGAACGGTCCCGTGGCCTCGGGATACCGTCCGAAGAAACAATCGCCCTTGTCGACAAGTTGTCCATGACCGTGCTAAGTTAATTTGTTATTTCAAGGCACATCTTATAGTATCGTTGCGACATTTATTTAATCGATTCATCCTTCCTTAGCACGGTTCTATATGATTTGATAATTGCAAGCACAATAATATTGTATGACAAGCATCTGTATAGTTCGTGTTCGTGGGACGTCGTGTGACCGTTCATCGGAATATCATTCATGTCGTTGCATTACATCTAGCATAGCACATGTCTAGTATTGATAATGTATTAGAGAAGAGGGTCGAGGGAAGAAGGGTCAGCCACTCACCTTAGTATTTACTTGAGGCGAGAAACTGGTTGGCCGCGCTAGACGTTGCCTACGCGATCACCTGAAATCGCACAAGCAATCGATTAGAACACTGTGTTATTCAAGGAAATTCGATACAAATGCGAAGTTCGAAACGTAAGCCATGAAAACCATCGAAAACATTCACGAAAACGTATTCAGAAAACAAAGCCAAAACCAACGCAAGCGACGTGAAAAGCAGAGCAACGGGAGGTCTCTCCCGACTCAGCCGCAGAGTTAATCCTTGAGGCGCAACCCGCTGAATATGGGACTTGGTTCCGAAGAAGCCATTCCATAACGGGAAATGGATCTTAATTCAACCGTTCCCGTTCGATCGATTCGATCGATCCCGACCTATCGGTCCCGACCGAGTCGATAGCAACAGTGTTCCTTTCTCGCGCACCCCGAGGACGAACAACGGGGCATGATGTAGGGACGGGGCACTACAAGTAGACCCTGAGTCAATGAGTATCAATATTGGTTTGTTTTTAAGCTGTCCTTTTAATCTCATGGTGGAATGATTATTGGAACCTATTAAGGCTTGGAGTGATATTTCAAAGAGATTTTGGCTAAGAGTTGTGGGGGTTGGGGGAATGCTAGGTAATCTCTCCAACAGAAATGAATTTTCAGTCTCAGTCCCTTCTTCATCAACAACTAACATGAATAACTTTTTTTCCTTGCATTTGTGACCCCTGAACCACTTCTCATCACACATAAAACACAAACCCAAGCTCTTTCTTCTTAATATCTCTGATGGAGAAATGTAGAGGTGGAGGACAGAGCTTTATGAGGTATGGTGTTTAACTTTTGTCCAGTTTCACTTGTATTAGCTATAGCTGGTGAGGAGGTATTCACTTGCCTTGGACTGTACTGGTGCTTAGGAGAAAAATGGTTTGTTTTGTAAACCTTCCTTAGAGCTGCAATCTTTGCTTCATATAATTTGGCTGCTTGCATGGCTGCAGGTAGATTGACAGGACTGGCTACCTGTACTTCATATCTAACCTCTTCTCTCAACCCTCCAATGTAGTGGCTAACTAAGCAATGTTCAGGTATTCTATGCACCCTCTTGGAGAGTTTTTGGAACTGGGAATTGTACTCTTGGACAGTATTTTCATGCTTGAGTAATTTTAACTCAACTATATGATCAGTTAACTGTGAAGGACCAAATTCTGATCTAATGGATGTGCAGAAATCCTCCCAAGTCACTGCCCCATTTCGAATTCTGAAAAGCCAATCCATCCAGTAAGCTGCAGTTCCCTTGAGCTGTACTGAACAAATCCTAAGCTTCTCAGCTTCAGTGGTGCCATAATAGTTGAAATAATTGTTCACCCTCATTAGCCACTCAACAACATCTCCCTCTCCATCAAATGCAGGTATCTTGACTCTCAATGTAGGTTGATTCCAATTTGTATTGTTACAATTTGTGGCCATTTGTGGTGCAGGTGTGGGTAGGAGTGGGGCTGTGGTACACATAACAGTGCCGGAAACAGGAGTACCTATATGGCTGGTATTCTGCATTAAGCCTGCCTGCCCCATAGGTGTTTGTTCGAATGAATTCAAAGGAGGACTTAACATGGGAGGGCTTATTCCCCAGGTGGAATTGAATGGATGAGGAGTTGCAGATCTGGCTCCCGTATTGGAGTGCTGGAATGGGGATGGACTCAAATTTTGAGCAAAGGTTTCGAAGTCTCAACGAGATCTGGCCAATTCTTCAAAAACTCTATCAAATTTGCTGTTGAAATTGAGTATTGTACCTTCCAGTGTATGGACTCGATCTTCGACTGGCAACATTCTTCTCCCATCTGATGCTTCTTCACCAGATCCACCATGGCTAGAGCAACCTTCCCTGCTCCCCTCCATAAGTGGATCAAGCTGCTCTGATACCAAATTGTTGGGTCCTCGTCCCAACTGACCTAGATTCAGTACATATCTGTTAATATTTGCCATTCTCACTAATACTCTGTCTAATTGTATGAACTATGCAGGAAATTGGAAAGGAAGAGCAGAACAGAGAGGAGAACTGATGATATTCTTATTGAGCTAATTTGCAAGAAGAAAAATTACAGAGAGAGCTATGGCTACAGGAGAACTTGAGGAAGAAGGAAACTATACTCTCATTCCATAGTGATAGCTTAGTATCTCAGCTATTTATGCTGAGAAGGTTACACGAATTCTCCAACATGCCCCTCTCTGTTGCAGAAAGAAATGGCACAGGGCCAAGGCCTCGAATTGAGGCTAATATCATGCCCCTCTCTATTGCAGAAAGAAATGGCACAAGGCCAAAGCCTCGAATTGAGGCTAATACTCTATTAAGGCCTCTAATGGAGGCTAATACTATGTTGGGACTAATACTGAATAGCCCACAGAGGCTACACTGAGTAGCCAGGCTACACTGAACAGTCCCTTTATGCTGGGTACTTATCAAAAGACAGAACCAAGACAAAACAAAAGTGTTCCTCCAATATCTAGTCTTACAAAAGAGATACAGAAGTCGAGGAAAGCAACCTAAATCACCAATAACTAGCTAGTACACGACCCAAAATTAAGACAACAGACTCTCACAGGCCTTGATGTCAGCTGCCTGCGCATCCAATATTGCTCGAACAGATGGGCCAGACTGTACGCTCTTCATAACCGCATCAAATACGGAGCTCTGGGACCTAGAATCCTCAACCTTCTTCAGGATCTCCTCCACCACTTTGAAACTCAACCCACCAGCAAGAATAAGCATTCCAGCAAGATCGCCAAAATAAGTCGGTGCTTTGGGCAAATCAATGCCAACATCATCCAGCATCGATCCGTAATGCAGACAGCCAGTTCCCAAGTCTCTTGGAGTAAAAAGCTTCTCAACAAGCAGCGAGTCTAGAAGCTTGACTGCTAAATCAACAGAAGCAGGTCCCTTGTCTAGAGCAAGGTTGATTGCTTCCTTCACAACCTCTGTGTGGTATTCAGGGCTCTTCAACTCCTCAATGCATTGCAGTGCTTCGTCTAGGATACGTACATGGAAATACTCCTCAAGAAGTGAAATTGTTTTCTTATGTAACTCGTCAGGGTTCATCCTCAGAGCTGCTGCTTGCTTTTCAGTAACAGGCGGCACTTGGGTAACTGGTCCAAGAGGCTTCAAGGGGGTAAAGCTTTGAAGTGGAGAGTCCGCTGGACTTGAAGCAAGAGCTGAAGGACGGGCTTGCATGCCACCTGCACCTCCACTGCCCTGCAATAATGAACTAGTTTTACCTGTAATATGACCACCACTGCCCTGAGGTAACAGCTTCGCATTGATCGCAGTCGTCTTTCCAACCATAGGAACTGCGCCACCCTTGGACGTGGATTTAGATCGTTGGACTTCCCAGTTGTCATCATCAAACCCTGGCATTCCTGGCATCTTTCTTGCTCCTGGCATTCCAGGCATCATGCCACCAGCTCCAGGTCTAGGAAAGCCACCAGGACTAAGAGGCCCTCCTATAGCACCTGTCCCACGACCACCAATTCGCATGCCTGCAGTTGCTCCAGGACGCAAACCAAGAGTCTTCTCTGCTTCACTGTGGATTTCAGAAATTGTCTTGGCTTTAATCTGCAAATCCAAGCATGACAATGTTCAATAAAACTAAGCAAGATTAATCATTTCTCTGAATCAACTATGCAAAGTCCCAAGTACCACAAATTATCAATGTTAAATGCCAAAATCTCAAATATCTTTTTGCCGTGCAGTGATTGATAAGCATAAAAATCAAGCATAGCACCAAGTACTTGAGTTCCAACATAGCCACTCCTACCAATTATTCCTCGAGGACACTATCTGGTTCCACGTCAAATTTGTCATTTCTACTTCTATAAATGTGATTTCAAACCATGTTGATAGGAAAATCATTGTGATCTCTCTCATATTTAATATCACACTTCCAAGATAACTACAGTCTACACTAACATTCACAGTTGTCTTATTTGTCAGGCCATGCATCAACCAGATTACTAATAGGAGACTCTCCATCATAACACCATTCTTAAACAATTCTCTCTCGGTCCAAGTGATTGTAAACATTTAATTCCAAGCTCGATAGCAAAATCAAAAAGGAAAATTGTGCTATAGACCTTACTGGCTACCAGATGAATTCATAGGACTGGGTAGCTTACCTCTTCACGCCGTGGAACCCATTTATTGGCACGGAGATCTAGGACATTGCGGACCATAAATCTCAACCTTGGTTCAAGCTGCGGGTTCCTTGTAAGTTCCTTTAACTGATTGAAATAGCTATCATTGAAGCGACGAGATTTGAGGCTTTCATCCAACTGCTTGCCGATTGTGTTAAAGAACTGACAGATTGCCTTCACATTTTCCTCAGCTGGGCAAGTTTTTCCATCATGTCCCAGCAGTTCCTGCAGATTATCAGAATATTACACAATTTCTTAATCAAGAAAACATAAAGCATATAAAGAAAACAGAATGTTGCATCTACAAACCTGCACAATATGATGAACAATTTTCTCAGGAACCATCTTTTGCTTTAGAAGTTCACCGATAAGGCGGATATTACCAAGGGTGCGAAGCTTCACCAATCTTTCTTTATCCCGAAGTTCCACCTCTTCGTCTGGACCAGTAAGTTTCCTGATCTCAGCCCTCAAATTATCAGCACCTTCGAAGGCCTCTTGACAATTATTCAAGAGTATCCGTTTGAATGTGATTTCTTTTCCACCTGGCTCCTCAGAGGGAAATGGGGGGAGTTTTTCATTGAGATCAGAGCATAGTTGAGCGTACATGGGACAAAAGGTAGGCTCCAACACTGCTTTGTCAAATATCAGCGTAATCACGCCCTGCAATATCAGATTATGTCAGAAATGTTATCTCACCATTTTTGATACATAGTAAGAAATCAACTTCTCTGGGAATAATGGAAACCTTTAAAATATCAGGCGTTGTTATTCCAGAATCAATCAGCTGACCCTTGAGGAGATCAAATTTCTCAGGCGTCAGCTTGTTTAAGATTCTGCATGTAAAGAAAAAAAAAAAAGAATTAACGAGACTACCCTTTGTTAATTATCCATGCACCAACTGATAGAATATCAGAAAGGAGAATAGGCCACAAAATTGAAATTCAAAGAAGCATTCTTCCCATCTGGAAGAAGATTATATGCATATCCAGTATAAAGGGGAGAAATATATGAAATGTATAGGAGGCAGAATGAATAATTGATGTGTTTACTAGAATAACCGATGTGCTTACTAGACGTAGAAGACCAAAAGTTAATAATAACAAAATTAAATAATAATGGCATTACCCTTTTACTGTTTTCAAAACCCTATCCTCCTCGGAGAGATTGCCTCTCCTGGCAGACCATGGCACTTCAGCCTTAATCAGAGCAGGAGCAGGTCCCCCCTGCTTAGTTACAATGATACATCAAGCAGTCAGCAGAGGAGAATGTCATAATAGATAATAAGAACAAATTACAAAAAGAATGTGGGATGAGTGCCTTAAAATAAAATGTCACAAACTTGAAAGTGATCAAAGAAGAAAAACAAAAAGATGGATCACATGCAAGCAAAGCGGATAGGCAAGGATATAATGAGTGATCCAGTAGGGAATCAACTTCAGCATCTCATGACTTGAATTCACTAAGTAGGTCAAAGATAAAGTGTCACAAGACAAATATACAGAAAATAAACTTCAGTTGCCACAGATATACTACTATTTGGGGCAATATTCCACATTGTTCGATTCTTCACACACACTGATGGGTGCTTATCTAATATCGAGAGTTACACAACCAATAACAGAAGTTAGAGATATTTTGTAAAACCTCCCCTAAATAATGGGCTAATTTGCGAAATATCCCCTAAAGATCTCGAATTGGTAAAACCTCCTTTCCGTCAAGACGGTGTTTAATTTTGGGTGACGTGGCTATCCGTGTGTGGCTTTTCCCAGTCAGACGAAAATACCCCTGCGTACGTGGCTTTTCCCCCTCTCTCTCTCCTCTCTCTCTCTCTCTAACGGTCATCTTCTTCCTCTCTTACTTTTCCTCTAACCTATTTATACCGATCATCTTCCTCATCTTTCACTTGATCCTCTTCCAGCGTACAACTTGTCTACCAAAGATCAGGTTCCTACAAGCATGGGGGTGTTTCTTCATCTCTAGAGAAGGAGGCAATTTCTGCCATTAAAGGAGGAAACACAAATTATTCTAATTACAGTAAGGAGGAAACACAAATTATTCTATTTACAGTAAGGAGAAAACACAAATTAAGCAGCAAGCGAAAAAGACAACCAAAGTCAGCCCAGCCAAGCTCAAAGCTGTTGGACATTTTTTATTTTGAAACTTAAACTCTCACACACATTCTTCTTCTTGTTGTTGTCGAACACGGCACTACTTTCCTCGTCCACCAGCGACACCGACTCCCTCTCCGCCTTCCGCGCCCTCGTCGACGCCCACGGCAACCTGGCCTCCAACTGGACCGGCCCCGACGCCTGCTCCTCACGCTGGGTCGGCGTGGGCTGCTCCGGCGGGGCTCCATCGCGAGCGTGTCGAACGTGGCCGGGTGCTCGAAGGGGACGTGGCTCCAGGAGGAAGAAGGGGAAGGGGGATGGAGGAAGGGTAATTTGGAAATTTCATAAAATTTGGAAAACAGAGTTGTGGCCACGTATGCAACAATTGCCACGTCACCCAAAATTAAACACCGTCTTGACGGAAAGGAGGTTTTACCAATTCGAGATCTTTAGGGGGTATTTCGCAAATTAGCCCATTATTTAGGGGAGGTTTTACAAAATATCCCCAGAAGTTATTACACATGAAAAAATTCATCACATATATGCAGAAAGTACCACCTATGAGAATTTGTACAAATAATCAAATGAGTTATAATCTTAGCTGACCACATTTCAGTGTACCATTTCTCAAGCTGATATTATGTGAGATGATAAGAATGCTATTAAAGAGATAAAACAATGATAGAAGCGAAAAAGAAATTTCTCCAGGTAACCATACATGTTTGTAAACTCAACCAACATACATCAATGTCATTGGAAGCATAAAGCCCTTTGGACAACTCCTTAGACCATTATACATAAACTCAATCATCCTTTTTTTACTTGTGCCCAGTGACAAAATTAATTGAAACTAAAACAAACACTGAAGGGAAAAGGTGATTACACTTCCTGAACTTTTAGAAAAAACAGCCTAAGAGTGTTTCCAGCATTAGCTTCCTCATTGTATGAATCCTTTTGAAAGTGCACTTGCGTGCTATCTGGTGTTCCACAAGCATACTTTATCGCAGGCAAATCAATGGAAGCATAGAGCGTAATTAGATTCATAGTTGTGTCTGGCTTAAGCAATATCAAACAGAAAACTCTCTTTTGTACAAATAATAGTCTTTTGTCTAAACCGCATGTTAATTTAAACATTCTCACATTCTTGCTCAGTATTTACTTTCAAAATTTGATACTTCTTCCTTCAATTCAAAAGATCACCTCCACAGACTCCCTGATAACAAGTGTTGTTTACAGAGATTGTATTATGGCTTATGTGCTTCAAAAATATATTTATTTATCTCAGAATTGTAGCTTAAGGTGTTTGGCCAGAAACATCGCCTCGAGGAGGCGAAGTAACAGAAGACATGTAGTTTCAGTTCATGGTAAGACTAATTAGCAGCTGACATGCTCCCTTCTTGCATATAATTTCAACATGTTATGAGTTTTGAGAAAAAACAAGCTAAAACACTAACAGCAATGTCTGGGTTTATGCTTGATACATCTTCTAATTCAGTGGTACACATGAAAACTATTGCGTATCAGAATTTCAGAATGGCTGAACATGAGGAAGGTCAGCTGAGGAATAGGTATGCTTGGTCAGCTTTCCTAACGGGACTTGCATCGAGTTAGATTGCGATGTCGCTTTAATTGAAATGAAAAACTCTGCCAGGATAGGCTGGAATGGCCCTACAAGAGAGAGGAAATGGTATCAGGTATGTATGACGTTGAGGGTCCTTAGTCTTAGACACCTGACTGTCAAAAGGTGTATCTCTAACCTAGAAGTAAAAAATCCTAAATTCTGTGTTATTTGCATCAGACTGTCCAAGAGTGTACGAGCAGAGCCCCTCGGTGTGAACCCGTTTAGTTATATTAATCCCCTAGTTTTTGTGCCATGCATATGTATTGGAGGAGAGATCAGCATGCATTTAGGGGTAGAACACTTTCGAGCTTTCTTCAGCTGCCATCGTACTCCAAGGCTCAACCTCTGTGGATTTATCTTCAATCTTCAACAGTGGTTTTAGGACAAGAAGGATTACATTGCTTCTCTTGATCTCTGTTCTACTTCCAATTATTTCAAGGTTTGGACATATTGGTCGTAGTAATAAATCGTAATTCGCTCCATAGCATGATAGCGCCAAATATACTAAGTTACTTTATTGAGCTAAAAACACATAACAGGGTATAATGATTTAACTCACAAACTTTTTAACTTGAAGAAGGTAAAAGTCAGCTAGTTCCCCACAGCACTTCAGCTCTCCGAATAATCTACTAGCCACTGCTCATAAATCCAACATGGAATTGTCATGTATTAAAATTCACCTTCCACTTGACTCGAAACCATAAATGCATCAAACTTATAAGCACTGAGTGACTTCATTGCAAGGCCTTTTTTCATGTACATGGCAAGCGTGTACGTCTCTCTTATAATGGTGAAAAATGTAGATACAATCGTACCATAAAAGACATAATTTTAGTAATCAGAAAGCAAGGGTAACAACTAAAAATCTCTTGACATGAGATAACAGTGACATCATAATATCTAACACAGATTGGATGTTCACTCACCCAAAGTAGATAGAAATTTCCTGCAAACAGGACATAAATAGTACCTTAAAACTTTTCCCTCTTTTGAACTTCAAATATTTCATTAAAATTAGAGGGAAGTCAGCTCATTAATCTATTTGTAAAGATAAAAAATAATAATAACAGATGTTAATTAAAAAACGAGCAAATTGAGAATTCAATCAACACATCAAACAGCAAGGACATATTTATAAAAGATAAACATGATGCATAAAGAACAATATGCAAATATACATACATAACAGCATACAAAGCAATAACATTACTGCCAACATTTAGTGGGACAAAAAACTTACATCTATGAGTTATTGAGTTGGCAACTTATATCAAGACCTAGAACTAAGGGAAGCAACTATTATTGAACAAGAGAGACCATTCAAGAGCAACTAGCAAACATCGAAAGAGGATTGATAAGAATAATAAGAATTGAAAGCCAAGATATCACAAAGATAAAATTGTTATGTAGCCCTTGAGAGGAAAAATGTACTCTTGAAGAAAATTGGGAGCTCAATTGGTCCTCCCTGTTTTGGCCGGATTCTTTATTATCGCGATCTGTAAGCCAAGATCCCTCCTCTCCAGCAGAGGATAATTGTCCAGAGCGACCACGCCAATCACGATTATCAGGCTCGTAATGGCGACCTTGTGACTGAGTATGCGACTGAAGTAATATACACGTCAGTAAGTCACACAATCATTTCAAACATGGACATAGAAAAAAGTCGCTATCGTAAATATGAAACATGCACATTGTATGCAATGATGCATCCCTACTCGTATGTACGTATATAATACTCAATGGTTTATATTTCCTTGGAAAGACTTAAAAAGAAATACAAATTAGAAAAATAAAAAAAAACAATTCAAGTTTTAAGAACTGGAACTTACATTAGCATCACTGTGAACCCAAGTTTGCTCTTCACCAAAAGGTTCAACTTCGACTTCGTGCTTGACTTTCAGTATATCCTCAGGTACATCAACAACCTTTCGCACACAAAAGAAAAGGTAAGATATAATAAATTCAGCAGTTATCAGAGAGATTAAGCCCCCATTTGATTCTGGCAAGCTCTCCAAAACCATCTACTTGTCTTGCGCTAGGTGCCCGCCAAGAATAGCATTGATATTTGTTCATGATATAGTGCCTCTTCATCTGAGCATAAGGTAGACAAACCTTAGAAGCCAGAAGCGGAAGCGAGGACGAGGTGGGAGCAGGAAAGCATGACTACTTAGAATAGTATAAAGTTGGGAGCGTAATGGGAGCGTGTGCTAATAAAAAAAAATGTCTATTAACTATTGTTATCAAAATTTATAGATATCTTAATATTTATTAGAATTTATAAAATTTAGTTCAGAGTTATAGAGAGATCATTCGCATGGTAATTTTTATTATGTCAAGGTAAGTAATACTTAGTTTCTTGTTACTTTGATGAACGTGTATTTAAAATTCTCCAACTTTCTACCCAAATTTTCTTTCTTCTTTAAAAAAATTGGTCGTGTTATGGAAAGCGCTGTATGTCATCAGAAAAACAAGCTCCCGTCGCCGAAAAACCGAGCTCTCAAGTAACTCCTAAGTAAGAACCGCCGTATCGCGATTACTGAAAATCCGTTGGCCTCCTATGAGATTCAGGCTTCCATGACACAGACTAAGGATCTAGGAGATTGGGGAATCCTCAAATTGAGTTCCTCTAACCACGAAAAAGGAAAAAGAGTCGAGTGCAAAACCTTCCAAAAAATAATTAAACAAACGTAAGTCAAATCTTTATATCCAAGTTTCATCACAGAGCTTCCCTCGCATTACAACTCCACTTGTTCTAAGTGACTTGCAAAACAAGACTCTTTAAGATGCATCAATGCTCTCAGAATACCCACCAATGACTGTAAAATAGCAAGTCTTTCTCTGATGTGCCCCAGCTGTTCTCCATCAAACAAATCCCCCTAATGCAGATTGAAGGGCACATGCCAAATATTTGCTCTGTTCAAGATGGTTGAGTTCTACCAACCTTAAGTTCAGGATGCTTTCTTCGAACAACAAGTTATCTTATTTTGACTATTCAGCTTGATACAGGTTCTGAACGATGTTATTCCATTGTATAAATTTTTTTTTTCGCATTCAGTTAGATGATTCATAAGATAAGCTTTTAGAGCTTAGGACTTGTAAGAAGTTCTATAATTTGCCGGAGAAAAAAAAAAATAAGCTCTCTAAGCAACTGAGAAAATATTGCTACTTCAGTCCATCTTATGTTCACTAATAAGCTTCTTCGAGTGACGAGCAGAAAATAAATACTTGTCCATCAATGTTATTCCACTCTGCTAAATGTTTTACTGGTTTTAATCCAGATACATAACTCACAAGATAATACCATAAATCACAGAACAACATTCAGCTTAGAAAAGATCGAGAAAATAAAATATAGTAATAAATAGAAAAGTGTACCTCACGAAGCTGCAAAAGTTGGTCCCTTGTGTAGCAAATGAGCTCGTGGCCATCAAAACGCGACTCTCCAGTCTGATACATATAAAAAAAAAAAAAAACACCTACATAACCACTAAACCCAAATGATCATCCAATTACTAAACACACTGTATAAATACAATTGCTGAATAGAATTAAACATATTCTAGTATTTTATAGCGGAAAAAAACTCTTATATTGTGGATCCAAATGTTCTGAACTATTTGTTTGTGTAATACAATCAAATATCATGATGGCACTAACAATCAAAAAAATACCATCTTCAAAAAGTAGCATACATTGGACCAAATCTAAATAATCCGTTACTATTTTTAATATAGAAGTGGTATTTTTACTATTATGGGCATCTATGTTACCTGTACTTGGGTACGGGTGTCGGGTACAGGTACATATCCAAGAGTCGGGCCCTTCAAACTCATAATTGAAGGACACACGGACTCGGCTAAAAAGGATCCAAATTTTGGGTACAGGTACGGGGATATGACTAAGGTTTCATAAAAAGACAACCTGTAATTATAAATTACTAGTAAACTTTACTCAACTAGTTGAATAAGTCCCTAAGGGACCGTCCCTTCAGCTCCCCTACTATTTAACTATCAGTCTACCATATTAAAATAAACTATCTACATAATTACCACATTAAAATAAACTATCTACATCACTACCACATTAAAATAAACTCTCTACTTCACTACCAGTCTTTCGATTGTCACCATGAAGGATCCGGTTGTCACCATGGAAGATCGGATACGGATTTCATACCCATACCCATGTCCTAAAGGGTCGACACGGGTACTTCTCCTTAAAGTGGATAGTCATGCAGTTTTGTGAGAACACTAGTAACGGAATACTTAGATTTGGTCCAATGGATGCTACTTGGCCTTTTAATTAAAGATGATATTTTTATTGTTAGTATCATCATGATATTTGATTGTATAGTTCATGACATTTGGATACACAATATAAGGGCTTGTCTCTATAAAATTATACTGGAATATGTTTAATTCTATTCAACGATTGTATTTGTACAGTGTGTTTAGTATTTGATGATCAATTAGGTTTAGTGGTTATATAGTTTCTTTTATGTTTGATGTTTTACTATAATGTCTTATGTTTCTAACTGAATGTTTATGTATCAGACTGACGAATTGCGTTTTGACAGCCACGAGTCTGATATATAAACATTCAATTAGAAACAGAAGACATTAGTGTAATACATCAAACATAAAAGAATCTACATAACCACTAAACCCAATCCATCATCCAATACTAAACACAATGTATCGCTGAATATAATTAAACATGTTCTAGTATTTTATAGAAAAAAATCTTATATTGTGGAAATCCAAATGTCCTGAACTATTTGCTTGTGTAATACAATCAAATATCATGATGACACTGACAATCAAAAATACCATCTTCAATTAAAAAGCCAAGTAGTATCCATTTATCACAGACTTAGTATTTTTGCCTACACTTCCACCCGTGCGGCGCACAAGCGCTTCCTACTCGAAGAACTGTGCAAGCCTTCCCGGACGGACATATCTAGAATGCTAAGTATTAGAGAATAGTGAAGCAATATTGGGAACTTGATATTTTTTCTATTACTTGGAGAATGCTTACAAGTTTTCGTGGTGAGGAACAAATGAGCCCCCTACTTATTTATAGGGTCTCATATGACTTACATGAAGCTTCTGGAATCGACATATTCCAGAAATTATTCTAGGGATATTCTTGAGCTTAAAGATTTACAAGGAAGCTTCTAGAATCTAGAAAGATCATGAGTTCTCAAGAACATTACAACATCTTCTAGAGAATTCCAGAAGCATCCAGCAAAACTTGGTCCGTGGAGGGTTATGCAAATTCGTCTCGGTGGGACACAATCTCGTGCATGACACTCTCCCCCACCTATGGCATTGACATCCTCGTCAACCACGTCCGCTGAGAAACTCCTGACCATGCCTTCAAACTAATGTAGCATATCAGCACGTTCTCAGCTGGACTCGCCATGCAGTATTTCCTTCCATTTGATGAGGTACTCCATATATGGGGAAACGCCTCGCCAACGAATAGTCCTCGAGTCAAGCACGACGTCTACTTCTTTGTCGAATGACGTAATCATAGTCGTCGTGGGTCGCTTCGAAACTCCACGCTGAGGGTCCTCCAAGTCTTCATGGTAGGGCTTAAGGCAACGCACATAAAAGACGGGATAAATCTTCAGCTTGGCGGGAAGCTCGAGCTTATAGGCAACTTTGCCTACCTTCTTGAGGACCGGAAAGGGAACTTCATACTTGTGAATCAGTCCCTTGTGCACCATGCGGAACACCTTGAACTGTTGCGGCTGAAACTTGATCATCACTAAGTCCCCTTCCTTGTACTCGACAGGCCCTGGCTTGGCGTCGACCCATTTCTTCATCATGCGTACGGCCTTCTCCATAAATGCTTTGACAATATTCGTCTTCACTTTAAAGTCTGAGGCAAACTGGTGGGCCGTGGGGCTTCTACTCAGAAATCCCACAACGTGTGCGGGACGAGCGGCTAACGACCCATCACCAACTCAAACGGGCTGTTATGGGATGACTCTCCTTTGAAGATTGTAGCAGAACTGAACGATGTCCAAGTGATCAGTGATGTACCAAATCCCGTTGGTTGGGACTCACAAAATGCCGTAAGTACTCCTCGAGTAGAGAGTTGACCCTGTCCGTCTGTCCGTTTGCGGGTGGAAATTAGTCGAGAAGTGCAGATCAGGCCGATGGATCTTGAATACCTCCGTCCAGATTTTTTTCCATGAAGCGGGAGTTTCGGTTGCTGATAATGCTTTCCGGGATGCCCTAAAACTTTACCACGTGGAAAATGAACAAACGCACGGCCTCCTCTGTTGTGCAGTCCGTTGAAGCAGCAATGAAGGTCCGTACTTGGAGAAGTAGTCTACTCACTACAAGAATAGATCCAAGTGCCCCCACCTTAAGCAGGGCAGAGATGACGTTTATCGAAATGCTCTCCCACGGTCGACTCGACATGGGGAGAGGCTCAAGCAGGCCTCCGGGTCTCTGATTATCCACCTTGTCATGTTGACACACAAGACAAGTGCGCACATATTCTTCGAATTTCTAGCACATGTGAGGCCAATAGTAGGTGACCTGATGCAGTGCCAAAGTCCTCTTCTGTCCCGGATGTCCGGAACACTTAGTATCGTAGCATTCCTTGAGTAGCTGTCTGCGCAAGCAACCCCACTTAGGCACGACCACTCTATCGCCCTTTGTGTAGAAAAGCTCGCCCTTCAGCCAAAACCTTCGCATTTTGTCTTCGCAAGTGAGCTTCACCAAAGCTTGTGTTAATAGCTCCTCGACCACACCTATCTTGACACGCTCAAGTATGTCCCCCTTGAGCTAGCACATCGTTGCTAGATTGGCCTTCCTGCTGAGTGCATTGGCCATATGATTCTCCATGTCGACTTATATCGCAACTCCACATAAAACTCGGCCAAGAAGTCATGTCATCTTGCTTGCTTAGGGGACAGCTTCTTCTGAGTCTAAAAGTAGCTCGTGGCAACATTGTCTCTCATGACCACGAACCAAGGTTGTAAAAATCGCTAGTCGGACGCTAGTCGATTCGCGGGAACTAGGAATTAATTAGATTAATCGGATACTAGTCGGATTATTCGGTTTGAGAGAATATATATATATATATATATATATATATATATATATATATATATATATATATCTGTTTGTGTGTGTGTGTGTGTGTGTGTGTGCGCGCGCGCGCGCGCGTGTGTGCGTGTGTGCAGTAAAAAATAATATATATGTTATATGTCATCAAAATATTAAGTACCTAAAAAACATATATATGGAATATGTCCTTGTATGCACCTTTTCTGAAACTTCTCCTTCGCTTCTTTCTCCTCCTCCTTCTATGTCGGTTACTTTTAGATTTTTTGAAGAACTGAATTTCAAGTCGAATTTTGATCTTTTGTACCCTTTTTTTTAACCGAGGCCTAATCGGCCGACTAGGCTCATCTAGTCGGCTGCCTAGGTCCGATTATTGCTTTAGCTGATTTTTTGTCGACAACCCCCTAGTCGAGTCGGCGAAGGCCGACTACCGACTAGTCAGATTTTTACAACAGTGCCATGAACTCAGTGTCGAGGAGATAATGACTACACATGCGCAAGCAATGCACCAATGCGGTCATCTCCTTCTCTTGCATCGTGTACTGACGTTATGTGTCATTCAACTTGTGACTCTCGAACGTGATTGGGTTCCCTTCTTGCACCAACACCCTACTGATGGCGAAGTCGGATGCGTGAGTGTGCACTTCGAACACCTTGGAGTAATCCGACAATGATAAGACCGGTTCCTCCGCCACGGCCCTCTTAAGTGCGTCAAATGCCTCCTCGCACTTGGATGTCCAACTCCATGTCCAATCCTTCCGCAACAGATCGATAAGTGGTGCAGCTATGGTAGAGTATCCTCGAATGAACTACAGAAAGTAGTTTGTCAGGCCTAGGAATAATCGCCACTCCGTCAGCTTGGTAGGAGTCTCCCACTTCCGTATGGTCTGGACCTTCGCCTCGTCCATCCATATCTTGCCATGTTCGATCCAATGCCCCAAGAATGACACCTCATCTTGAACAAAGGAATATTTCTCCTGCTTGATGAAGAGTTGGTTTTCCCTTAGCACCTGGAAAACTGCCTTCAAATACTCAATATTTTCCACTATTATGTTTGAGTACACAACGATGTCGTCAAGGCAGACCACAATGAACCGATCGAGATATGGATAGAAGAGCTTGTTCATCAAAGTACAAAATGTTGTAGGAGCATTCATTAATCCAAAAGACATTACTAAAAATTCATGTGCCATACCTCGTGATGCACGTCGTCTTGGCCTCATCCCCTTCGGCTATCCGTACCTAATAATACCCTGAGCGCAGATCAAGTTTGGAGAAGAATCTTGTGCCTTACAATTGATCGAACTAGTCCGCCACCAACATGATAGGACATTTGTTCTTGACCATCACATTGTTTAGTGCATGATAGTCAATGCATAAACGAAGACTTCCATCTTTTTCTTCTGGAACAGCAACGGTGCATCGAACGAGGCTTTGGCCGACCTAATAAATCTCGTATCAGGCAGCTCCTTTAGTTGCCCTTCAACTCATCGAGCTCTGACGAGACCATGCGGCATGGGGCCATAGTGGGCAGCTTCGTGCCTGGCTCCAACTCGATGGCATTGTCCACCTCCCTCAGTGGAGGTAGCCTCTTTGAAAGTTCTCACGGCATGACATCCCCGAACTCCGTAAGGACGTCATCAATCTCGGACGGAAGATCCCATGCACGGGTGCCTCCTCCGTCTTGAGCACCGCCAAGTAGGTCATCTCTCTGTGCCTCACACCCTTCTTAAGTTGGATGGCGGAGAGAGCCTTCCCTTTCGTGGACACGACTCCTGCAACATTCACCATACACGAGGAACCCTCCATGATCCAAACGACTCCCAAGTGTGGCATTAGAATCGCCTTTGCTGTAGTAAGGAAGTCCATCCCTAGGATCATCTTGAAGTCATCGAGTGGTGCGGCTGTGAGACTGGTGACGTCCGTCTAGTCTCTCACTTCGATCTTCATCCCCTTGGCTACCCCCTGCACGGGATGAGCATCTGAGTCAATTGTTTTCATCTTGCTCGAGTCCTTCTCTAGCACCAGATCCAAGCGCTGAACTTTCGCATTCGAGATAAAGTTGTCGCTTATGTATCCACCATCGCCATTGTACTTTGGTCGTTGATCTTCACACCCACGTACATGAGTTCCTGACTCAGGGCTTTGGCCACGACGATCTTGCTTTCAGAGCATTGAGCAGGCGTAAGGATACCATGTGAGCCCCCATCCTTTGCTCCTCGGCCTCCTAGTCTTGGACCGCGTTCACCCGCCACCACAACATAGCATCATCAGTAAATAAAGTGACGCATTATTTACCTTATCAACCTCTTCTTCGATTCGAACTGTCTTAGGGTATCGCACGATATTCCAAATGAAGTTATCCGCCTCCTTCGCGTCTTGAACGTCGTTAAAGGACTTTGGCTCTGGATACTTCACTTTTGGTGCCGCCTCCCTCCTCGGACACCCACCACTGGCTATAGCTTTTTCGAGGATCGCCATCTTGGTCTTGAGTTCCTCGCGCAGTTCAACAATCTCCGCCTTTGCAGCTTGGCGTTCCTCCTCGAACCTAGTTTGCATCTCGCGGAGTTGCTCGCAGAACAGCGACATCGCATGACCAACATCGGTCTCCAGCCCATAGACAAACTCCTTGTAAGCCGTCTGGTTTTGCTCCACTTGCATCTTGACATCCGTCACGTCCTTTTCCAAGGCCTCCATGCGGGACATCAACTCGCCAAGGGTTTTGCCCCTCTTGGTAGCCTTGCCCTTCTCCTTGGGAGAGCCAGAATGTTCCTCATGAGCAGGCTCGAATGTCGACATAGCGACGATCGACCTTTACTCTGATACCACTTGTCACAGACATAATATTTTTGCCTACACTACAACCCGTGCGGCGCACAAATATCCTACTCGAAGATCCGTACAAGCCTTTCCGAACGGACCTAGCTAGAATACTAAGTAATTAGAGAACAATGGAGCAATATTGAAAACTTGAAACACTTCTTCTATTACTTGGAGAATGTTTACAAGTTTTGATGATGAGGAACAAATGAAACTCCCACTTATTTATAGGATCTCATAGGGCTTACATGAAGCTTCTGGGACCGGCATATTCCAAGAATTATTCTAGGAAATATTCTAGAGCCTAGTTATTTACAAGAAAGCTTCTAGAGCATCTAAAAAGATCACGAGTCTTTAGGAAGATTCCACCATCTTTTAGAGAATTTCGAAAGCATCCAGTATAACCTTGGTCCGTGGAGGCTATGCAAATCAGTCTCGATGGGGCGCAAAATCTTGTGCGTGACACATTGGACCAAATCTAAATAATATGTTACTATTGTTATCACAAAACTTACGTTTTGAGTTCACTAGTTTCAGCACTAGCTGCAAGTTGATTTTTTACTATGAAAGCTTGAAGATTATGACTATATTTGTGAGTTATAGTGTATATGAAGCTTCATTTCTTGGAAAATTAGTATTAGGATGTTTACACATCCTCCCTGAATTGGAGAATTTGTATGACGTTGAACTAGATTCGGTTCTTGAAATGATGTAGACGTTTTGGTTATTTAATTGGAAGGAATATTCGATTGGGTGTAAGGGTGAGCATATAACGGTTGAAAACCGAAAACCGAACCGAACCGAATCGAACCGAAATATGACAAACGGTTCGGTTTTTCGGTTATCGGTTCGGTTTACGGTTTAAAATTTTGAAAATTTGAAATAACGGTTCGGTTTTCGGTTCTTCATCCGAAAAACCGAACCGAACCGAAAACCGATTTAAATTTAGTAATTTATCAAACTACCCACAATATACATATACTAATGTTTATTAATCCCTAACGGAGCGCACTCTCTTCTCCTATTCTATGTCGGTGCTTCTTTGAGCACTCTCTCTATCTACCCTCAATCTATATATACTAATATCTTTTACTCTATGTAATATAACAATTCATAAATACAATAATGTCATATATTTTAAAAAAAAATATTTAAATAGGCTCATTTTGCTAAAAACTTGAAGGCCATGCACATTGGTCCATGAAACCAAACCGACCGAAAACCGAACCGAATTAATTCGGTTCGATTTTTATAAAAACGGTTCGGTTTTCGGTTTTGAGAAATACGGTTTACGGTTATTTCGGTTTTCACATATTCGGTTCGGTTTGAACCGAACCGAACTGATGCTCACCCCTAATTGGGTGTGCACTGATTTCAGCAATAGCTGATTTATGAAACACCAACAGCCTTTATCTCAAGATTTTGGGGGTATTTTGAAGAGTTTCTTCATATTTGGTTTATGGTTCAAAAATATGTTGCTTAAATACTTCTTCCAGATTTTTCTAATATAAAGGTGCTATTTTTTATGCAGTTTTGTGAGAACAATAGTAACAGATTATTTAAATATAAAGGTGCTATTTTAATGCAGTTTTATGAGAAAAATAGTAACAAACTATTTAGATTTGGTCCAATGGATGCTACTTGGCTTTTTAATTGAAGATGGTATTTTTTATTGTTAGTGCCATCATGATATTTGATTGTATTACACCAGCAATAGTTCAGGGCATTTGGATCCACAGTATAAGATTTTTTCTATAAACTACTGGAATATGTTTAATTCTATTGAGCAGTTGTATTTGTACAGTGTGTTTAGTATTAGATGAATGATTGGATTTAGTGGTTGTGTAGTTTATTTTATATTTGATTTATTACTCTAATGTCTTATGTTTGTAACTGATTGTTTATGTATCAGACTAGCGAATCGCGTTTTGATGACCATGAGTCCGATACGTAAACATTGCAGTTAGAAATAGAAGACATTAGAGTTATAAATCAAACATAAAAGAAACTACATAAACACTAAACTCAATCGATCATCTATACTAAACAGACTACAAATAGAATCGATGAATAGCGTATAGAATTAAACATTTTCCTGTAGTTTATATGGAAAAAAAAACCTTATATTGTGGTCCAAAATGTACTGAACTATTCGTCATGATAACACTAACAATCAAAATTACCTTCAATTAAAAGCCTTCAAATAAAAAGCCAAATATCATGAAGACATTAACAATCAAAATACCTTCAATTAAAAATACAGGTAGAATCCATTTGACCAAATCTAAATAATTTATTAATATTTTTTTACAAAACTGCACGTCCATAATAGTAAAAAAATAGCACCTTTATATCAAAAGAAGTATTTAAGCAACAGACTTTTGAATCATAAATCAAATCCGTATAAACTCTTCAAATTACCCCAAAATCATCTTGATACAAAGGCTGTTGTTGTTGTTTCATATAAATCATACATTGCAGCTATGGCTAAATCAGTGAACCAAAAACCCAATCAGATATTCTTTCCGATTAAATAACCATAATTTCTTATTTCAAGAACCGAATCTAGTTCGTGTAAAAATCCTAAACTTAATTTTCCAAGAAATCAAGCTTATACATTATGACTCGCCAATATATTGTTATACAGTATAACTCATCAATATAACCACAAAATTCCATCTTTTATCAGAAAAATCACTCTTTGTAGCTATTTCTAAAAATTGGTGAGCCAAAAGAAAGGACCTCTTACATCAAAATCCATCAAAACCCTAACCCTAATTTCCAGGAACTCGAGACGCACAACTTGCAGCCATTACTGAAACAGTAGACACACAGATCGTAATCCCTCAAAACCCAACCCTAACTATAACTCTAGGACAAGACAACAGACGCGAAAACCCTAGATCGGTGTCTCCGAACCTTGGGTGCTGCGGTGCCTCCTAGGGGCCGGAGCGACGTCAGATCGGCCGGGGACGAGGACCCGAGAGCCGCCACGAACGTCGGAGAGCTGGCGAGGAATCTGCTGCCGCCTCGACTGCCGCTGCCACCTGGCCTCAAGCTTATCTTCGTCATCTGATCCGCCTGCATAACTCGCCGGTGAACTTCCGATGGCGTGACCGTACCTCCTCTTCCCGTACGGATTGATTCGGAAATTATTTACCGAACTATTCGGCCGACTTAGAAGAAAGGAGCACAGATAGAAAAGAGAGAAAGGAGGAGGTAGAAAGTGATGAAACCCTTTTTAAGGTAATTTATAGGGTGTGGCTATACGCACTCCGTGACTTTCTAAGTACAACCATATAACTTAAGTTGAAAAATTAGATTAATGTTAAAAGACTCATATACCCATATGACTTTCCTATCACATCCCACCATCCTCCTTCTTTCTTCTTTCATTTTCACATTCTTCTTCAACCCAACCCCAAAATCCTAGAAAAATCCTACTTTGAAATTGTGAAGAAGGCATCATGGAGAAAGGAAGTCCACTTCAAAGACACAATCCTTCTTTCTCGGTTTGAAGCACGGTATGTGAATCGTTGAACCAAAAAAATTCCGCGATAAGCACGATCAACACAGGTCGAACGAAACACTGTCTGCTCGACCTGTATCGGCCGAACATTACATGTTTTGTTCGACTGGTCGAACTAAACAAAACATGTGCGATCGAGGAAAGTCGAACATATATAGGGCAGTTTGACCTGTAATGGTCGAACAGTAGAGCTATGTCTGACTAGTTATGGTCGAACATTGTGTTTTTTCATTAAATTTTTTGTTCGACCAGCTTTGGTCGAACGTTAGAGAAGAAGTTCGACTGTCATGGATCGAACTCCAGTCCGAGCGCTCGACAAACCAGGCTCGAACAGAACCGTGAAAATCCAAAAAAAAATTGAAATTTATTTTGTTTTCACACGATTGAAGGGATTCGAAAAACCCTAGCAGTGATCCTAAGCGAAAAATTTTAGCAGTGATCTTGGGAGCATAAGGGATCGGAGAGAAGAGAGAGACGGTCAGTTGGAAAGAGGAGAGTAGAGAGGTTAGAATGATTTGGGATGTGCTTATAGAGAGGTTAGAATGATTTGGGATGTGCTTAGAAATGATAGATAGGTTTTAGGTTAGAATAGAAAAGGATATTTTGGTCATTTAATGGGGTGTACTTAGCATTTATGCTAATTTTAATCAATTAAAATGTGGTGTACTTAGCACTTGGGGTATGCTAAGTAAGTCATGGGATGCGTATAGCCGTACCCTAATTTATAAGGGCATATCAATTTTTGATCAGGGCTGTCCCATTTCTAAGTTTGATTTATTTACAAGTTTGTCATTGAAAAAATTGATCACGGCTATTCCATTTCTAGGTATAAAAGTCACTTTTTCTATTTTTACTCCTCATCCTCAACACACCCAAGAAGAAGAACAAGAACAAGAAGAAGAAGAAGAAGAAGAAATGTGGAAATGAAACTAAAATTTGGGAGGGGTGGATTGTGACAGCCCTATGAGTAAAAAAAATGGGATGTCCTGAGTAATTTTCCCCCAAACCTGGGCTAGCCCTGATCAAAAAATGATGTGCCCTTATAAATTACCTTTTTTAATTTTTGTGTAATTTTGGGAGGATATTTTTGCATATAAATCCTTTTCAAGTGTATATCTTATCTTTTCCAAAGAGGTTTCAATCAAAGGTGTTACTTAATTTTTTTTTCCCTCATTTTTTAAGTCATAATTGCGAATGCGTCAAGGTGTATATTAGGTCGGACAGCCTAAAATTCGACCCTGAACCAGTCCAGTTCGACCTGGACCCGATAAACGAGCCGAACTAGCTATACGGGTCCGGACTGGGGATCTGAAACTTGACCCGAAAGTCCGATCCGACCTGGTCACCCGACCGAAATGGTTTGGTTCAGACCGGCCTAATCCGTTCGGCCCAGCCCGGACCGGTCCAGGCTAGGTCCGAACCCACTGAACTCACCCCCACATGTTGCGGGCCCCACGCGGCTGACACTGACGGTTGACCTCCCTCTACGCGGTCGCGGGCTATACTGCACATTTATAGGGGTAATAACTAAATTACCTCCCATTTAACCATTTATTAAATTGTTGGGAGGATATTTTGGTCATTTACTCTTCCATTTTCCATATATCTATTTTTGTTTGAAAGGTATTTTGGTCATTTTTGTTGAAAATGACCAATATACCCTTATACAACTATATTATAAGGATATTTAGGGTAATTTGGCACTCAAAAATTTCATAAATAGAACATTATTTTTTACAAATTTACCACAACAAATTTTCTTCTCTCTCTTGCAATATTTACAATCAAGTGTAATTTTTTAAGATTTAAGTAACAACTTTCTCAAGAATAAAGTGCAATTTTCTGGAGGCTTCAACTTGATCAACCACCACAAAGCTGCAAAAATTCTACATGAAGTAATTTTTAATATTAGAAAATAGTTTTCTTCCATCGCTCCTTTATTATTAGTTAATTTTCTTCCCTTTCTCACTTTTTTAGTTGGCAAAAATTCTTCGCTTGTTGTAAATATGAATAGATTCGTCATAATTATTGGTATAATGATAATATTGTAAACATGGACCGATTCACCATAATTATTGGTATTATGGAGTCACCATAATTGTTATTATCATTATGATAATAACCATCAGTGTAAGCCTATATAAAAGGCTTTTATATAGTTGAACTGATATGGTGAATAAAAAAAAATTCCTCCATTCTTCTACTTTACAACACGTTATCAACACGAATTGCTCTAGAGAATAGAAGAAGGGAGAAAGTGTTCTCTTAAGAAAAGAAAAGTATTGAAGAGGTAAGTTTAATCTTGTATACTTAGACGCATGTTTTAGTAAATTTACATACATAATTGATTTACATGTTTATTTGATTAAAACATGAGTTTTCTATATCTACTTCCTCTTTCAGTTTTAAATTTAAATTTGTATTAAACATGTTCACAATTTCATTCAAAATAGAAAACTTATGATAATCTATTTAAGATTATGTATAAATCTCATTTCTATATTTTCTTATGAACTTTACCCAAGTATGTAATTAATCTAGAATATCTTAAAAAAATTCACTTATTTGGAATTATTTAATTACATAAATTAATTTATGTGATTTTGCTATTTCTATTATTTTTTTAATTTATTTAAATTCTACAAGGTACTATTTCACATTGTTGTATATGTGAATTAAATTATGAGAAAGTACCTAAAATACATTATTATATGATGATCACATTGTGGTATATGTGAGATATAATATTTGATAGCGTTTCATCACATTGTGGCATATGTGAAATTTTATAATCTTTAAAGTGCTTATCTATTTTTTTTGTCATATAGATGTCAAGTCTTGCAAAACTTGAATTCAAAGCTCTTGATGTGAGCGGAGACAATTATTTATCTTGGCAATTGGATGCAAAGTTACACTTACAGTCCAACAAGCTTAATGGTACTATTAAGGAGGGAAATAAAGAATTTTCGGAAGCCAAGGCAAAGGCTTTAATTTTCCTACGACATTATATTCATGATGATCTAAAGGCATAATACCTATGTGAGGATGGTAATCCTTCCGATTGCTCAAAGTGAATGGTTAAACCTAAGATGCCAAGAGTATAAAATTGTTAAAGAATATAATTCGGCTCTGTTTATTATTGTTTTCACCTTAGGTTGTGCGGAGAAAAAGTAACAAAGGCTCAAATGCTTGAGAAAATTCTCTCCATTTTTTTTATGAAAGTAATGTACTTATGCAACAACAATATCGTGAAAGAAATTTTACAAAATACTCTGAACTGGTGACTTGTCTCATTATAGTGAGGCAAATAGCAATGTTCTCATAAAAAAACTACAACTCTAGACCAACTGGATCAATGAAAATTCTTGAGGCAAATGCTAATTTTGGAATTAGCAGAGGTTATGGTGGAGGACGTGGGAGAGGACATGAAAAAATTGTGGAAGATATGGTAATGGTTATCAGCCTTACCAAGGTGGAAGAAGTGGTTCACAAAAGAATAAATGGAACAAGTGGACATCATCCTCTAAAGGGAATTCAAATCCTCAAAATAAACCAAATAAGAATTGTTTCGATCCGATTTTTTAGGATTAAAACGGTAATCAAGTTACCAATAAACAGTTTGAGGAGATGATGGAAAATTCACTTTCCATTAAATGAGCACTAAGTCAACTTATATTTCATTTGAAGTACTTATGAACTATTTACATTTGAAGTCATGTTTTATTTTTAGTTTCCATCATGGAATGTCTAGGCCATGAGAGTTTATTTTATTGAAAAACTTTATTAATAAATTTGGAGTCACAATTCTATAATATGATATTATCATTTTGTATGCTTAATTATTTTTATTGTATTTGTACTAGCTAAAATATATGTTCATAAATTTTCTTTTGCTTCATGATGAATGTATGTATATACAAAAAAAATAACTTGGATATGTGTTTGGTAGATAGTGGTACAACACATACGATTTTGAAGAATTAAAAGTTTTCTCAAAAGTTAGTATTTGACATGCATAAAGTATCAACAATAGCTAGGCCAGCTCATATAATTGAGGGCTTTGGAAGAGCATACATCATGTTACCTAATGGTACTCAAATCAATTTGCAGAATGCATTATATTCAAGCAGTTCCAAAAGAAACTTGCTATGTTTCAAGGATATACGCAGAAATAGATACCATATTGAAACTCAAAATGATAACAACAAAAAGATATTATGTATCATATATAATGTTGGGAGCAAAAAAAGCTCACATTAGAAGAATTCTCTTGTCATTCGGTGGGTTTGTATTACACTACCATCGGTATAATTGAATCTCATATGAATATGACAAAATATAAAGTAAACGATCTTGTCTTATGTACAATTTGGCATGACTGTTTGGGTCATCCGGGGCAAACTATGTTTAAATGGATCATTGCCAATTTTTGTGGGCATTTATTAGAAAATTACGATCTTGGCTTACCAAAGAATCATCTATTTGTTCATTGTTCACAAGAAAAATTTATAATTAGACCATCTTTTCTAAAAGTTAAGAATGAGTCTTCTACTTTCTTACAAAGAATACAAGTAGACATTTGTGGTCCTATTCACCATGCTAGTGGCCCCTTTAGGTATTTTATAGTACTCATAGATGCATCTACTAGGTGGCACATGTTTGTCTATTGTCTACTAGAAATCTTACATTTTCTTGTCTTTTGGCCTAAATTATTAAACTTAGATCCCAGTTTCCTGATTACACGATTAAATCAATTAGACTTGATAATGCCACAAAATTTATCTCATAAGTCTTTGATGATGATTGTACATCATTAGGAATTGAGGTAGAGCATCATGCTCCATATATACACGCACAAAATGGATTGGTTGAGTCATTCATTAAACATCTCCAACTTATAGCTAGACCTCTACTAATGCAATATAGTTTGCCAATTGAGGCTTGGGGACATACTATTTTATATGCTGCATCTCTAGTTAAATTCATACCCACTACCTATGTGAAACCCAAAATTTCTAGAATTATTAATTATTGGATTTCTTTTATCTGTAGCGTAATCTTAGTCTTATTATTATTATTATTATTATTATAGTCAGATCAGGAAAACACTATTTTTAAAATTAATTACTGGATTTTTGATTGTGGCCTGTCCCGATCCTGTGCCCGGGGTCCGACCCCGAACTCGAACCAGACTCCGTCTTCTGAACCCACCCTTGGATTTTCTATTTAAAACCTGAAATTAAATCCATTTATATCTATATATATACATAGGTTGGTTTAATATGATTTATTAAAAAACACAAAAACCTATTTTTCCTCCACGACCTGGCTCCCTATGACCAGGTCGTTCCCCCCAAAATCTCCTCTAATCCCTCACAGCCACCCCACTCTTTCTTCCTCTCCTTCAAAACCCATTTCCTCCCTCTCTCACCAAAAGCATCAGCACTCCACTCCCTCACTCTCAAACTCATCCTCCTCTCTCTCTATTCCTATTTCCACACTCTCTAGAGCCCTCCAACCCGAACCCGCCTCCGATCCGGCCGCCACTCGACCCCGCGTCCGCCTCCGACCCGAGGCCAGTGCCTTCCCGGTGCCTCCGCCCGCACCTCCGACCCGAGGCCAGCGCCTCCCGGCGCCCACCTCCGCCCGTGCGTCCGCCTCCCGAGGCCACGCTCGCCTTTCCGGACCTGGCCAGCACCCCGCCAGCCCGTGCTCGTCCGGCCAGCACCCTGGCGACCCCCTCGACCTGTCAGCTCCGCCCCAGCGCTGTCCCGAGTTTTGTAGCGCTCTGTCCCTAGCCGATCTGCTGTCCGCGCCTTCTGTGCGCTGTTCCGAGCCAATTATCGCTGTCCGCATGTTCCTGGACTGTTCTGAGTTGGCACGGATTATTTCTTTTTCTATTTCTTGCATCTGAGAGCTCTAGCCGAGCAATTGAGGTATAATCCCGTGTCCCTGTGTCCCTCCCGCAGCTTAGTCAATGATGACACGGTCTCGAGCCCGTTACGGGGATCGGCTTTAGTTAATTGCATTAGGGGATACGCGTTATTTTGGATCAGACTATTGTTTACAGTTTATGGCTTATATTTTTCCCTTTGGAAGAAGCGCACCAGTCGCAGTATTCCATACATCCAGGAGCTAACAAAATGTGTCAGGATATGTGTACTATAGTATGCTGGTACGGAATGAAGAAGGACGTATCCAGGTATGTAGCTAGATGTTTAATTTGTCAACAAGTGAAAGCTAGCAGACAGAGACCAGCAGGACTGTTGCAGCCGCTAGACATCCCGGAGTGGAAATGGGAGCACATAACGATGGACTTTGTGTCAGGACTGCCTCGATCCCAAGGAGGGAAGGATGCCATTTAGGTTATCATGGACCAACTGATGAAGTCAGCCCACTTTATTCCTTTCAAGGTGGGTCTATCTGCCACGACCCGTACCCTAGAGTAAGGGTACAAAAAGTGGGTACGTCCAGCCTACGCCGCAGTATCGGCGGTAGAACACTGTCCTAGGTCACAATATCTAACAATATAATGCTAAGCAGTTTATACTCCCCGAATGGGGGTGACATAGCAGAATGTAAACTCAATCACAACTAAGAAAGAAGAAGTACGATATGATATAGAACTTAAAATGAAATACAGATGATCAGAAGAGTCTAAGTGTCTAAGATAACATCTCAGCAACATCCAGAATACAAAGTCTCAACTACAGAATATGAAAGAATATATACAACATCTCAGAACTACAACTGAAAGTCAATAACAATGCTGAAAAGAAAGATAGAGCCTAGCTGTCTAGCCTAGACTATGGGAGTAGCATCCTGTACTGCAGCTGGGTCCTCCAGAGGAACCAAGTCGCAGGTGTCGTCTAAGCCTGCTCCGTAATAGGTGGTACATAGGGCCTCATCCTCATCCTCTGTAATATTTTCAACAGGTCCAGTCAGGACAGGAGCGAGCACAGTACATCTCATGCAGTTCATATCATGGCAGGAAATATAAAGCAAGCAATAGAGTAAGATACATGAAACGCTGTAAGAAAATGTACATGAAACAGAAGAGATATTTGATAACTGAAAATATATACATGCTAAGTAAGAACTGTAAGTGACTAGTGATTTAGAGTATGAGATGGCATGTAATTGGCTTAGGTTGTACATGATAAAACATGGAAAGTAACAGAGTGTACATGATGGTAAATCACATGACCATTTATACTCACCCCTACCCACAATCAATACACAAGGATCCAGTCCAGTTACGTTACGGACATGATATTTTGGTTACACAGGAAACACATGAGGAAACATGAGCGTACATGAAAGAACATGAAAGTACATGAACTTACATGAAAGAACATGAGAGAACATGAGTGTACATGAATAACGCAGAAGCAAAGAATACATGATGTACATGAAACACATGTCATAAAGTATCTGATGCGCCCGCTAAGGGGGATAACATCCCAAAAAGAGATCCATATAGTACCAATCCGTGATGATAACGTGACAACATCAAGTAAAGTAATCTAGAGCAAGAATATAAGTCGTGACAAGTATGAAACGATCAGAGAATGTACTCGTCTGAAACCCTGAATATCTGCTGAGAATAGATGTCTAAAACTGAGGTACAAGGTCCTAAAAATAGAGCAATACGGGTCACAACATGTCCAGAATAGTAAAACTAAAGTTTATAATGCATTCTACATAATTCTAGGTCAATCTGGGCAAAAGTCAAACTTGGTCAACTCTGGTCAATTTTAACAGTCAAACTAGGTCAACTTAAGTCATATTAGGTCACAGGAAGTCAAACCAAGTCACACTAGGTCAAACAAGTCAAGGTTAGTCAAATCTAGGTTAAAGTCAACTTTTGGTCAACATTCTAGTCAAACTAGTCAAGTTATCAAGGGTTTGGTCAACCATGGTCAGACTAGTTAAATACAAGTCAATATGGTCAAACTAGTCAACTCTAGTTACTTGGGTCCATATAGGGTCAAGCCTTAGTCTAACTAAGGTTTTGGTCAATCATAGACTAGTCAACCAGGTAGTTTGGTTAATCTTGACTAATGGTCAACATTGGTCAACTTCCTAGTCAACCTCGGTCTACTAGGCTTATTGGTCAAATCTAGACTCACTAGCCATAGGCCATAGGCTAATACATCAAGTCTATAATATATATATATACATATCTAATATATATATCTAATTTATATATACCCAACTATATAACCCATCTATGTATATAATACCTATATATATTCAACTTACTGTTTGCCATGAAATATAAAAGGGCAGAACAATTATCGGAGGACTGGACTTTTACTTCACGTTACAAACTTGCTTGTACAAAGAAAGCCTAGGGATGAAAACCTAGGTACAGCAGTCTAAGTACAATTGTTTATTTTAGATTCTGGGGGGTGACGATAGAGGCTCGGGAAAGCGACGGCCGCTCTGCCTTACTCCTTGGACGATCGGTATGCAGCCTTGGCTCCGGAAGATTGCTTGGCGTTGAAGAAATGCTCTCTTTGCTCTCTCTCTGCTCTTTTTCTCCAAGTCTTCTAATGCTCTCTGATCTCGAAAAAGGGTCCTCTGGCAAGGGAATAGCACCTCGCTATTTATAAGAAGGGGAATACAATCATTAGGGTTTGCAGTGATTGCCCCTTAGAGTGGCGGCGGCCTGTTGATTGATCAATTTGGGCCATTAATCTTGAGTATGATAAATCTGGGCCACTTAATGTAGATTGCACCAAATCCTACCAGTAATTAATGCTGATTGGAATGAATCCTCGTGATGATGATTTGCTGATGTCTGCGAATATAGATGAATAAGTTTAATTCATTCTCCTGCCACGTGTCCCAGATTATTGGGATTTGACCCAATCTTTGATTGCAGTAAATCTGGGAAATTGATTGGCTTTATGCCACGTGTCCTGGGAGTCGCTATGAGGATTGAGCCGCATAAGGATTGAGCCGCATAAGGATGGAGCCGCATAAGACTGGCCACGTGTCGGGTCTGCTTGGGGAGTGCCCCCCCCTACGAACCTTCGAACCATATGATAATTTAGGCTGCATAATGGGTAGTGAGCCGCATGGAGATGATCCTTGCGAGCCGCATGGGGGGCCTCTGCTTGAGCCGCATGAGACTATTTTGGCCTGAGCCGCATAGGGCAGCTTTATTCTAAACTGCATGGGGAGTCTTTGCTTGAGCCGCATACGAACATCCACGTGCCAGGTGTAGTACCCCATCCCGCTCAGTCAATCGGAGGAATCGAAACGCCGACGGCGTTCGGCCTTAGCCTTGCAACGGCTGCTGGAAGACATCGCTCGGTCAAGGCGACCGCTCGCTCAGGTGGGGTAGTTTCGGTGAACTTGCCTCATCTTTGCCTTCATATAATAATACGCATGTTTTCAACTTGCACAAGTAGGCTTAATAATAAAAGAGACGAATCCACATAGCTAAGAAAATAATCTCGACGGGTCGAAATGAGTTAGAATATGGAAAGGTCCAACGGTCGGCTTAGAGTTGGTGCACGACGTGCTTTGAAAATGACACTCGGTCCTTCATCCCATGGCTTGGGAGGAGGAATGTTGGTCTTCGGTGCAAAAGCTAAGAGTTAGCCTAAGTCATAGGCGTCGTTCACATAAACGCTTGATAAAGCGTGTACGGTCCCATTGCGCAAGGCTTGGCATAGCCTTTGCTCGTCCCTCGGGTTAAGTCGTAGGCTTGAGTAAGTTAGGCAAAGTTATGCCGGATGACCTAAGTCATTCCAAGTGCTAACCCGCTCATTCTGCGGTTGTCAAGTTAAATAGTCCCACGATCCCAAGGCCCGTCATAGGAGGTAGGGCTTGGGCGACAGCGTCGCATAGAGTTCAAATTAGCTTAAGGTACGATGCACGGACTTAGTGTTTAAGGCAATGACTATAAATGATTCAAAGTGAGTTTGAGAAAGGACTATCAAATAGGCGTTCATGAGTTGAACCAAATGATATGGTAACAAGGAAGGAATGCTCGCGACCGTGGGTCGTCGAGGGGTCTCAAGAAAAGAATGCTCGCGACCGTGGGTCGTCGAGGGGTCTCAAGGATAGAAGTCTTGGTTTTGGTAAAGGAATGACTGTGTGAGACGTCAGTTTGTGTCGAGTCTTGCATGGTCATTTGACAACTTGTCGACAAGGGCGATGAACCCTCGAGCGGTAACCCCTGGGCCATGGGGGCCGACTCGGCCTAGGAGGGAACATGGTATAGTCGTGCGTAAGGTTTTGGTACAGGTTAAGCGGGGACTTGCGACGGGGCTAGCTACTTGCGTCGAAAGGATCCCGATTAACAAAACTATAGGTCAAGGTATGGCTTGTGATGCCAGTGGCCAAGTTCATATAGATGTCGGCAAATAGCGGCTAACCGCGTGTATGTCTTTGGATTGAGTTGAGTTGAAGGTGTGTACAGTTAGAACACAAAGTTCGGACCTAAGATTGGATTTCAACATAGGCGTCGTGCTTCGGCACGAGATGTGGCGTCAAGTCTTGAGTTGTCGGCATATAAGTTGCTTAAGTTGTTTGAGTTTAAGTCGGGAAACTGCCGCAAGGCAAAGTTGGTTAAGTGACACTAACATTCACAAGTCTAGATTGGGTCAGTTGGTGGTCAAAGTAGCAAGGGCCGCTAGGCGGCAAGGGCCGTGAGGTGGCGATATGGTTAAGTCTTACTGAATTACGAGGCACGGCCTCAGTGAAGGATTTGAAGCACAGTCACACGGAAATGGAGCTTCATCGCAAACTAGGTCAACTTAAGTCATATTAGGTAACAGGAAGTCAAACCAAGTCACACTAGGTCAAACAAGTCAAGGTTAGTCAAATCTAGGTTAAAGTCAACTTTTGGTCAACATTCTAGTCAAAGTAGTCAAGTTATCAAGGGTTTGGTCAACCATGGTCAGACTAGTTAAATACTAGTCAATATGGTCAAACTAGTCAACTCTAGTTACTTGGGTCCATATAGGGTCAAGCCTTAGTCTAACTAAGGTTTTGGTCAATCATAGACTAGTCAACCAGGTAGTTTGGTTAATCTTGACTAATGGTCAGCATTGGTCAACTTGCTAGTCAACCTCGGTCTACTAGGCTTATTGGTCAAATCTAGACTCACTAGCCATAGGCCATAGGCTAATACATCAAGTCTATAATATATATATATATATACATATCTAATATATATATCTAATTTATATATACCCAACTATATAACCCATCTATGTATATAATACCTATATATATTCAACTTACTGTTTGCCATGAAATATAAAAGAGCAGAACAATTATCGGAGGACTGGACTTTTACTTCACGTTACAAACTTTCTTGTACAAAGAAATCCTAGGGATAAAAACCTAGGTACAGCAGTCTAAGTACAATTGTTTATTTTAGATTCTGGGGGGTGACGATAGAGGCTCGGGAAAGCGACGGCCGCTCTGCCTTACTCCTTGGACGATCGGTATGCAGCCTTGGCTCCGGAAGATTGCTTGGCGTTGAAGAAATGCTCTCTTTGCTCTCTCTGCTCTTTTTCTCCAAGTCTTTTAATGCTCTCTGATCTCGAAAAAGGGTCCTCTGGCAAGGGAATGGCACCTCGCTATTTATAAGAAGGGGAATACAATCATTAGGGTTTGCAGTGATTGCCCCTTAGAGTGGTGGCGGCCTGTTGATTGATCAATCTGGGCCATTAATCTTGAGTGTGATAAATCTGGGCCACTTAATATAGATTGCACCAAATCCCATCAGTAATTAATGCTGATTGGAATGAATCCTCGTGATGATGATTTGCTGATGTCTGCGAATATAGATGAATAAGTTTAATTCATTCTCCTGCCACGTGTCCCAGATTATTAGGATTTGACCCAATCTTTGATTGCAGTAAATCTGGAAAATTGATTGGCTTTATGCCACGTGTCCTGGGAGTCGCTATGAGGATTGAGCTGCATAAGGATTGAGCCGCATAAGGATGGAGCCGCATAAGACTGGCCACGTGTCGGGTCTGCTTGGGGAGTGCCCCCCCCCACGAACCTTCGAACCATATGATAATTTGGGCCGCATAATGGGTAGTGAGCCGCATGGAGATGATCCTTACGAGCCGCATGGGGGGCCTCTGCTTGAGCCGCATGAGACTGTTTTGGCCTGAGCCGCATAGGGCAGCTTCATTCTGAACTGCATGGGGAGTCTTCGCTTGAGCCGCATACGAACATCCACGTGCCAGGTGTAGTACCCCGTCCAGCTCAGTCAATCGGAGGAATCAAAATGCCGACGGCGTTCGGCCTTAGCCTTGCAACGGCTGCTGGAAGACATCGCTCGGTCAAGGCGACCGCTCGCTCAGGTGGGGTAGTTTCGGTGAACTTGCCTCATCTTTGCCTTCACATAATAATACGCATGTTTTCAACTTGCACAAGTAGGCTTAATAATAAAAGAGACGAATCCACATAGCTAAGGGAATAATCCCGACGGGTCGAAATGAGTTAGAATATGGAAAGGTCCAACGGTCGGCTTAGAGTTGGTGCACGACGTGCTTTGAAAATGACACTCGGTCCTTCATTCCATGGCTTGGGAGGAGGAATGTTGGTCTTCGGTGCAAAAGCTAAGAGTTAGCCTAAGTCATAGGCGTCGCCCACATAAACGCTTGATAAAGCGTGCACGGTCCCATTGCGCAAGGCTTGGCATAGCCTTTGCTCGTCCCTCGGGTTAAGTCGTAGGCTTGAGTAAGTTAGGCAAAGTTATGCCGGACGACCTAAGTCATTCCAAGTGCTAACCCGCTCATTCTGCGGTTGTCAAGTTAAATAGTCCCACGATCCCAAGGCCTGTCATAGGAGGTAGGGCTTGGGCGACAGCGTCGCATAGAGTTCAAATTAGCTTAAGGCACGATGCACGGACTTAGTATTTAAGGCAATGACTATAAATGATTCAAAGTGAGTTTGAGAAAGGACTATCAAATAGGCATTCATGAGTTGAACCAAATGATATGGTAACAAGGAAGGAATGCTCGCGACCGTGGGTCGTCGAGGGGTCTCAAGGAAAGAATGCTCGCGACCGTGGGTCGTCGAGGGGTCTCAAGGATAGAAGTCTTGGTTTTGGTAAAGGAATGACTGTGTGAGACGTCAGTTTGTATAGAGTCTTGCATGATCATTTGACAACTTGTCGACAAGGGCGATGAACCCTCGAGCGGTAACCCCTGGGCCATGGGGGCCGACTCGGCCTAGGAGGGAACAGGGTATAGTCGTGCGTAAGGTTTTGGCACAGGTTAAGCGGGGACTTGCGACGGGGCTAGCTACTTGCGTCGAAAGGATCCCGATTAACAAAACTATAGGTCAAGGTATGGCTTGTGATGCCAGTGGCCAAGTTCATATAGATGTCGGCAAATAGCGGCTAACCGCGTGTATGCCTTTGGATTGAGTTGAGTTGAAGGTGTGTACAGTTAGAACACAAAGTTCGGGCCTAAGATTGGATTTCAACGTAGGTGTCGTGCTTCGGCACGAGATGTGGCATCAAGTCTTGAGTTGTCGGCATATAAGTTGCTTAAGTTGTTTGAGTTTAAGTCGAGAAACCGCCGCAAGGCAAAGTTGGTTAAGTGACACTAACATTCACAAGTCTAGATTGGGTCAGTTGGTGGTCAAAGTAGCAAGGGCCGCTAGGCGGCAAGGGCCGTGAGGCGGCGATATGGTTAAGTCTTACTGAATTGTGAGGCACGGCCTCAGCGAAGGATTTGAAGCACAGTCACACGAAAATGGAGCTTCATCGCATAGTTACGTCTCTGATTTTAAGCCGTAAGGCAAACACGACTCGATAGGTTAACGTTGTTGGCACGAGAAGGGTCTTGAGGCAAGGTTTGAGTCGACATTGTTGTTGCAAGTACGGGATGGTCTAAAGACATAAAATAGCCAAGGCGTCGGTCCTAAAACTGATCCTAAGGCAAGACTAGAAAGACAATTGATAAAAAGGGACTATGTTGCACAAAGTAAAATAACGTGCGGGTTTTGTATGGGTGGGCGAGGAGCTCATTCCACCAGTACAGTTGAGTACTGACACCCACATAGTTTTACATGTGCAGGCACAGGTAGAAGCTCGTGGCGCAGAGCTCGCTTGGATGCATCGAGGCACAGAGTTCCTTGGCGATTCGAAGCGCACGACCGCATGGACTAAAGACTTATACGGGACATAATGTATGGACATCGCCTTCCGAAGCTTCCGCTGGATCAAGACTTGTAATTGAGAGAAGAGAGAGAGCTGAGTAACTTGTAATGTGAGCTTGAGTGAGCTTGAGAGAATTGTAATCTTGGCCTTGCGCCCTCAATGTAACCGTTGTTTCAATGTTAATAAAGAGCTTCTTTGTATAACTTGTGTTTTGTTCTTAATTTCCGCTGCTATCATTCAATGTCTCTGTTTGGGACTTCTGTGCGACGACCCCGTCGCAGCCGCTGAAATCGGCCGTTATGGAACTCGCCTTGCACGAGCGAAATCTAGGCTCGTGCGACATCACGCCTTAGCGAGGACGATCGCTCCTACGGAAGCGGGGCGTGACATAATGGTATCAGAGCACGGCTTTACGTCCTTGGACTATCGATTGAATTCTTTAACTCGTTGTTTTCGCAAAACTCTGTTGCTTCCGCAAAGTTGATATCGTTGGTGCGCTCTCTCTCAAATGTCCTACGGGATATCCATACAATAAGTCTGTTTATTTTGCAAAACATAGGAGAACAGTTCTTGACAAAACAAAAAAAAAATAAATAAAAAAACAAAAAGATGGTTTACGTAAGCACGGTTGGCTAAGTCGGGCTGGGCATATACACCAAGATTGTGTCGACCTTAGCAAAGTTGAGTGTGGGATTCATAATGTTTCGAACAAGGATGGGTTGGACTTGGTTGAGTAAGTGGGATGACTGTCGATAGGGGTACTATCGAGCGACGATATCGTCGGTGCGATATAGATGGTCGTGCTTGAAAATTGAGGAATGGTTCGAACGGGATTCGAAAAGTCGATTTTGATTCAAAGGATAGTTTTGAGAATTTGTTGAATGACTTCATTCCTGAGTGGTGTATGCGATGGGCTCAGGAATGACGATCGATCGATTGAGGATTCGGAGGTGTCGATGAGTCTATCAACAAGCGTCGCGTTATGCAAACCCATAGATTGAGTATCAATGAATAAGTCTTAGTCTTGAAGTTTGACGAGTGGATTCGAACAACCTAGAATTGACGTGCACGGAACGTGTACGGGATTGAGGATTATGCAAGTATGAAATGCGAAAACGATTGAGTAGGTGAAATCGAATCGAGGAAAAGTTAAGGTGTAGCGAATGGATAACTTGATCGAGGAAATTGATACGGATCGTATACGAAAAGTTAGCATGACAGGTAGATAGCGTGCATGGAAGGCTTGATTTTGAAGTTACACGAATGACTCTAAGGATTGGATTGAATGTTGCTCGATGATTTGAGTTAGCAAGGAATGATACAAATTGAGGAAATACGTTGGTCGATGACTTAAGATGGACGGATGAATGATACGTGAGTTTGATATGAGGAAATTGATGTTGTGAATGAATCGAGGGATAATGATCGAACTTGAATTTGAATGTCGAGGAAATTATCCAGTCGGACGATGGCATCATTCGCACGACTCGAAATTGGTTGCAAAGGAAGATCATCAGGTTACGCATATCGTCAATGGTATTGAGGCATATCAAAGATCGATATGCGATAACTCAGGGGTACTCTGACTCGGCGAATGACGATCGTGCAAGTGTTATTGTTCGGTTGGATGCGATACTTAGGATTTTGATCGAGATGAATGTTGGATGAAAATGATCGTGTCTTGATGGTTACGTTGATAGCCACAACGTCGACGATCTTGTCTTGCATGAGTGCAACTCTAGCCTCGCATATACGTCGTGTCAGATTTGGGGCGATCGTTCCGCATGAGCGCGAACATGGTGATTCATGTCGCGGGAATGATCGAACTCGGAAAATCAGGACGCGGCAACTTTGATTGTCTCGACTTGTTGGTTTGATGCGAAGGCAAACCCGAGGATTTGTAAGACTTACAATTGATGAATGAAATAAACTTGAGGATTGAGTAGGTCCAATCCGCGCATCGAGAATAAATTAGTCTAGACACAAAACAAGAGTTACGTCCTGATGAGAATGACTATCTCGCGGGAGTGTGCATGGTGATTCGTGTCTACCGTAGATAATCTGACTCGTGTGAGATCGGGGTGCAACGTATTGTTAAGTCAGATGACCTCGTGATCGAATACGTGAATTGGGGTGAATGACTTAGGGAATATAGAAATGTAAAATTTGGGTTTAGCGATGAATTGTGTCGTAGCATGCTTGAATTGAGAAGGATTGATAGGCGAACTATATAAAACGTGGTTGAGGGGATAGACTATACAATAGGGTTTATTGAACGGATAATATGGATATGTCATGGAATTGGTTGAACGTGAATTATCGTAGGATGGCTTTGCTGAATGACTCGGACCCCGTACGACGAAATATTGGGTTGTGCATAGGAAATCGATGCTCGATGTTTAGAAATCGGAGTGATGCGAGCTTGGGTAGAAAACTCGTACTATCAACTTGGTTTAACCTTAGGATGGGGTCAGTATTGATATCGTTGTTTGGGAACTATGATTCCAATACTGACGGAAAGACATAGCCTAACGGTTAGGCAGACGTTCCGGTACGGAGCGATAGGAATGGTAAAGGCACCACTCATGAGGCTCGGTTGACATGCATGTATATCAAGGACGCTTGAATGCGTACACGATCTGACTCGAGTGGTGATGGCGGGATTCGCTATCACGAGGCTTGGTTGAAATGCATGTATTTTAGGGACGCCTAAGATATGTGCACGATCCATACTAAGTGATACGTTGAATTCAAGTGAGATTTGAGGAACGAAGAAGTGTCGAGGATTTTAAGACCGTACATTTTGAAGAAAGGATTGAGGGTAGTGCGAGCGTGACTCGGATTGAGAAAACGTATAGGCGTAGTTTGTGCGAGAATCTTGAATGTTGAGTAAAGTGACAAGTCGATAAGTGTACTCAGTTAGTTTCGAGGACGAAACTTTTTCTGAGTGGTGTATGATGTAGTGCCCCGTCCCGCTCAGTCAATCGGAGGAATCGAAACGCCGATGGCGTTCGGCCTTAGCCTTGCAACGGCTGCTGGAAGACATCGCTCGGTCAAGGCGACCGCTCGCTCAGGTGGGGTAGTTTCGGTGAACTTGCCTCATCTTTGCCTTCATATAATAATACGCATGTTTTTAACTTGCACAAGTAGGCTTAATAATAAAAGAGACGAATCCACATAGCTAAGGGAATAATCCCGACGGGTCGAAATGAGTTAGAATATAGAAAGGTCCAACGGTCGGCTTAGAGTTGGTTCACGGCGTGCTTTGAAAATGACACTCGGTCCTTCATCCCGTGGCTTAGGAGGAGGAATGTTGGTCTTCGGTACAAAAGCTAAGAGTTAGCCTAAGTCATAGGCGTCGCCCACATAAACGCTTGATAAAGCATGCACGGTCCCATTGCGCAAGGCTTGGCATAGCCTTTGCTCGTCCCTCGGGTTAAGTCGTAGGCTTGAGTAAGTTAGACAAAGTTATGCCGGACGACCTAAGTCATTCCAAGTGCTAACCCGCTCATTTTGCGGTTGTCAAGTTAAATAGTCTCATGATCCCAAGGCCCGTCATAGGAGGTAGGGCTTGGGCGACAGCATCGCATATAGTTCAAATTGGCTTAAGGCACGATGCACGGACTTAGTGTTTAAGGCAATGACTATAAATGATTCAAAGTGAGTTTGAGAAAGGACTATCAAATAGGCGTTCATGAGTTGAATCAAATGATATGGTAACAAGGAAGGAATGCTCGCGACCGTGGGTCGTCGAGGGGTCTCAAGGAAAGAATGCTCGCGACCGTGGATCGTCGAGGGGTCTCAAGGATAGAAGTCTTAGTTTTGGTAAAGGAATGACTGCGTGAGACGTCAGTTTGTGTCGAGTCTTGTATGGTCATTTGACAACTTGTCGACAAGGGCGATGAACCCTCGAGCGGTAACCCCTGGGCCATGGGGGTCGGCTCGGCCTAGGAGGGAACAGGGTATAGTCGTGCGTATGGTTTTGGCACAGGTTAAGCGGGGACTTGCGACGGGGCTAGCTACTTGCGTCGAAAGGATCCCGATTAACAAAACTATACGTCAAGGTATGGCTTGTGATGCCAGTGGCCAAGTTCATATAGATATCGGCAAATAGCGACTAACCGCGTGTATACCTTTGGATTGAGTTGAGTTGAAGGTGTGTACAGTTAGAACACAAAGTTCGGGCCTAAGATTGGATTTTAACATAGGTGTCGTGCTTCAGCACGAGATGTGGCGTCAAGTCTTGAGTTGTCGGCATATAAGTTGCTTAAGTTGTTTGAGTTTAAGTCAGGAAACCGCCGCAAGGCAAAGTTGGTTGCGTAACACTAACATTCACAAGTCTAGATTGGGTCAGTTGGTGGTCAAAGTAGCAAGGGCCGCTAGACGGCAAGGGCCGCAAGGCGGCGATATGGTTAAGTCTTACTGAATTGCGAGGCATGACCTCAGCGAAGGATTTGAAGCACGGTCACACGGAAATGGAGCTTCATCGCATAGTTACATCTCTGATTTTAAGCCGTAAGGTAAATACGACTCGATAGGTTAACGTTATTGGCACGAGAAGGGTCTTGAGGCAAGGTTTGAGTCGACATTGTTGTTGCAAGCACGGGATGGTCTAAAGACATAAAATAGCCAAGGCGTCGGTCCTAAAACTGATCCTAAGGCAAGACTAGAAAGACAATTGATAAAAAGGGACTATGTTGCACAAAGTAAAATAATGTGCGGGTTTTGTATGGGTGGGCGAGGAGCTCATTCCACCGTACAGTTGAGTACTGACACCCACATAGTTTTACATGTACAGGCACAGGTAGAAGCTCGTGGCGCGGAGCTCGCTTGGATGCGTCGAGGCACGGAGTTCCTTGGCGATTCGAAGCGTGCGACCGTATGGACTAAAGACTTATACGGGACATAATGTATGGATATCGCCTTCCAAAGCTTCCGCTGGATCAAGACTTGTAATTGAGAGAAGAGAGAGAGAGAGCTGAGTGACTTGTAATGTGAGCTTGAGTGAGCTTGAGAGAATTGTAATCTTGGCCTTGCGCCCTCAATGTAACCGTTGTTTCAATGTCAATAAAGAGCTTCTTTGTATAACTTGTGTTTTGTTCTTAATTTCCGCTACTATCATTCAATGTCTCTGCTTGGGACTTCTGTGCGATGACCCCGTCGCAGCAGCTGAAATCGGCTATTATGGAACCCGCCTTGCACGAGCAAAATCTAGGCTCGTGCGGCATCACGCCTTAGCGAGGACGATCACTCCTACGGGAGCGGGGCATGACACCAGGGCCACGTGGCATTTTTTGGATCTCGGGGGATTGTGTCAAAGATCTCCTTCACTTTTCTAGGGGTCTGTCATTATGACAGAGTCGTAATTACCTCTTTTGTGTCAGAGCTGTCACTTTTTCAGAGTTGTCAGCCGTCAAAGTAACTAATGCAGGAGGGGAGAACTATTTTGTAAGCCACGTGTCTTCTCTTCTGAGCCGCATGGGACGTCTTGAGCCGCATAATCCTTTGTGCCGCATGACTCTCTGAGCCGCATGGGCTTTCTGAGCCGTATGGATTTTTCTGGCCGCATGGATCTTTTTTTAGTATTTTTCATGCTTCTACAAGACCCCCTTCAAAGTTTTCAATTTGCAAAATTGAAATACTTTGAATAAGAAGCATGGCTGTGTGCAGGCTCATCTAGCCGCATAAGAGGTCTTGGCCGCATGGATGTTTCAGCCGCATGGATGGCTTAGCCACAGGGACTTTCGAGCCGCATAGCTTCTTGCTACGTGTGCAGATCTTTAATTGCCTCCAATTCATTTTAGCGCCGTCTTTAGGGGGAAATCCCAAGGGTTGGCTCATTAAATCTTTCGGATTTTATGCCCTGGATGAATCTCGAGGACGAAATCCGAGGAGTCGATTTTACCTTTTACGAGGCGGTTACTAGTCTACGTGTCTTCCTTCTCTCGTCCTCTTATAAATAAGAGGAGTTTGGAGAGAGAAATGACTTCTTTACTTTCTCTTTTTCTTCAAATCTTCTCCCTCCCGATCTTCATCTTTTTCTTCGATTAGCAAATGGCTTCCAAGAAGACTGTTGCAGCAAAGAAGGCAGGGTCTTCGTCGAAGGGCAAAACGGTTTCGACTGCGGCTGCTCCTCCATCGGTCGTCGTCCCCGCGGCTCACCCCGACGTTTGTCCTCCTATTGTTGGTAAGGACTTTGCATGAGTTAAAGAACCCTAAGTGCTATGGCTACGTCGCATGCTTTATGCACGAGCCTTCGTGAGCCGCATGCTTATCCTATGGCCGAGTTACGAGCCGCATAAGAATAACTACTGTGAGCGCACACGTACTTCGCCGACGAAGCCGCATAAGCGACGCTGAGCCGCATGGACTTTCACTGAACAGGGTCGCATAAGTGTTCTTCTGAGCTTGAGCCGCATGAGGCTTCGTTAAGTTGGAGCCGCATAAGGCTTCATCAAGTTGGAGCCGCATGGGTGTTTTCCTGAGCCACATGAGTCTTGGAAGCACCCAATCGGTTCTTTTCATCCATCTTTTTAACTTATCTTTTTCTGTCTTCTTTTCAGTGAATCTGCCGGTTAATGCTGCTGGAGAACTCCTGGTAGGTAGTGCCCAAGCTGCTTTGGGCTATAGGTACGACCATATTATTCAGCATATGATGGACCAGTTTCCGAGTGACGAACCTCCGGCTAGACTGAAGGCCATCAAGAACCAGCCCTTCCATTTCCTTAACGCTATGATGAACTCCCGGAAATTCGAAGGGGAATATTTGAAGCCTGCGTTCTTCTTTGGAGACGCCTTGACTGTGGAGAACAGCCATGTTCTGGAGGTGTCGGAGAACTGGAGTTTTGTCTCTAACGGGACGGCGATCCGTATTCCCCAAATGGAGCGACATTTCCTATTATCTTGGTTCAATATGCTCCCACTGGACCAGAAGATGGAAGAGACTTTAACTCCTACCCGAAGTGGGATGTTTATGGGAGACATCCATTATAACAACAGTCTGAAGTCAGTGACTGCAGGCAAGGTGCACACCAGCTGTTCTGTAATGGGATTGGTCCCAGGTACTTTCTTAAATGTGCTGGGCCCCAATTTCACATTTTCTACCGCCGACACTTTCATAAATCAACTCGCTCGGAAGGGCTCCTACCCCATTGGCCGGTTGATGCTCCCCAGTTGGATACATCCTATTCCTTCATGGACCAATCTGTCTATGTGGATTTTGCAAAAGTATGAGGCCTTTTTGTGTGAGATTGGCCTTTACTATGCTATCCGGGGCACCAGCCATGGCTTGCCCATAAACAAGAAGTTGTTCATGTCTCTGCTGGAGATGTATAACTGCCGTATGGGAACCTTCTATACACCCGTAGGGGAAATGGGGCTTGTGCTCCACGAAATGCACGCGGTCTCCAAGCTTCCTTGGGGGGACGAAGCTTTTGAGGTGTATACTCCTACGAATGAGGAGTTCGAAGATTTGGAAAGACGGCATCCAGGCTTCGTAGCTATTTACCAAGAGATATTGTGCCACTATAGCACATGTCATCAGATTGCCAGAAAGGATAACAACTCGGAAGGGAATGCTCCCCACACCAAGGATTGGGTGCACTATCTCTTCCCGACGGATGTCTCAGGTCGAGTTACTTCCTGTCGCCCTCGGTCCCGGGAGGCGGTTAAAGACTTGGTGTCGTCGGCTAAGAGGGTGGCCACCACCAGTGACAGATTCGGGAGTAAGACCGACTCTTTCGGTTATTTCTACCAGGATACCCAAGAGCTGTCAGAGAAGGCGCTCTTGGCAGGATTTTTGATGATATGGCTGCGAAATTGTGTAGTCTCTGGAGGAGCTAATTCTATCGAGAGAATCAGTCGTAACTTTATCCTTCCGGCTGTGAAGTTAGTTTTGCGAATCAGGCTAGCTCTCCTCCCGGCCATGGTGTGCAGCATACACCGTGGCCTTCGTACCTTCACATCCAAGGTCATTTCTCGCGACGTGACTAAGGATTTTGAATGAACTGAGTTGCCCTATCACTATTTGATGGGGTGGCTGTTGATGCATTATCCGTCTTTGATGAGACCGGGCTTTGAAGATGGTGTAACTGATGATGACGCGTTTGTCTTCCGCTATCGTGATGAGCCTTGGGAGTATGAGACCATACGGGCTTGTCGGATGGCATTGGCGAGGGCGGATATGTACCATATTTTCGTATCCGTCCCTCGCTTTACTGCTAAGGACATAAAGGCTGTACATCTTGACGGTATTGCGCCCCCTCAACTTATGGACGGCGAGATGCTCCTATGGCTGCGTAACATCCGCCTCGCACATCTGGTATACCGTAACCACAATACTATTTTTCTGGAGCCTTATCTGCCTAGCAGGTTTGCCCGACAGTTTGGATACAGCCAGCTTTGTCTAGACAGTCCCAGCTCCTGTCTGGGTTTTGAAGGTAGCCTTCTTGATGGTATCAGGGCTTGGCAATACTACGATACATTCCATACCCGTACCATTTTTTTGGTCCCTGCTATTAAGGCGTCAGTGGAGATCTTGTACATGGCGGCTTTGTACCATGTCATGGCGAACAAGCCCCCGGTCGGTTTTAACCCGGGGGCCAGTTTTATTGTTGGTACCGGCCTGGAGAAAGGATCCCAAGGGGCCAAGAAGAGAAAGAAAGTGCCAGATTTGGATTCTGCTGCTGAGGATGATGAAGCCAACGAGCATGATGGAGATGATTCTATCCTTCCGGTGGCAGACGTAGAGGTGGATTAGCCGCCTATTTTGTCAGATGAGATGTTGGGAGATCAGCCATCCGTTGCGCCTGGCCCTGCTCCAAAGCGTAGCTGGCAAGTTTCTTCTGTTGGCGGTATATCTCGTTCCCGGAAGCTGGTTGCAACCAGACATCGCCAGCTAACTATAAGAGAAAGCGGAGAAGAAGTTAACCCCGCGTCAGAGGTAACCAAGCCACTCCCGATTCCTCCTTTCTTCTTTCCTTCTACCTTCGATTTTAATCATCTTCTTTCCTTCTTGTAGGTGTCAGGAGAAGAAGAAGAGTCTCAAGATGCCGAGGTGGTGACCCGGGATGACGGGGACTTTAATGAACCTGTCCCTGAAATTGCTGAATTTCATCAAGATGACGTTGATCGCGTCATACTTCCCTCCGGGGTGGCTGGGATAGAAGAACCCGCTAAATCCAACTTGGAGGTTGCAGGTAAGGAGGTCATGTCAGCTACGCACGAGCTGCAGCCTCCATGTTCCTCCTCTGGTAAGATAAGTCGAATCTTAACCTGCGAGGAGGCCTATCTGCTATATGATCACATCCTTCGGGTCACGTCGATTGATCATTGTCATGGACATGTAGGTCCTGCCCCTCCCGTACCGAGGATGGACCTTGTTGAGCCAGACTCTGTCGAAGGGACATTGGCGAAGAAGGGAGTACCTCCTCCTTCTCGGCCCGTCTTGGTGGTCTTCTTGTGGGCTCGAGTTCGACAAGTCCGGTGATGGGACAATCGGGGCAGGAGAAAATGGTCTTCGCTTCTTTCTCTGCTCGGGCGGCCCAGAGAGTCGACCTTTCTGCCCTACCGAGTATCCAGGCTCTTCGGGTGGCGGAGAAAGAGTTGTCCGCTATCCGTGCGTCATTCTGCTCGGATTCTATCCCCTTAGCGGCAAGTTCTAGCATCACTTCTACGATTTTGCTGACCACGCTTCCTCTGACGTCGTCCTCTACAGAGGTCCTGGATGACGCGTTACAGGACGTGGTTGACAGCTTTCATCGTCAATTGAAGAGGGGAATAACGGCTGCTGTGGAAAGAGGGACCTCTTTCGTTTTGTCCCGGCAATGCGCCCAGGGTCAAATCGATATCCTTAAGACTCTTCTTGGGGGTGCAGGGCTGGCTGCGCTCTTGGAGGCGAAGTTGTTAGAGACTAAGCAACTGGTGGCCCAGCTGCAGGTGCTGCGGCAGGCTGATCTGTCTGCTGTTATAGACCGGGAGCGCGGTTCTCTCACCGCTATTATAGAGAAGACAAGGGCTGCTCGGGATAAAACCAAGCCGGCCGTACTGAAGGATCTTCGCGATCTGTCTGATCGATATGATCAATTGAGCCATGAGAGTGAAGATATCACGGTTCGAGAAGCGGCTGCCTCCCGTGGGATCGCTGACACGCAGGAGCATATCCTTGAGCTTCAGAGGAAGTTGACTTTCTTGGAGTCTGAACTTGAGGCCGCCCGTATTGACAGGGAGCTGATTATTCAGGAGGCTGACAGAGTCAATCAAGCTTCGACCGACCTGGAAACTGCCCTGAAGAAGTTGGAAGATGACTGGCAGGAGCTATGGGCTTGGATGATGAGGAGCGGTTATCCCAAGAGGCTGAGCGTCGAGCTAAACAGCGACTCGAACAGGAGGCCATCTCAGTGAAGAATTGTCTTTTGGAATTGTGTAATACCGAACTATAATCGGTATTTTCTTCTTTTGTTTCCTTTCTTTTTTTTTTTTTTGAGAGAGGGACGTGGTCCCAAAACATGTAATGCTTTTTTCTTCCTTTAAATAAAGAGTACTTTCGATTCTACCCTTCATTTGTATTGCTTGTTGTGCTTGTGGTATTGTGGTAGTATTTGCCCCGCATGGGGGACTTGTTTGTGGACCTGCTACCCATGGCATACCTTGGTTTTAGGTACGGGTAACAAGTTTGGTTGGGGATACCTAGAACCGTCATGGCAAAGTGGTCATGGATGCTCCTGGTATCGGGAAAAAGAATGCCATAGAGCAGCTGGGCTCCCGGGGAATGATGAGCGATGGTGGGCTTGTGCTAAGAAACTCAACAAAGGATATTTGTGGGCCTATTATCCTTGGCATACCCTGGCTTAGGATACAGATAATAGGATGAAAGGGAACCAACATATTTGCTCAGAGGTAATGAGGAAATGACAAGTATGAGGGTTTTACCGTGGAATCTTCCTACTCAGAGGTAATGAGGACATGGCAGGAGTGAATTCAACGGAGGCTATTTATGGTCAACAGAGGACATTTGTGGACCTATTATCCTTGTCGTACTTCGGTTGTGGGTACAGATAATAGGTTGAAAGAGAATCGACATACTTACTCAGAGGTAATGAGGACATGGCAAGTATGAAGGTTTCTTCGACGGAGCCTTCCCACTCAGAGGTAATGAGGACATGGCAGGAGTGGGCTCAATGAAGAGGGGGTACATAGAACGACTCAGAGGTAATGAGGACATGGAAGTTCTATGTAAGGGGTGATTTATTTTTGGCGAAAGTGGAACGACTCAGAGGTAATGAGGACATGGCCGTTTTGGAAATTTGTGGATCTGTTACCCTTTTTGTGCACTGGGAAGTGCGGGTAGTGGATCATGAGGGAGGAGCTCCTTCAGGAAGAAAGTTCAGAGGTATGATCATACATGACTTACTATCTGAAAGAGTGACCGGGATGTGAGTTCAGAGGCACCAGCGGGTACATGACTCGATAATTTAGAATATTGTGATGTATGAGTTCAGCAGCACCAGCGGGTACATGACTCGATGATCTGGGATGTTGTGGATGTGAGTTCAGCGGCACCAGCTGGTACATGACTCGATGATCTGGGATGTTGTGAGGGTGAGTTCAGAGGTACCAGCGAGTATATGACTCAAAAATCTGGAAAACGTGAAGATGCGAGTTCAGCGGCACCAGCGGGTACATGACTCGATGATCTGGAATGTCGTTCAGACATAATATTTCTTCAGGAACTTGCCGTTGACGGGTAACATGAGCAAGTCTCCATTTTGTTTTGTGAGGCGGTAAGCACCGTTGGAGAATACAGCCTTGATGATGAATGGGCCTTCCCACTTTGGCTGGAACTTGCCGGCGGTCTTGTGAGTCATGACCATCGGCCTCCGGACTGCCAGAACGAGATCGCCCACTTGGAATGTTCTGATTTTGACCTTCTTGTTGAAGGCTCCAGAGATGCGTGCTTGGTATAGCTCGATTCGTTGCTGAGCTAAGAGGCACTTTTCATCTAAGGCCTCTAATTCTTGCAGCCGACGACGGTAGTTATCATCTATCGTCAGTTGGTAAGTAAGAGAGATGCGGAGGGAGGGTATTTGAGTCTCCAATGGGAGAACTGCCTCACTTCCGTACACCAGGGAGAATGGCGTATTCCCTGTGGCCGTTCGGACTGTGGTACGGTATGCCCATAAGCATTCACCAAGCTTCTCGTTCCAGTCGCGTTTATTGGAGGATACGAACTTTTTGAGCAACTTGATGATGGTTTTGTTGAATGCTTCTGCCAATCCATTTGCTGCTGGATTGTATGGTGTCGAAGCAATATTCTGAATTTTGTGCTTGTCGCAAAACCGATAGAAGGCGTGGCTTGCAAACTGCGGACCATTATCGTGGATGATCCTTCGGGGCAGTCTAAAGCGATAGATGATGTGATGCTTAAGGAAGCTGATCACGTTTGAAGTCTTCACTTCTGCAAGTGGGACAGCTTCCGCCTATTTGGAGAAGTAATCCATGATCGCGAGTATGAAGCGATGTCCTCGGGAGGAAGGTGGAGTGATTGGACCAATGATATCCATCCCCCATGCTTCGAATGGCCAGGATATCACTGTCGGATGTAGAAATTTGAATGGTTGGTCGATGAAGTCCGCGTGGACTTGGCAGGCTTTGGATTTTCTTGCATAGTCTATCATATCCGCTACCAACGTGGGCCAGTAGTAGCCCATTCGGCGGAGACGGTCCTATAATTTTGGGCCAGGCTGATGGGCCCCGCAGATACCGTCATGAGCTTCGCGTATGGCTTCTTTAGCTTCTGCGTTTGACAGACACCGAAGTAATAACCCATCGTAGGATCGCCGATACAGCATTTTCGTCTCTGTATCGTAGAAGAATCTGAGAGAACGCCGTCTGATGGAGGTGGCTTCCTTTGGGTTTTCGGGCAGGATGTCGTAGACGACGAAGTCAATGAATGGCTGTCTCCAGTCTGGGACATCGTCAATCGTCTGGGCGGAATAACTCGCCATAAACTGAACGTTGTTCTTGGGACAGACCAGTTCGTGGCCTATCACATCCACCGATTGATGAGCATTATTTGGCACTGCTAGGGAAGCGGCAAGGCCAGCTAGGGCATCGGCTTCGATATTTCGGAGTCTGGGAACATGTTCAATGAAGAACCCCTCGAATGATGAGATGATGTTGATCGTTATTTGATGATAGGGGATCATGTCTTCGTGGCGAACCTCGTATGAGCCCCGAATCTGATTGACGATTAACTGAGAATCGCCGTATGCTTCAAGATATTCTACCCCCAGCTCTTTTGCAAGTTGGAGGCCAATGACCAAAGCGTTGTACTCGACCACATTGTTAGAACAGGGTTCTGTGAGAGAGTAAGTGCGATTGATCACCAATCCGGAAGGAGAAACCAGCACCACCCCGACTCCGACAATAATGTTGCCCTTGGGTCCAGTTCTTGAGGCACCGTCGAAGAACATCCGCCATATATCATCGTGAGAAGTTGCATGCGAGTCGACGACCTCATCTGGGATTTCTTCATATATTCTGGATGACTCCGAGCCCGGGTGGGCTGCCAAAAAGTCTGCCAGGGCTTGACCTTTGACAGCCTTCTGCTGGACGAAGATCATATGATAAGGGGACAGCAATATTGCCCATGTAGCGAGGCGGGAGCTGAGGGACCCTGGTTTCGTCATGAGGACCCTGAGAGGGTTGACTCGTGTTAACACGTGTATGGTTTGTCCAGTAACATAGTACCGCGTCTTCTGAATGGCGAACACCAGGGCGAGGCATTCCTTCTCCACAGCAGTGTATCGGTGCTCTGGCCCAATCATCATTCGACTGAGGTAATATATGGCCTGTTCATGGCCTGCATCATTGTTTTGTGCCAGCAGAGCACCGAGGGAATGCTCCATTGCTCGTACGTAGAGCAGGAATAGTTTTCCAGCAACCGGAGCTACCAGGACTGGAGGGTTCGACAAATATCTTTGATGCTGTCGAAGGCACGCTGACATTCTTCATCCCATACGAATGAGACGCCTTTCTTCATGAGATGGGTGAATGGTCGACATCGTCCGGAGAGATTAGAAATGAACCTCCTGATGTAAGCTAGCCTCCCTTGGAGTCCTCTGAGTTCGCGAAGATTTCTCGGGAGACCCATCTCCATAATTACCTTTGTCTTTTCAGGGTCTACATGGATACCTTGGGCGGTGATGATGAAATCCAAGAACTTCCCGCTGGATACGCCCAGGAAGGACTTTGTAGGATTTATTTTCAAATTGTGCGCTCGTATCAGATCGAATACCGTCCTCAGATCCTGCAGATGGTCTCCCTTACAGCGACTCTTGACGGCGATGTCACCAACGTAGCACTCTACTGTCTTGCGCAAGTGTTCTCTGAAGATGATACTCATGGCTCTTTGATATGTGGTGTCAGCATTCTTTAAACCGAAGGGCATGACTGTGTAGCAGTACGTGCCGATCGGTGTTCGGAATGATGTGTGCTTTTCGTCGTCGGAAGACATCTTGATCTGGTTGTACCCCGAGAAACCATCCATGAATGACATACATTCGAAGCCGCATGTGTTGTCAATCATGATGTCTGTGATAGGGAGGGGGAATTCATCTTTGGGACATGCCTCGTTCAGATTACGGAAGTCGATGCAGATTCGAATCTTCCTGTTCTTCTTGAGGACCGGAACAATGTTGGCGACCCAGTCAGGATGTTGCTCCTCACGAATGAAGCCGCTGGCTATTAGTTTGTTGACTTCGGCTTCGATCGCATCTATGATGCCTGGGCGGAAGCGTCGCTGTTGTTGCTTGACCGGCTTTGCATCGGGCCGAATGTTGAGTTTGTGGATAGCAATATCGAGATCTAACCTCGGCATGTCTTCATAGCTCCACGCGAACACGTCAATATATTCTTTGACAAGTTCCAGCAGTGATTCTCGCTCTTCGTCTGTTAGGCCTTTACTGACGAAGATTGGTTTTGGAGAAGATTCGCTACCAAGATCCACTTGTATAACCTCATCTTCCGTAGGGGGTTCTCTTAGTTTGAACCACTTTTCCCATTGTGCATCCAACTGTTGGGCCCACGGCTCTAGCTCGAAGATTTCAGGCATGTCCTCATCTTCTTCATAAGCGTCGGCGAATGCCATGTTGACTGACAGGACTTGTCTGAATATGTCTCCAATGCTGGTATCCGAGTTAGAAGTTGGTGACTCGGTTGAATATGACTGCCAGTCACATTCTTCATCTGAACTCTCAGGGGTCGTCGTGGGTGTTACATACCCTAATCCACATCGAGTTTTGCTATAGTAGTCCCGTGGTTAGCCAGCCGGGACCGGTGGCTTCAAAGGTAATCGTCGCCCGGTGCCGTAGTTCAAGCCTGGCGTAGTCTCCAGATCATATCCCTGTTTTTGCATGAGATATTTGGATTGGAGGCTATAAAGATACAGAGGCAGTCTCCCGGCATCTGATTCGAGGTCGACTTCTTCTATGGTGAAGGGATACGGATCGTCCTTCCGGCCGAAGATGATTGGATGATCCCCTCCCTCGATTATGCGGTAAGCGTCTTCCACTAGAATAAGCTGGATTGCGGTGTGCACATTTGTCACCTGTGTGTGTAGGTGAGTGCCTATACCATGTTCCATAGCATACATTGTATATAGCTTATTGAGCTCGAGGTAGTTCAAAGATAGCCCTTTATTGATGAAGTAAGGTATCTTTTCTAGGGGAATTATATCATCTGCGGAGGGAACATCAGTGTGGGCAGCCACATACTTGGCTAGCTCCGATTCCTTTTCGGCTACCCCCTGTATAAACGAAGACTGAGAGGACGACCTGGGCAGCTTGATCGTCAGAGGTTCAGTTGGTAGAGCGGAGCGTGGAGTTGTTGGCAGGCTAGCGACCCCCAGCTTGATGCTTGATGCTGGGCGGGGAGTGGTTGGTTCGCTAGAAGTCCCAGACCTTGCATCGGGATGATGACTCTTCTTGGGAAGACGTACCGTCATTGGCTTATCGGAGGGATTGAGCTTCTCCGTTTGCGGTTGGCCGACTCTCAGCAACCTGATTGTCAGTGGCTCCGCTGTGAGTCTTAGCACTTGGCCAGACCTTGGCAGCCGAATTATCATCTGCTCTTCTTGCGCCGAGAGGCTGATTACGTCCTTACGCAGAGTGGCTGTAAGGGGTACGGACTTGCCAGGTTTGCGAGCTTGGAGGTGGATCGTCAGAGGTTCTTCTGATCCTGTGGCTGTCTCGGTACGAGCTTACACATCTCCTTCACCAAGGTGCTTCTTCGACTTTTCATATAGGCAGGAGTCTGAGTAGTAGGATTCGACCCCTTTGAAGGGATCGATGTCGGCAAATTCTGTCCTCAAGAAGCTATATTTATCGACGTACTTGAAGCACTGGTGTAGCGTAGAAGGCACGATCATATAATCGTGTATCCAAGGGCGTCCCAAGAGGATATTGTAAGAAGTGTCTGCATCCATGACATAACAGGTGACTTCCGACTGGAGATCGCCAATTTGACACTTCAGACGAATCTTCCCAATTAGGTAGCTCCTGCCCGAATTAAAACCGCTGATGGCGGTGCTTGTAGGCGTCAGGCGATGCATCGGAATACGAAGATGATGTAGCAGACCCTTCGAAATGATGCTTATGGAAGACCCAGGATCAATGTGCATTCGGTCCACCTTCACGTCCCTGATGTATCCTATATAGTACAACGGACGATCATGCAGATTGGTCTTGATGAGCATGTCTTGTGGAGTGAAGAAAATATCGGGCATCGCTCCTGTACAAGCGCTGTCTTAGAGATCTGCAGGCGGGTTTTCTCCCGTGAGGTTGACCTGAGCCAGGCACGCGTCGGCATTTTGGAGTGTATCGCTCAAAGCCACGCGAACATCTTTTGAGAGTCTCAGAAGCTCGTATAATGATAACTTGGCCGGTATGTTGGCCAATTGCGCCAAGATGTCGAAGTTGTAGGGCTTTTCCAGCCCCTGAGGTGCCTCTTTTCGGAGGGATTTGTTGAAGCGATTCTCCTTCGGCCTAGGCTTGTCGGTCGTCGGAGGCTGAGCCGGTCCCGGAGCGTCAGTTGTAGCGGGCTGATGATCTTCAGTTGAGTTATCAGCCACAGGTTGGGACTGTGCCCCAAACCGGGTAACGACAGGTGTAGCTTCTTCGATATCTGCCGAGATTATGCGGCAGGACCTGACTTTTCCACTCTTCTTGCGAATGGACGATGGCGTGGGCTGAGTTACTTCTGATACCAGGTTTGGATGGACCCACATAATCTCCCCTCGTGATGTGGTGAGGGGCACTAGCCCAGCAGCCTGATCTCGGGGAGGTGGAAGATTAGCAACCTCCATTGTCGCCAGTGGGATGGGTACCACACCGTCTTGAGCTTCGGTTGGAGGAAAGCTGCCAAACTGTACGGACACCATGTTGGCTGCCACGGTCACCTCTTCGAAATCGATGGCCAGAGCGTTCGAATCGATGAGATTTTGGATGTACCGTTTTAGTTGGTAGCAGTCGTGTGTGGCATGGTGGACGTAGCGGTGGTAATGGCAGTACTTTGGATTCTCCATGTCTGCCGGCCGAGGTTCCTGTCTTGGTGGAGGAAGCTGAATTCTGTCTCCTTGTATGAGCATGTCCAAGATGGGCTTGACGTGACCGTCTTCGAAGGAGTAAGTGATTTGCGGCCATTGTTTGTCTGCCGGTCTTGACTCAGGTTTCTGGGCTGTGTCGGCCACCATAGCCTGCTTACCCCTGCTGTCCCGATTGTTGGAGGGGCTACCCCCATTGTCGTTGTTGGTGTTGGGACGCTTGCCCTTGTTCTTTCCGTCTGAGATGTGCAATCCCAGTTGGCGAGCCTTCTTCAACCATTCTTCGGCGCTAGTGGCACTGATGATGAACGTCTTCCAGTCCTTGAATTGACTTTTGCCCATCCAGAGACTGATTGTTAGGAGCAATCTCTTTTGGCAAATTTCAATTAGGAAGGAATCCGGATTTCCAGACGGCAGCTTCATTGCGGTTTGGCGAAACCGCTCAATATAGTTCCTTGTCAGCTCTTTCTCCCCTTGGACGACGTCCATGAGGGTGGACATTGTGATGTCCTGCCCTACTTCGTAGAACCTCTCCAAGAACATGCGCTTGAAGTCGACGAAGGAATGGATGCAGTTGTCTGGCAGGTTGCGATACCAGTCGAAGGCGACTCCTTCCGATGCCCCGATGAATAATCGTGTGAGGATGGCATCATCATGGGGCAGATGGTCGGTGGTGACCTCGAAGTAAGTAATGTACCGACTTGCTGAGGTCTTTCCATTATAAGGATTGATATTGAACGGCTTATATCTTGGTGGGAATTGAACATCCCTCCAGGCAGCAGGGTACGGTTGCCGTATTCTGAGGTCTTGGGAATTTTCTCGAGCGTGAAACATGGCTCGGAGCTCCTGGACCTCTCTTCTCGCTTCGCGGGCTTCATCTACGGCGGTGGGGGCCGTTCCTTCAGGAGGATTGTTGTCCGGGTTCGGTGTCGCTGAATTCGAGTTCGCATTGACCGCAGGACCCGTGCTTGTTTGGCCAGGCGTTCCGCCTTGCAGAGTTGGAAGAGCCGTTTTGATCTCGTCTACAGATTTAACCAAGGCAAGCAGTATGGCCTCCAGAGTGTCGATGCGTTGGCGCTCACTGGAACCACCTTGGTTGCTGTCCGTCTTGAATACCGTCCTTACGTGAGAGGAGATGGACGGAGCGGTGGAGGAACCGCCCTCCGAATCATACCCCTGTAGTGAGAAGTCGTCGGGATATGTGGGAATGTTCTCCTCTGGTTCGGACTCGGAAGGAACAGTACCCCCAATCTCCGAGTTTGCCTCATCTTGGGAGTTGTGAATGTCCTCGGGGACGTCGGGGTTTGTTGTATCTGATGGGAGAGTTGTTTTCCCTGGCTCGTCTTCTTGGAACATCGGATTGTCGTGGAGGTTCGGAGGAGTACTACCCCCAGTCCCAGCAACCCCGAGTGTTGTAGATGACGAATCTCCCATTGTACTTAGAACGGGTACCTTGGAAAACTCCGGTGGTGGGCACCCGCTTAGACGAGAGTCTCTTAGTCATAGTGGTTGAAATCCTTGGGCTAGGAACATTCGTCTTCTTCCCTTTTCCATCGGCGGGGACTTTCTGAGCAGAGTTGCAGGAGACGACGGAAGGCGTCTCGTCTTCCGAGCTTGATCGTTGCAGTCTTTGGAAGACGTATTGCCGGCCCTCTTGTACTGTTGCATTGCTGCAACAGCAGTTGACGATGACTTGGGTGCAGTGACGTCCGTGGGAGGACTTTTTGCACCCTAGGGCACCTTCTCTTTCCTTGCGTTTGTGGAGGATGGCCTCACGCAAGTCAGACGGGTCCGGATCGACCATGTTTGCTTCCTGGATTTTGGGAGACTTTTGGAAACCTCTCTGTCCGTTTGCCGCCGGGGGCTGGACTCGAGTGGTTCTGTACAACTTCCCATCAGAGGCCCGCATAACAGCACACGGGATGCTCGGATGGTCAGAAGTCGGATCAACGGACCAAGCTTGCCAAGCTCGTGCTGCCCTAGACTTCTTCACTCTAGTGCATGAGGGCACATAGTATGAAGAGTCGAAGTGGTGCTGGAGAGAATCAGACATATCTTCTTGGGAGCACAGGAGATCAGGACCGTAGGTGAGGCGGTCGAAGACAGAACCTCGTGGAGTAGACGTCATGCGGCTGGAATCACCAATCCTCATGCGGCTGGCAGTCGTAGCCGCATGGGTCTTCTCCATGCGACTGGAAACTCTGGCCGCATGAGTGTTCTCCATGCGGCTGGAAATCCTAGCCGCAAGAGTACTATGCATTTGGCTAGCAGTTTTAGCCGTATGGTCATCATTCATGCGGCTGGCCATCTTGGCCGCATGAGTCTTCGCTTTGCGGCTAGTGCCATTGTTCGGTTTCTTCCTGGAGCCCATAGAATCGCTCTTTGCCCCTGCAAGTCCAGCATCGTAGTGCTTTTCTCTACCGAACTTGGGGACATCAGAGTCTTCTATGGCTCGAAGTGGAGCCGTACGAGAGTCGCCTTCCCCGTCTTGGGTAGCAGAGAGTACTCCATCGAGGGACTGGGGAGGAGCAAATAATTTTGGCCTCCATTCTTTGCGAGCCTTCTTTGTGTGGGTGCGCTTCTGGACCGGGCCAGCGCTTCCTTCGGAGAGCATTTCTTCGAACGCCTGTTGGTCGAAGTGGACGACCATCTTCTGTTGTGTGGAGCCAAGTTTGGCTGCATCCGATTGCGTCACCAACTCCTCAGCCGTGGAGAAGTTTATCTCCAACAGAGTCGCCATCGTGTTTGCCATGAAATATAAAAGAGCAGAACAATTATCGGAGGATTGGACTTTTACTTCACGTTACAAGCTCGCTTGTACAAAGAAAGCCTAGGGACAAAAACCTAGGTACAACAGTCTAAGTACAATTGTTTATTTTAGATTCTGGGGGTGACGATATAGGCTCGGGAAAGCGACGGCCGCTCTGCCTTACTTCTTGGACGATCGGTATGCAGCCTTGGCTCCGGAAGATTGCTTGGTGTTGAAGAAATGCTCTCTTTGCTCTCTCTCTGCTCTTTTTCTCCAAGTCTTCTAATGCTCTCTGATCTCGAAAAAGGGTCCTCTGGCAAGGGAATGGCACCTCGCTATTTATAAGAAGGGGAATGCAATCATTAGGGTTTACAGTGATTGTCCCTTAGAGTGGCGGCGACCTGTTGATTGATTAATCTGGGCCATTAATCTTGAGTGTGATGAATCTGGGCCACTTAATGTAGATTATACCAAATCCTATCAGTAATTAATGCTGATTGGAATGAATCCTCGTGATGATGATTTGCTGATGTCTGCAAATCTGCATGAATAAGTTTAATTCATTCTCCTGCCACGTGTCCCAGATTATTGGGATTTGACCCAATCTTTGATTGCAGTAAATCTGGGAAATTGATTGGCTTTATGCCACATGTCCTGGGAGTCGCTATGAGGATTGAGCCGCATAAGGATTGAGCCGCATAAAGATGGAGCCGTATAAGACTGGCCACATGTCGGGTCTGCTTGGGGAGTGCCCCCCCGAACCTTCGAACCATATGATAATTTGGGCCGCATAATGTGTAGTGAGCCGCATGGAGATGATCCTTGCGAGCCGCATGGGGGGCCTCTGCTTGAGCCGCATGAGACTATTTCGGCCTGAGCCGCATAGGACAACTTCATTCTGAACCGCATGGGGAGTCTTCGCTTGAGCCGCATACGAACATCCACGTGCCAGGGCCACGCGGTATTTTCTGGATCTCGGGGGATTGTAACAGAGATCTCCTTCGCTTCCCTAGGGGTCTGTCATTATGACAGAGTCATAATTACCTCTTTTGTGTCAGGGCTGTCATTTTTTCAGAGTTGTCAGCCGTCAAAGTAATTAATACAGAAGGGGAGAACTATTTTGCAAGCCACGTGTCTTCTCTTCTGAGCCGCATGGGACATCTTGAGCCGCATAGTCCTTTGTGCCGCATGACTCTCTGAGCCGCATGGGCTTTCTGAGCCGCATGGATTTTCCTGGCCGCATGGATCTTTCTTTAGTATTTTTCATGCTTCTACACTTACATATATATATATGATACACTATATATATACATAATACTCTATATATATACCATATATTGAGAGAGAGAGTGAAATATATATATATACCATATATCAAGAGAGAGTGAAATATATATATATACCATATATCAAGAGAGAGTGAAATATATATATATAGCATATATCAAGAGAGAGAGTGAAATGAGAGGGGTAGTGGTGTGTGTGTGTAACAGTGAGAGGGGGTTTCCTATTCTCAGAAATCTGAGAATGGGCACAAACACACACACACATTACATATATATATATACACACACACACCTATACATACCTATATATACATATATATACACTCACATACACATACTCATATACCCACACACTCATATACATATATACATACATATACAGTGTATATATACATAAATACGCATATATATATATCAATCAAAAATCGATTTGAAATTGGATTTTAAAAACTGGAAAACACAGGAAATGTTTATGTATCAGAAATTTAGAGAAAATTAGAAAATGTGATTCGAAAATAATTAAAATGCAAAGTTAAAGGTTGGTAATCATGCCCCCATATGTATACATGTCGTAGAGGTCCCTAGGAGTCCACCACGACACGACACAACGTGTCCAAGTGTCAAAAACCCAAATCGGGTAAGTGTGTGCAGTGACAGTGTCGTGCAGAGGTGCACACGAGTGTAGGACACGACACAAGTGTCCATAGGTCTCGTGCACACGTGTGTAGGTTCGCCTAGGGTTGGTCTAGGTGTTCTAGTGTCTGTCTCGTGTCCACGTGTCACCAGGACACAGCACGAACACCGTATCAGTCGAGAAAACTCGACTGATACACACTGTTTTGTGCCGCATCGTGCAGTGGTTCTCGCATCTCGTGGACACGACACGAGCCACGTGGGATCTCGTGGTCATGCCCACGTGTAGCCCACATGTTGGGCTACACACTCGTGCAAACACGAGGTGTCCTAGTGTCGTGTCCGTGCGACACGACGCGCGCGAAGTCGGCTCTGTGCGTGTGTGCACTGTCAGTGGATGACCAGTGCACGTGTCTTCGTGTCCTCGATACGACACGAGGTGTCGTAAAATTTTGGGGAAGTGTGCGCAGACACTGCCCTCGTGTCCACACCAATTTTCACGTGTCCAAGTAATGTGTGCATTGTTAGGGTTATATACTAAAAGCATCACTTTTGTAGTAACCTTATTTCCTTAAATTTTGAATGAGAAACATATGGGCAAATGTTTGCATATTGTATTTGTTGCATGTGTTAATGCAAATGTCTGATATTCTATATTGTAGATAATATGGTGTGTGGTATCACACAGAAGATCATATTATCAGTTTCCTATGGAGTATATAAATAGTTCACAACCTAGATGGACTTGGACAATCTATTGGAAAGGTTGTAGTGTAATCTGGTATTAGTCTATCTTGATTATAGGTTTACACTAGTACACTTTGTGTGTATTGAACATGACCACTTGAGGTTGTTCGCTTTGTACTGACTACATAAGAGAACAAACACCTCTGTTATTATGGATGCTTATACTCTTAATTCGGATATAATAACGGACATGTATATGCAGTGTGCATTACTTTGACTCGTAAAAGAGTGAGATTCATTATGGATCAACAACCTCTATGAATTGGGTAATAACATTGTATGTATGATGGGCTGTTGATTATAAATGGAATCCATGTCCCGATACATCGGGTTGATGATGTCCTTTTAAGGAGCTCATAAGGATTGTCATGTAAACCCTGCAGGTGGATTATATCCGACATGACAAATAAAGTTGAGCGGTACTACTTAAGGATAAAAGATGTCGAATCAATATAGTTGTCAGTAACTTAATTTGATCGACGGACATACGATATCTTAACATGGGGAGACAAACGAGCATATAATAAAAGGAGCCCACAAACATAATTTGGGATTAGGGAGGTAGTGCAACAATAGCTCATTAGTGGACCGAGCTATTGTTAATGGGCCTGGATTGTGTGTTCGGGCTGAACACGGGATATCCAGATCCGTTAGGAGGCCTAACCCTAATTTCTCCTCATGGTCCATGCCGTAGCCTATATATATCCTCTATTCTCTGGCCGCCAGATTACTTATCAGAAATCTAAAATTTTCTCTAAATTCATGATTCACGTAAGGAGAGAAAGACAGTGCTGCCAATGAGAAGAAAAGGTTGGGAGATCGTCGCCCACATGACGTCCAACTCGAAGAAGGAATACGTGCAGAAGATCTTGGGGTCGTCCGCTCGAGATTGTCAGGAATTACTTGTCTCATTTCTGCCGCAGGTAAAATTTGTGAACCCTAGTTTCCGCCTATGAAGGGTTAGAACACGTATTAGATCTGTTTAACTTTCTCTCAATACGCACACCAAAGGAAGGGTCCTGGGAATCCCCAGTTCCATCAATTGGTATCAGGGCCACTTTGGATCTACGTATTGATTGATACGTCCATGTTGTCCAATAAAATCTGCGCTATGTAATAGTCGGTAGATGTAGATCTGTTCTAACTCGGTTTTGCAGGCATCTTAGATCCAACTATTATGGTCCAATACATGTTTTTTTTATTGTGTTGTTTAAACCACGGATATGTCGTGGATGTTGTTGTTGCTGTGGATGTAATTAAAATCACGAAGGTTGATCGTGCTTATTAATTTAATTTTTCAATCTAGATTATGTGTGAACTCCTTCGGGAGGCATATGATTGATGTAATTTTAATTATTTTTGATCAATCGTGATGGCGGTGGGGGCTGTTTCTGACGACGGGCGAGATGCTTGTTTTAAGCAATCCAGAGACAGACAGATGATTTTCTATGAAGGAATCGACAGCCAGATTTTGGATTCGGATAGTTGAGGACGGAGCAGCAAAGATGACCATAATAGTTGGATATTTTCTCTTATTTTTGTCATTTTGCTTTTTCTGATTATGCATGTTTATTATTATTTGGTTGTTTTTTTTGAAAAACCAAGCCTACATTAATAATGGACAACATGGACATAATATCAACTAGTAGAAAAATCCTCATTGTTAAATAACTAAGTGGGAGAGGATTTTTATTTAGTATAAATCCTATGGTCTCCATTACTGGTTTGTAGGTGATGTAATTATACTTGCGTGTTGGCTTTAGTGCTTTCCTCTATATCGGATGAGTATAATTATGGATCACCAGTACAAACTTCCTTAGGGATAATTGTAGAAAGTTACCTAGTATGTGTTCACTTCTCCATCTGAAGGAACTCATTACAAGGTAATGGACTTAGTATTAAGTAATGGTATACACTTAGATACAAATAATGGTATCCTCCCCATCGGAGTCACTGCTATTATTTGTATGACCAGAGCAAGACCAGCATATTAATTTTATTTGTCATAAAGTTATATTGACATGATAGTAAAATTAATAAGAAAAATCTACTTGAACAAAGTTGAATTTGTATACGTCCACACTATCGTGGCATGCTAAATTCATGGTGTTTAAGGTGTTGGTGAATTTTTATTATTGTTTTGAGGGAATCAATATTTAGTTAATTCAAAAAGTTTTTTTTTGCCCTACATAATTTTATTTATATGATTCTCAGGATTTCAAAAATGGGTTCTTTCAGTCCACTTATGGTGATTCTTAAAGAAAACAAACTTACTGGAACTAATTATATTGACTGGAAACGTAATTTGGACATTGTTCTGACTGCTGAGGAGTACAAATATGTACTTGTTAAGGAATGCCCACCTAAGCCTGATGCTAACTCTGATGAAGAGGTCAAGGAGGCTTATAAGAAGTGGAAAAAGGCAGATGAGATGGCACGGTGTTACATTCTGGCATCTATGTCAAATGTACTGCAACATCAGCATCAGGCCATAGCCACAGCTTATAACATGATGTATAACCTCAAAGAACTCTTCGGACATCAGAGTAGAGCAGCTAGGCAGTTTACTATGAAATGTTTGATGAATACAAAAATGGCTGAGGGTACACCAATAAGGGATCATGTTCTCAAGATGATGGGTCATCTGAATGAGATAGAGATCCTTGGAGCTGAAATCGATGGAGAAACCCAGGTCGATATCATTCTCGGGACTCTGCCTAAAAGTTGACAATTTCTGCCTTAATTACAACATGAACAAAAGGTTGTATAGTTTGGCAGAACTTGCAAAAGAGCTACAGGATGCTGAATCTCTCTTTAGGCAGAGTGGTCATGTTTTTGTTTCTGAAAAGGCTTCTACTTTTAAGCCAAAAGGCGGTAAGAAGAAGAATAACATTCAGAAACAGGCAAACTCAGCAAAGAAGGGCATGGGACCTCAAGGCGCGGTGAAAAAGTCGAAAGGCAAATGTTTCAAGTACAAAGGGTCAGGACATTGGAAGACTGATTGTCCACTTCTCAAACAAGGGAACAAAGAAGGTATATCTCATTTACTAGTAGTTGAAACATGTTTAGCGGTGTTATCTACCGGCACCTGGTGTGTAGATACATGAGCCACTAATCATGTCGGCAATACATTGCAGGGGTTCCAGGAAACCAGATGGCTCAGTGATGGAGAGATATGCTTGTTCATGGGTGATGCTACAAAAGTATCGGTCGTTGCATTAGGAGATGTTACTTTATCTTTTGGTAGAAATAAGTCTTTGACATTGAGAGATTGTCTTTATGCACCTTCGCTTAGAAGGAATTTAGTTTCTGTTTCTATGTTAGTTAAGGATGGATATTCAGTTTATTTTAATGATAATATTGTTATTAGAAAGAATAAATATTTTATCTGTTCTGGTGCATTGGTTGATAATTTGTATGTCATTAATCCTATTTCGCCCACAATGCAACTTATGGAAATGAATAATATGTCATCTAACTTAAATAAGAGAAAAGAACCTTCTTGTATGAACCAAACATATCTTTGGCACTTACGATTTGGGCATATTAACCTAAGAAGGATTCAAAGACTGGTTGAAGATGGACCTTTGAGTTCATTGGAAGTGGAGGCACTACCAGTCTTTGAATCCTGCTTGGAAGGTAAAATGACCAAAAGGCCTTTTACGGCAAAGGGGTATAGGGCCAAAGATGTGTTGGAATTGGTTCATTCTGATTGGTGTAGACCCATGACTATCCAAGCTAGAGGTGGCTTTGAATATTTTGTCACATTTATTGACGATTATTCAAGGTATGGATACATTTATTTGATGCGCCGTAAGTCTGAGTGCTTTGAGAAATTCAAAAAGTACAAGGCTGAAACGGAGAAACGTCATGGAAAATGTATCAAGTCATTACGATCAGATCGTGGTGGCGAGTACCTCTTTGGAGAGTTTAGGGATTATTTATCAGAGGCTGGGATTGCATCCCAATTGACTGCACCTGGAACGCCCCAACAGAATGGTGTAGCCGAAAGAAGGAATAGAACTCTTATGGAGATGGTTAGATCAATGATGAGTTATTCGAATTTGCCAGATTCTTTTTGGGGATATGCCTTAGAGAATGCGGCTTATATTTTGAACTTGGTTCCTTCTAAGTCAGTACCTCTTATTCCCACAGAGCTGTGGATTGGGCGTAAGCCTAGTCTAAAACATGTTCATATTTGGGGTAGTCCAGCACATGTGCTGATTGGGAAAGCAGATAAGTTGGAATCTCGTACAGAATACGCTTGTTTGTAGGCTATCCAAGAGGAACGAAAGGAGGTTTATTTTATAGTCCTAAGGATCAGAAGGTCATTGTTAGCACCAATGCCCGATTCTTAGAGGAAGACTATGTGATGAACCATAAACCCACAAGTAGAGTTGTTCTAGAAGAACTGAGACGTGAGACACCAAGTACTTCAGTACCAACAGTACAAGAGGATAAACCACAAATAACTGTACAACGTGTCACAAATGTTACACCATAATCGATAGTGCCTCGTCGTAGTGGGAGGGTTGTGATACAACCTGATAGATATATGTTCTTGGGAGAGTCGTCAGACTTCATCCCTAAGGAACAAGATTATGATCCCTGTACCTACAATGAAGCACTCCAAGATAAAGATGCAGAGTCTTGGCAAAAAGCAATGGTATCTGAAATAGAATCTATGGATTCTAATCAGGTCTGGGAGCTTGTAGAACCACCCGTTGGTATAAAAGCCATTGGATGCAAGTGGGTCTATAAGAGAAAAAGAGGATCAGACGGTAAGGTTGAAACCTTTAAATCTCAGCTTGTAGCAAAAGGTTTTACTCAAAGAGAGGGTATCGATTATGAGGAAACCTTTTCTCCTGTAGCCATGCTTAAGTCTATTCGGATTCTTTTATCCATTGTAGCTCATATCGATTATGAGATTTGGCAAATGGATGTCAAGACAGCTTTCCTTAATGGAAGTCTTGAGGAAGACATCTATATGAAGCAACCAGACGGGTTCATTGAAAAGGGCCATGAGCATTTTATTTGTAAGCTCAAAAAGTCCATTTATGGACTTAAGCAAGCTTCCAGATCTTGGAACATATGTTTTGATCAGGTGATAAAATCCTATAGATTTGATCAATGTCAGGATGAATCATGTGTATACAGAAAGTGTGACGGAAACGTGGTGGTGTTCCTAGTACTTTATGTGGATGACATCTTGCTCATTGGAAACAATGTAAAGGTATTATCTGATGTAAGGGTATGGTTATCCAAACAGTTTGATATGAAGGACTTGGGAGAAGTAGGCCACATCCTTGGGATCAAAGTTCTACGAGATCGCAAGAAAAAGATGTTGGGCTTATCCCAAGCTTCCTATATCGATACTGTACTAACTCGTTTTAGTATGCAAAATTCTAAGAAAGGTTTCTTACCTTTTAGACATGGAATTGCTCTATCAAAGGAGCAGTGTCCGAGGACACCTAAAGAGATAGAGAACATAAAGGCAGTTCCTTATGCTTCAGCAGTAGGAAGCTTAATGTATGCAATGCTATGTACGAGACCAGACATCTACTTTGCCGTAGGCATGGTCAGCAGATATCAGTCTAACCAAGGACAAGAGCACTGGACTGCCGTAAAGCATATTTTGAAGTACATGAAAAGGACTAAAGAGTATATGCTAGTTTACCAGGCAGATAGTTTAGTTCCCTTGGGGTATACAGACTCAGATTTTCAGCCAGATAGGGATTCCAGGAAATCTACGTCAGGTTATGTGTTTACTTTGGGAGGTGGAGCCATTATATGGAGGAGTATCAAGCAAAAATGTATTGCTGATTCCACCATGGAAGTCGAGTATGTGGCAGCCTCTGAGGCAGCCAAAGAAGCGGTTTGGCTCAGAAACTTTCTGTTGGACTTGGATGTGGTACCTAGTTTGCCTAAGTCTATTACACTTTATTGTGATAATAGTGGTGCAGTTGCAAACTCGAAGGAACCACGAGCCCATAAGACAGGCAAACACATTGAGCGTAAGTACCACCTGATATGAGATTTCGTAAAGAAAGAAAAACTTGCTGTGATCAAGATAGCATCAGCCGACAACCTAGCTGATCCCTTTACAAAGAGCTTACCAGCTAAGGCTTTTGACAGTCATGTTGAGGGAATGGGAGTCAGATGTGTAGCAGCATGGCTTTAAGTATAAGTGGGAGATTTGTAACAGTATACTGAAAAGCAATGCTTTGAGTATAAGTGGGAGATTGTTAGGGTTATATACTAAAAGCATCACTTTTGTAGTAACCTTATTTCCTTAAATTTTGAATAAAAAACATATGGGCAAATGTTTGCATATTGTACTTGTTGCATATGTTAATGCAAATGTCTGATATTCTATATTGCAGATAATATGGTGTGTGGTGTCACACAGAAGATCATATTATCAGTTTTCTATGGAGTATATAAATAGTTCACAACCTAGATGGACTTGGACAATCTATTGGAAAGGTTGTAGTATAATATGGTATTAGTCTATCTTGACTATAGGTTTACACTAGTACACATTGTGTGTATTGAATAGGACCACTTGAGGTTGTTCTCTTTGTACTGACTACATAAGGGAACAAACACCTCTGTTATTATAGATGCTTGTACTCTTAATCCGGATATAATAACGAACATGTATATGCAGAATGCATTACTTTGACTCATAAAAGAGTGAGATTCATTATGGATCAACAACCTCTATGAATTGGATAATAACATTGTATGTATGATGGGCTATTGATTATAAATGGAATCCATGTCCCGATACATCGGGTTGATGATGTCCTCTTAAGGAGCTCATAAGGATTGTCATGTAAACCCTGCAGGTGGATTATATCCGACATGACAAATAAAGTTGAGCGGTACTACTTAAGGATAAAAGATGTCCAATCAATATAGTTGTCAGTAACTTAATTTGATCGACGGACATACGATATCTTAACATGGGGAGCCAAAGGAGCATATAATAAAAGGAGCCCACAAACATAATTTGGGATTAGGGAGGTAGTGCAACAATAGCTCATTAGTGGACCGAGCTATTGTTAATGGGCCTGGATTGTGTGTTCGGGCTGAACACGGGATATCCAGATCCGTTATGAGGCCTAACCCTAATTTCTCCTCATGGTCCCTGCCGTAGCCTATATATCCTCTATTCTCTGGCCGCCAGATTACTTATCAGAAATCTGAAATTTTCTCTAAATTTGTGATTCACGTAAGGAGAGAAAGAGAGTGCTGCCAAGGAGAAGAAAAGGTTGGGAGATCGTCGCCCACACGACGTCCAACTCGAAGAAGGAATACGTGCAGAAGACCTTGGGGTCGTCCGCTCGAGATTGCCAGGAATTACTTGTCTCATTTCTGCCGCAGGTAAAATTTGTGAACCCTAGTTTCCGCCTATGAAGGGTTAGAACACGTATTAGATCTGTTTAACTTTCTATCAATACGCACACCAAAGGAAGGGTCCTGGGAATCCCCAGTTTCATCATGCAGTGTGTACGAGATACGTGTGAGCAGGACACAGTGTACTGCTGTGCACAGCATGTTCGTGTCCAATTTGGACACGGATACGACACAATATTGTGCTCAGTCAACTAGGTTGTGACCTACAAGTCTAGGGCTACCCAAATATGTAATTAGTTTTGCAATTAACCAAAATTCATTTCTTTGTGGCATTTCAACAAACACAGTTTTTTAAACGTGGATACGTGTCCGATACGGACACCAAATCAAATCTACTTCCTACAAAACTTGGCCTACATGTCCATGGTACCTAGATGCATGCATTCATGAAGAGAAAACAGAATATTAACTATGTATGAGGGTATTTACCTATTGAGTGAAATTCCAATAGAAATCAAGCTAGTAGGGGGTGTCCTCTTCACTTGGGGGTGCCAAATGTTTGTGTAACCTTGCTAGCTAGCTTCCCTTAGTATCCTCAATTGTAGGGGGTTCCAATGCAAGAAATTTGGCTCAATTTGGAGTTGATTTGGGTATTTGCGGAGGAGTTTAGGGAAGAACACAAAAGAGGCAATTAAAATGAATTAAAAAGGATGCTAATGATTAATGGGTTGTATTTATAGAGGGAGGGAATGTGTGATGGCTGCCATTAGGTTAGGGTTAGGGTTTAGGATGAGTGGCTAAGGCTTCTCCAACAATTTCAAGCCAATCTAATGGCTCATAACTAAAGTAGCCTTCTTTAACCTTTAGCCTAAAATATCTCTCTAACAAATATCTAGATATTACCCTAATTTGATTTCTTAATTGAAACCCTCTAACTTAGTCTCTAGGGTCATGATTAACAATCTAGATTAGGCTAACTTCTAGGTCAAGTCTCAACAATTTAACTAACACATATTTAATTTATATAATTTACAATTTCACAAAAGTGACAAAATGACCAAAATACCACTAGGCTTAAAAGTAGAAATTTGAAATCCTAAACACATGATTAGGTCTTCTTGGTCATGATTAGTCTTCTAGGTCATGCATGACTAAGGTTACACTAGCAAAACACCAATTTCACATTTCACCATTTTAAATAGTTTTAAAATAACTAAAAATTACCAAAAATCATATCATGACTAAAATCAAATATTTTAATGATTTAAAAATACAAAAGTTCAAATTTACCCCTATTTTAGAAAAGTGGGTGTTACACTATCCACCGAGAAGTTGGTGGCACTGTACATGCGGCATATCTACCGAATTCATGGAGTTCCGTAAGTATCGTATCTGACAGGGATACCAGATTCATCTCTCACTTCTGTAAGAGCTTGCATGACAGTTTGGGAATACAACTGAAGTTCAGCACCGCCTACCATCCCCAGACCGACGGACAATCAGAGAGAACAATCCAGACGCTAGAAGACATGCTGAGATCTTGCGTCTTGGAATTTGGAGGGTCTTGGAAAGACCATTTGCACTTGGTAGAGTTCTCTTACAACAACAGCTACCAAGCTAGCATCGGTATGACTCCGTTCGAGGCACTTTATGGATGTCATTGCCGCACCCCACTTGCTTGGGACGACGTAGAAGAAAGGATATTGCTTGGACCTGAAATGGTGACCGATACGACAGAGAAGGTAAAGATGATTAGGGACAAGCTCAGGATTGCCCAGGACAGACAGAAGCATTGGGCAGATAGCAGCCGACGGCCGTTGGAGTTTGAAAAAGGTGACAGTGTGTTCGTGAAGATCTTTCCTACCCAAGGAACCATCCGTTTTGGCAGAGCGGGAAAGCTAAGTCCCAGGTATGTTGGTCCTTTTGAAGTACTGAACAGGATTGGAGAAGTAGTTTATTGGGTGGCTCTACCCCAAATCTCGAAGGCGTCTACAACGTCTTCTACGTTTCGCAACTGAGACGCTACATTCCGGACTCGAGCCACATCTTAGACTATTCGGAGCTGGAAATTGGACCCAGCCTCACAGTGCAAGAGAAGCCAGTGGCAATATTGGACAGAGGAAAAAAGAGAACCAGGAACTCTGTGACATCGATAGTCAGAGCTATGTGGCGACACAACTCCCCAGGTGAGTCTACCTGGGAGCGAGAAGATAAGATGCGGGAGCAGTATCCGTATCTGTTTGAAACTTGAGGTATCCCCTAGCCCTGCCTTTAATTTCGAGGACGAAATTCTCTAAGGAGGGAAGGTTGTGAAACCCGAAATTTTTAGAATTATTAATTGTTGGATTTATTTTATCTGTAGCATAATCTTAGTCTTATTATTATTATTATTATTATTATTATTATTATTATTATTATTATTATTATTATTATATTATTATTGTCACGACCCGTACCCGGTTTTCGGATGCGAGCTCGTGAGCAAGCTAGCTACGTATCGAGCGGACTCCAGCCCTGACTCGAGTACGTATAAGCTGTCCAGAGTAGGGTATCATGTCTAATCTAAACTATATCTTAATCCACATGAATCATATAAACAAGAATGAACAAGTATGGGTCATGGTCTGCAGCCCATTAGCATATTGTCCGATTAGACTCTAAGAATGGTATGAGTCTATAAAATAAACAGAAAATATCATGGTACTGAATATAAAGCACGAGAAGATAATAAAAATATCACAAGCAAATACCTGTATCATACATCGCGATCCTCTATCATCCTGCTCTGCTAACTAACTCCATGCAGTCGCTAAACCTGAAGAGATCATCAGGACCTCAAAGGACTAGCAAGATATATAATATACAAGCCAACAGGTAATAGTACAAATATGCCAAGAAGTAAGGAACAATCAAGAATATCCAACGAGACGAAATGAACTAAAACACAAGATCTAAACGCAAGGATCCTAAGACACTGGCATGCCATACTAGAAGTGGCTGGCTATAAACTGCAGTCAAGGCAAGTACTCACAATCTATAGTATCTCAATCGCTGTCAAGGCAAGTACACACAACCAAGACGGTAGCCAATCCTAGTATAAAAATCCTATAGACCATAGTCAAGGTAAGTACTCATAATCTATAGAATGTCAAAGTCAAATCCCACTCAAGTCATGTCAAGTCAAGTCAAGTTATAATCAAGTCGAGGAAATCGTGATGTGGGACTAGACGACTCTATCAAGCAATACGTATGAGACTAACATAGTGTAATAGATAGAAATGTCATAACAGAAGAAAACAAGGATGTTCAGACAACTAGAATCATGTAAAGTGAAACTATAACAGGAAAAGTGCACTAGACATGAAATAAAGCAATCACGAATGTAGGGAAAAGAATAGCAGCGAGATGATGAACATGCATATAAATTATACTGTACAAGTTGGCAAGGTATACTTGCCTGGGGGTTGCACGAAGAACCAATAATGTATCGCCAATCACAAATCAGAAAGTCCAAATCATCACAACTGTCTTCGAAAGATGAAATAAACGTTACCAACATTCTCAGAATAGTCAAATTAGCTAGGATTGCCTGTCCTTAAGTCCAATTCTGGACATAGGGGCAAAACGGTAATTTCGGGCAAAAACGATGTCCGCCGTTGGACCCGCTTTGCACCAAAAAGCGTGCCAGAGTCAATAGTCTCTAAAGTCGTCAAACTACATATCTACGGATCTTGTTTTTCGATACGAACCCAACCGTATGTCCAGAGTTGGATTCCGGTGGGCCGTGCTCAAAATCGCCCGTTGAGTGGGACCATGGGGCCCGCAAAACGACGTACGATTCAACTGTCTCAGAATTGGACCAAACTTGGCATACAAGACCAGAAAAATGATACGGTCCTGATGGCATAAGTTTCATCTCGATCTGACGAGCGTGCACAAAGTAATCGGAGAATTTGCAAAGTACACGATACGGTAAATTTTGACGGACACGCATCAAATTCGTCGCGCACACGCGACCAATTTGAATTTCGTCAAAGCCTACACGACCACGAAGCCGTTACGCAGCTTTTGATGCCTTCGGTTCGCGACCACGTCGCCCGGAATGGCGGGACGCACGTCGTATCGATGAATTTCTAATTCTTAAAAATTGGTTTTTCTTGATTTTTAACCATAAATAATTTCCAGTATAATACCTTAAAAATAATTCTACGAAAAGGAGTTCGATCTCGTATAGTTTGTCTACAGGTCTGTTTAAATGGATTTTAAAAAAGGTCATTGGGTTAACGGGGATTCGTTCGTGAACAGGAGTACTTTGACTGCTTTAATGTCCTGTTTTCGAACGGTTATTCACTCGACTTTGAGTCGATTTCTTGATTGATCCATGCTAGAAAAATAAAAACTAATTAAAAGGAAGTGTAGACCTATAGGTTATCGACGTGTAGGATCTTGTAATTTGAAAAACAATTAAACGAGGGGTGAGAACACTCACGTCAAAGTTGGATCGGCCATGGCTATCCGTACCGGGGTTGCTGTTGATTCTGCGCTGTTCGTGGCCTTGTGGCCGACCGGCGGTCGTCCTCCGGCGGCACACGGCCGTCGGGGTGGCCTCCTAGGTAAGGGGGAAGGGTGGCGTGGGTTTGGGCTAGGGTTTAGGTTTCTGATCGGTTCCTCCTTCCCCTGTTCCTTTTTCTCGAGCGGTTATAAGGGGAATAGTTTCCTCTCGGGCTGGGATGGTTTATGCTGGGTGGCCTATGCTGTGGGCTCGAGAGGAGGAAATGGGCTGTGGGATTTATTGTTTCTTAATGCAAAATCATGTATATATATATTTATGTATATACACATGTATGTATAAATACATATGTATACTTATATATATATATATACGCATACACACACATACTTATATGTATATAATAAATACATATATACGATATATTTATATACATACATACTTATATACATGTATATACACACACAAAATACCTATATATATATACATTTTTTTTACCTATATATATATATATATATATATATATATATATATATATATATATATATATATATATATATATATATTATTCATATATACATATACATACATTTATATATTTATATATATACATTCACGTACACACATACACTTATATAATATATGTATATTTATATATACATGCACATACACATATATACACGTATGTATTTTATATAAATACTCATATACACTTATATTTATTCTTTTGATAAATAATAAATTAATACTAACTATTAATAATAAATACTCTATTATAAATGACGACATTAATAATAATAATTCCACTAGTAATTAAAATAATTTAATAATAGCTCCTGGATGGGCATATCATATACTCCCATTACTGGGCCCCAGAAAATCGTACAAATATTCTAAAACGATATTTAATATTAATAATACCTATATTCTACCCATAACTAATGTTTAGAAAATAATTGCCAATTCCTAAAAATATATACAAAATATTTGCACTTACCAACATGTCTACAAGGCCGTACTTGGTCCCACTACATGTCTACATGGGCCTGGACTCAGTTCGGGTCCAGTTTGACTAGTTTTGTACAAACGGGTCTCCTAAACGTCAAATAATATAATTAATAAATAAATAAAATCTTCGATACGGGTTAAGTCGCAACTTGGCCTGGTTTTCCTAGTTAGGACATCACTATGGCTCGGCCTTCTCTACTAGGGCTAATACACTAGTCAAAGCACGCCATTGCACTCTCCGTGTCATGATTCCTAGCCATCTGGTGCTTTATAACTCAGCTATGGTTAAAGTCACCTACCGTAATAATTAACTAAATAATTATTTATAAAATCTAAAAGTCACCATTTAAATCAATTAAATAATAATAAAAAATATTTTCAAAAATTTCGGGAAGGGAGGCTACAATTATTATTATTATTATTATTATTATTATTATTATTATTATTATTATTATTATTATAGTCAGATCAGGAAAACATTATTTTTAAAATTAATTACTGGATTTTTGATTGTGGCCTGTCCCGATCCCGTACCCGGGGTCCGACCCCGAACTCGAACCAGACCCCGTCTTCCGAACCCACCCTTGGATTTTCCATTTAAAACCTGAAATTAAATCCATTTATATCTATATATATACATAGGTTGGTTTAATATGATTTATTAAAAAAAACACAAAAACCTATTTTTTCCCCCCACGACCTGGCTCCCCATGACCAGGCCGTTCCCCCCAAAATCTCCTCTAATCCCTCACAGCCACCCCACTCTTTCTTCATCTCCTTCAAAACCCATTTCCTTCCTCTCTCACCAAAAGCATAAGCACTCCTCTCCCTCACTCTCAAACTCATCCTCCTCCTCATCTCTCTCTCTATTCCCATTTCTACACTCTCCAGAGCCCTCCAACCCGAGCCCATCTTCGATCCGGCTGCCGTTCGACCCTGCGCTCGCCTCCGACCCGAGGCCAGCACCTCCCCGGCGCCTCCGCCCGCGTCTCTGACCCGAGGCCAGCGCCTTCCGGCGCCCACCTCCACCCGCGCATCCGCATTCCGAGGCCGCGCTCGCCTTTCCCGACCCGGCCAGCGCCCCGCCGGCCCGTGCCCATCCGGCCAGCACCCCGGCGACCCCCTCGAGCCCTGTCGGCTCCGCTCCAGCGCTGCCCCGAGTTCCGCAGCGCTCTGTCCCAAGCCGATCTGCTGTCCGCACCTTCTGTGCGCTGTTTCGAGCCAATTATCGCTGTCCGCGTGTTCCTGGACAGTTCTAAGTTGGCACGAATTATTTCTTTTTCTATTTCTTACATCTGAGAGCTCTAGCCGAGCAATTGAGGTATAATCCCATGTCCCTGTGTCCCTCCCGTAGCTTAGTCAATGATGACACGGTCCCGATCCCGTTACGGGGATCAGCTTTAGTTAATTTCATTAGGGGATACGCGTTATTTTGGATCAGACTGTTGTTTATAGTTTGTGGCTTATATTTTTCCCCTTGGATTTGGATATTCAATTTTGGGATGCTGTGGTTATGTGTTGGATGGAGTTTGCAAGGTTGGAGCTATATGTATGTCTATACCGGATTTTCTTTGTACCGCCTATGTGGCTAGGTCATCCTAGTTACAGAGGAGGTGCTGCCCAATTTTTCTTAAATGATTTCAAAATATTTTAGTAAGCAAAACCTATTTCCAAAACCCTGGCCTTTGCAAATGGTTTATAAAAATTATTTCATTTTGATTTAGTTTTAAGTATTGGTTGGTTAGTTTTCTGTATCCCCGTCAGGCGACGACCGTATAGGTCAGATGAGCCTCGGTGACACGCAAACGTTACAGGGAATTCCTGTACGTTGAGGCGTTAGCCAGCAACGTGAGATTGCATGACCAAGTATGGGACACCCCATTTTCATATGCTATATTTAATTATATTTATATTTTTATTACTTGTTACTGGGTATTTTGTACCTTGGATGCAGGGCTTCGGCCTCCTGACTGGACCGCTTCACGACATTTAGAGCTCGCCTCAGTTTTATGTTAAATTAATTAAATTTTCGTAAGGACATAAGTCCAGTTTTTCTTTATTTTTCTGTGGCCATGTATTGCGTGGCTTAGATTTTCTATTTCTTTTCTGGGTTTTGTTGTTGGCGTAGCTAGGCACATAATAAAAATTGGTTATTAATTATTTTGTACAAAATTAATAAGGATTTCTCATATTTAATTAAAATGGATAAATTACTAGTAAGTTAACAAGTCTATGATTTTATCATTTAAAGAAAGTTAGTTATATATATATTATTAAAAATACAAGTTTTGCCAATTAAATTGTAATTGCTATTTTCTCCAATAAATCAGTAATCGGTTTATCCTGTAAAATTGATAACCAATATAGTATACGACGTAGACGGTTTTCGTTAGATTAATTAAATAATTTAAAACCTGACTAGGGACTGTTTCTAGAAATTGCAACTAGCACACCTAGATTTGGCTCATCTATGATTCTAAGTCAAGGATTCTCAACTGTAGGATTTCGAGGACGTACTTGACTTCCTTTCCGACACTGACATCCCAATCTAGTCATACAAACAAAGACAAGTTACGGTTATATTTTCTTGCATTTTTTTAGTAATTGTCATGATTGCATGCTTAAACCACATTGCTACACAGAACTCTCTCCTTGAGTTCAATTATTGATTATGGGATATTGGCGGAGTAGTTAGCGTTTATGGCCAAACCCACATATTGTATTATTGCGCGAGCTTACCCCTCTTACACACGGGGATAGGCCACATCGCTAGGATGCTATTGTACAATCCAAGCCGGTCATAGACGTTACCTATTCAAATCATATTGTTTCAAATATTGAATTGCTGAAAATTGCTGAAAAATATTGTTCAAAGTATTTCAACTGTTTAAAATTGCATCTTTCCATTATTACTTAGAATGTCAGATTATGTGCTCGTACTTGCTCCTTTTCTGACTGGATCCCCCCCAAAGGTGATGTTGATGATGCTGAGCTATTGTTCAATAGCTACTATGACCTGGTATTGTATCTTATGGTATTGCCAGAGTCCCCCTTGGAGGATACAGAATCGGAGGCTGATGAGCCGACTGTCAAGCTAGTTGCTTTCTAGTTATCTAGTTTCATTGTATTTGAGTTTGTTGATTTGAATTCAGTATTTTATTTTAGTACTTTTATTTCCAGTTGTACTTTTCAATTGTTGAATAAAAAGTTTTTTAAAATTTTCGTATATTCAAGTTGTGACAAATGTATAAATGTTGTTGTGAACACCTGCATATAGAACAGCTTACTGCCGTCGTCTCACAACGGTGCAGGCTAGGCATGATCTGGTTTGACCCAATAATTTAGGATCGGGTCGTGACAGCCTACCATATTTTTTACCTATACAACTTGTTAGTGGTAAACAAGCCAATATTTTACATTTGAGAAACTTTGGATGTGCATCATATGCCCCAATTCTACCTCCCAAAAGAACTAAGATGGGTCGCTAACGACGTTTGGGAATATGCATTGGTTTTGAGTCTTCTTCCATAATAAGATATTTGGAACCAATAACTCGTGATGTCTCTACTGCAATATTTGATGATTGCCAATTTAATGAGAGTCTTCCTACTGCTAGGGGAGGTAAGTAACAAATTGTGCATATAGAACAACCCATTGCTAATGAACGACATGAGTTGGCATAGAATACGCCTAATCTATCTCATCAAGATCCATGAACTCCAAAATATGACAAGGAGACAAGGAGAATGATACATTTACAAGAAATTGTAAATCAATTACTCGATGCATTTAATGAGGCCGCAAAGGTAAATAGATCACATGTGTCAGCTATAAAAGTGCCAGCCATAATTACTGTTCAAGTTGGGCAAAATCTAAACAAGACGGCAAATAAATCCACTACTACACGTCAAAAGAGTGGTAGGGCTATAGGTTCCAATGATAATGCTCCTAGAAAGAGGAGAGCTAATGAAACATCTTGCCTTGATAAAAGCCCAATAGTGGCTAGATCTCCAAAAATAAATAATAAAAATGTACATATTTTTTAATTCACTGAAATGTTTATGGATGTCACTAGAGGACAGGTACATGAAAATGAAGAGATCTCGATATTTTATGCATGTTTAGGGAAATTGTGGAGTAGAAAAAGCACTTGTCGTTGATGATATAAGTAGTGCCCCATCCCGCTCAGTTCAACAGGATGAACAATGGACGCAACAACATTCGGACTTGGCTACACAGCGACTTGCTCGGAGTCCCGCTCGGTCGAGGCAACTCCTCGTTCAGGTGGTTAGCTTCGATGAACTCGTCTCTGCTTCGCCTTCACACCTAATAAATATATGTTTTCTTACGCACTGAGTATGTATGCTAATAAAAAAATGAACCCACATAGTTAAGAGAATAATCCCGTTCTGTGTCAGTTTTGTATAGAACATAGAGATATTAAACTTGATGCCTAAATAACTTCACGTTGGATTTTCAAATTGGCACTCGGTATTTCGATCTTATAACTTGGGTAAAATATAAGTTTCTTGTGCTGCCACATAGACTATAAACTTGTTGTCATAGTCTATCGGTTTCCACGGTGTCAATGTTGGTTATAATCTACATATTCCTACGATTTTATTGCATCCTATGGTCTCAATGCTTGTCATATAAAGTATGGCACAGTTTGAAGTACTACATGGAACACGGTTTGTTCAAGTTAAGCAGGCTATCAAATAGTCGTCTTGAGTCAAAGGTCAAAATTACTGAACAATAAAAAGTTCTCGGGATCGTTTGTCACCAATTCAGTCCCTAGCCTGGGAGTTGCATAGAGATGAAAAGTTTAGATGAGGAAAGGTTGTCAGTTAGGCCATGGATTTATGTTGAGTCTAGATGTTCTCGTAGGTGCGTGGTCGTGGGCAACTTGTGCACAAGGGCGATGTTTCTTAGGATGGTATCCCGGGGCCAGGGACAAATCCGGCCTAAGAGGAAACACGATATAGTTGAGCCGGCAGAGAACGTGGTGATTCAGAAACTTTTAGGGTGCTCGCTATCCTGTTAGAAGGATCTCTGTCTCCACCAAGCTATGTCCGTGATGGCTTATTATGCTAGTGACCTTCATATAGTTTGAGTCAGCGTGCTAGCGGCAATTCGCATGCATGGCATTGGCTTGAGTCAAGAAGTGAATACATGGCACGTAACGTAGCTATCAAGCCTAAGATTTGGCTTCAACAGAGACACGTTCTTTGGTACGATATGTGGCGTTATGGTTTAGTAGCTTGACACTAAGTCCTTATATTATAATTGTATTGTTGTGTTAAAACAGGGAAGGCCTGAAGGTAAGTATGGTAAGTTTATACTATGTTGCAAGGCAGGTCACGATGTTGTGATACTAGTAGGCTTTGTAGTATATCCTATGAATCTTATCCTGAGGCAAGATTAGAAAGAACACTAAAATCTTAGTGCGCACTCACTAGATCAATGCGTTGGTTTTGTATGGGTGGGCGAGAGGCCTCCCCACCAGTGCATTCTATGTACTGATACCCCAATAATTTGTATGCAGGTTTTAGGTAGCAACTCGCTCGGTATGAAGCTCGCTTGGACGCGCTGAGGCATGGAGTTCCTTGGCGTTACGAGACGTACGTTCGCGTTGGAGTCTTCACTTATACAGGATATAATGTATGGACATCACCTATTGTAATCTTCTTCAAGTTGTAAGCCTCGGGGCATGATCTTATTATAATTGAGAGATGAGAGAGAGAAAGAGCTTGAGTGATTGTAATAATGACTTTTATGTACATGAGCTTCAAAGGAACAAAGTGATTGAAATCAAGCAAGTAAGATCAAATAAAAATTTAGCCGATTTGTTCACCAAGACACTATCAAAGACTACATTTTAGAAGTTGGTACACGGAATAGGCATGCAATGACATAATCATTAGACCAACTAGCTGTTACAGACTCATTGTATCGAGGGGGAGTATGGCTTGCAAAGAATACTTTTTAAATTTGCGCGTTGTACTCTTTTTCCTTAACTAAGATTTTTTCCATCGGGTTTTTCTTAGTAAGGTTCTAATGAGGCAAAAAATATGCATTTACCACCAACTAATTAATGGTGAATATCCAAGGAGGGGTGTTGTAAAAATATATAGATTCACCATAATTATTGGTATTATGATAATATTATAAATATGGATAGATTCACCATAATTATTGGTATTATGGAATCACCAGTATTATCATTATGATAATAACCTTCATTGTAAGCCTATATAAAAGGCTTTTATATAGTTGAATTGACATGGTGAGTAAAAAAAAATTCCTCCATTCTTCTAGTTTACAACATCGCTTCCTTTTTATTATTTTTAAAATATGGATCATAATGATGCTACTGGTTCTAAACAACCATATCAAGGTTATAATTATGTTAATAATCATAAACAAGATTTTGTGCTACCGACACAAATGTCACTTCCAAAAGTTAGAATTATGATTATTAATGTTTCAACTAGGAAAATATCAGTTTTACAAGAATTTTTTGATAAATTATTTGTCACCGATAGTGAAGGAAAACCAAAAACAATAACTAGAGCTGCACAATGCAATAAATGCAAAAAAAATTAAATGGAAAATGTCACGGACACTTTAAAGAGACACTATGAAAGTTGTTTTGGCAAGGACACATTAAAAGCTAGACAAACACATTTAAGCATTGGTCCTCAAAGATCTTCCGAAGGAAAATTTACTTATTCTGCTGCTCATAACAAAATCGGGCTAACAAATTATATTATTTATGATGAACAAGAACAACCTTTACATTTGGTGAAAGTGAATCATATTATAATTATGCTAATGTTACTCTTAAATCCTTATTATTCTAAAGTTTCTAGATCTACTACTAGAGCAGAAGTTATCATTTTGTTTTTTGAAAAAAGGCAGCTTTGAAATAAACTTTTGTAAATGTTAGTAAAAATATTTAACGTTTGATATATGGACTAGTAAAAATAGTTACCCTTGTTGGAGTGGGTGGGGTTCCCAACCTATGTGGAGAAGACCCCGGAGTGCGACGAGCGCCGTCCGAAGTCGGAGAAGCTCGGGAAGTAGGCGACGTTGCTGCTGCTGCTGCTGCTGGAGCTTCTGGGAGCAGAGGATCCGAGTTCGGCCCGAACTCGGTCCCAGGCCGAGTTCTGGCCGAACTCGGTCTGGTTGTTCCAGCGTTTGGCCAGTAGGTGCTGGCTGCCCCGCACAGAGTTCTGGCCGAACTCTGTGTTGTCGGGGGCTGAAGCGGGATTTTGGATGAGTTTTCATCATTGGATCTAATCCAACGGTCCAGGTTGGTTGCGGGATTAGGGAGATATATATTGAGTTTTCTCAACCCTAATTCACAAGTGCAACATAACACAAGTTCCAGAGAGAAGGAGGCAAGAGTGCCATTGCAACTTCGGAGAAGAAGGCGGAGGATTGAAGGTTGATATTCGGAGGAGATCGTGTTCGGGTAATCTCTACTCGTCGTTCTCGTTCTTCGTAGCCTTGTAATCATTGTTCTTATCTCTGAGTGTTGTGGGGATCCGATTTGGATCGGAGGAGTTTGTAGAGGGTGTAATTCTTCTATTCCATTAGTGGAGGCTTCTCAGGGTTGGACTCCGATCGTCCCGTGGTTTTTTCCCGCAAGGGTTTCCACGTCAAAAATTCTCTGTGTCTGCGTGGATTGTTTTTGTGTGTTTGTTTTTGGTTCGTGCGTTGTTTGCTCGGTCCTCTCGCAGGTACTCTCCGGTTTGGGGAAAGGTTTCCGCGCTTCTTTCCCAACAGAGTGGTATCAGAGCTTTGGGTTCAAAGGGTGTCAGGAGTTGACAGAGGAACCAGAGAGGAGAGATGGACGCGAAGCCGGTGCGCATGGTGAACCTCAATGGCACAAACTATCATTATTGGCGGAGCAAGATGAAGGATTTGCTATTTGTCAAGAAGCTGCATCTACCTGTGTTTGCATCCGAGAGGCCCAGTGATAAATCCGAGGAGGACTGGAAGTTCGAGCACATACAGGTGTGTGGGTACATACGGCAGTTTGTTGATGAGAACGTGTACAACCACGTTGCCAATATTGAGCACGCGAAGATGTTGTGGGATAAGCTGGAATCCTTGTATGCGAAGAAGACCGGGGTAAACAAGTTGTTCCTGATCCGAACGATGATGGGTCTGCGGTACAAGGATGGGGCGTCTATTACGGATCACTTGAGTGATTTCCAGGGCGTGGTTGACCAGTTATCTTCTATGGGAGTCAAGTTCGACGACGAAGTTCAGGGACTGTGGCTGCTGTGTACCTTGCCAGACTCGTGGGAGACCGTACGAGTATCTATGATCGCTTCTGCTCCAGAGGGCGTGGTCAGTCTGGAGTTTGCTAAGAGCGGGGTGTTGAATGAAGAGATGCGGAGACGTTCTCAGGGCACTTCATCCACATCCCACCACTCAGAGGCATTGGTTTCAGAGAGCCGCGGAAGGGGCAAAAGCAGGGGTCCAGGTGGTGGCAGAGACAAGAGCAGGGGAAAGTCCAAGGGTCGGTACGAGGACTCAGAGTGTTATCATTGCGGTAAGAAGGGCCATATCAAGCGGAACTGTTTCGCTTGGAAGAGAGAGAAGAAGGGCGACAAGGGGAAGCAAGAAGAGAACACTACAGCGGCGGCCTCGACGCATGGAGGCGATGTGATCGTCGTAGGTGATGAGGTCATTACTAACCTCGCCTGCGATGACAATTCTTGGCTGGTGGACTCAGGGGCTTCAGCACATGTATCTCACAATAGGGCACTGTTTGCCACTTACACGACAGGCGACTGTGGCGTGTTGAAGATGGGCAACGGAGATGTGTCGAAGGCGGTTGCCATTGGAGATGTGCATTTGAGAACGAAGACGGGTGCGGTTCTTGTTCTCAAGGATGTTCGTCATGTCCCTGATATCCGTTTCAACCTGGTGTCGGTTGGAAGGTTGGATGACGAGGGATTCTTCAGTCTCTTCGGGAATAGTCAGTGGAAGCTTTCCAGAGGTTCGTTGGTGATTGCCAGAGGAAGCAAGAAGTCCGGTCTCTACTATATGGAGGGGAGCGCACAGGGGGCACAGGAGGTGAACGCAGTCAGTGATGCGTCTACCGAGTTGTGGCACAGGCGGCTCGGCCATATCAGCGAGAAGGGGATGAGCTACTTGGTGAACAGGAAGGTGATTCCGGGGCTCAAGTCTACAAAGTTGGAGAAATGCACGCACTGTTTGGCTGGGAAGCAAAGTAGGGTGTCTTTCCAGAGTCACCCAAGTTCGAGGAAGCCGGCGTTGCTCGAGTTGATTCACTCGGATGTCTGCGGTCCTATGAAGGTAAAATCTCTTGGTGGTGCTTCTTACTTTGTGACTTTCATTGATGACTGTTCCAGGAAGGTTTGGGTCTATGCCTTAAAGACCAAGGATCAGGTGCTGCCTACTTTCAAGGAGTTTCAGGCCTCCGTTGAAAGGGAGACGGGCAAGAAGTTGTTGTGTGTTCGGTCCGACAATGGCGGCGAATACATCGGTCCCTTTGATGCGTATTGCAGAGAGCAAGGGATACGACACCAGAAGACTCCGCCAAAGACACCTCAGCTCAATGGTGTAGCGGAGCGCATGAACAGGACACTGATGGAGAGGGTGCGGTGTTTGCTGTCAGAAGCAAACTTGCCGGGCAGTTATTGGGGTGAGGCTCTTCTCACAGCTGCTTATATTATTAATTTGTCTCCTAGTGCTCCTTTGCAGGGTGATGTGCCTGACAAAGTATGGTACGGCAAAGAGCCGTCATACAGTCACCTGCGGGCGTTTGGTTGTAAAGCCTTCGTACATGTACCGAAGGACGAAAGGACCAAACTTGAGCCGAAGACGAGGCGATGCGTCTTTGTCGGCTACGGTCGGGATGAGTTTGGCTATAGACTCTACGACCCAGTGGAAGGAAAGCTCTACAGAAGCAGGGACGTGGTGTTCGTCGAGGATCAGACCATGACCAACACTCAGGACTCCGAGACGCCTTCTGAGGCTGAGGAATTGCCTGAGTTAGAGTCATTTCGCTTCGAGCAGTTTCCAGAGGACATCGCGGAGGATCCAGTTATGGGGGAGCCGGTACATGGAGTTGCTCCCAACCTTGATCATCAGCCTGCTGATGGTGGTCAGGGTGTCCCTCAGGAGGATGAGCATGCCGGAGAGGTAGTTCCTGAAGGGGAGGAGGCTGTCGGTATACAGCCAGCACCAGTAGCTCCACTGAGAAGGAGCAACAGGGATCGTCGACCATCTACGAGATACTCGCCGGATGAGTATGTGCTACTGACTGACGGGGGAGAGCCCGAAAGTTTCGCAGAGGCTATGGAAGACGAACACAGGCAGGAGTGGATGGTGGCTATGCAGGAGGAGATGAGTTCCTTGTACACCAATTCTACTTATGATCTGGTGCGGTTGCCAAAGGGCAAGAAGGCTTTGAAGAATCGATGGGTGTTCAGAGTGAAGCAGACGGATGATGCTACTCGCCCTCGATACAAAGCGAGGCTGGTAGTCAAGGGCTACGGTCAGCGGAAAGGCGTGGATTATGATGAAATCTTTTCGCCTGTCGTCAAGCATTCGTCTATTCGGGTGGTGCTAGCATTAGCAGCCAGTTTTGACTTGGAGGTCGAGCAGATGGATGTGAAGACGGCGTTCCTCCACGGTGATCTTGAGGAGGAGTTGTACATGGAGCAGCCGGAGGGATTCTGTGAGAAGGGCAAGTCACATTTGGTCTGCCGGTTGAGGAAGAGCTTGTATGGTCTGAAGCAGGCTCCGAGGCAGTGGTACAGAAAGTTCGAGTCGTTTATGGGGGAGCATGGTTATGCACGGACGACGTCGGACCATTGTGCATTTGTGAGGTATTTTGCCGAGGATGATTTCATCATTTTATTGCTCTATGTAGATGATATGCTATTAGTGGGTCGAAATGCCACTAGGATAGCGGAGTTGAAGCGCCAACTGGGCGCGGCCTTCTCTATGAAGGATTTGGGCGCAGCGAAGACTATTCTTGGGATGGAGATCAGCCGAGAGAGAGAGTCCAAGCTGCTACACTTGTCCCAAACGAAGTACATTCACCGGGTACTTCAGCGTTTCGGGATGGACGGGTCGAAGAAAGTGAGTTCCCCCCTCGCGGCTCACTTTAAGTTCACTGAGGAGCAGTGTCCATCTACCGAGGACGAAAAGGAAGATATGGAGCGGGTTCCATATGCTTCAGCTGTGGGAAGCCTGATGTATGCTATGGTGTGTACGAGGCCAGATATTGCTCATGCAGTTGGTACGGTTAGCAGGTATCTTTCGAATCCTGGAAGGGTACACTGGAGTGCGGTCAAGTGGATTCTACGATACCTTCAGGGCACTGCCGGTTGGAGACTTTCCTTTGGTGGTGACGAGCCGAAGCTGGTCGGGTATACCGATGCTGATATGGCTGGAGATGTAGACACGAGGCGGTCGACTTCGGGCTACGTGATGATGTTTGCGGGAGGAGCAGTGTCGTGGCAGTCGCGGTTGCAGAAGTGTGTTGCCTTGTCGACGACGGAGGCGGAATACATTGCGGCGACGGAGGCTTGCAAGGAGCTGTTGTGGATGAAGAAGCTGTTGCAGGAAATGGGACTGAAGCAAGAGCAGTATACTTTGCTTTGCGACAGTCAGAGTGCTATCCACCTTGTGAAGAATCAGACGTTTCATAGCCGGTCCAAGCACATCGAGACTCGGTATCATTGGATACGGGATGTGGTTGAGAAGAAGGACGCGGCGCTTGAGAAGGTGCATACAGACGACAACGGAGCTGATATGTTTACGAAGATTCTACCAAGGGGGAAGTTCGAGTACTGCAGGCAGATCGTCGGGATGACGACGTCCTCCCCATAGTTGTGAAGGGGGAGATTTGTTGGAGTGGGTGGGGTTCCCAACCTATGTGGAGAAGACCCCGGAGTGCGACGAGCGCCGTCCGAAGTCGGAGAAGCTCGGGAAGTAGGCGACGTTGCTGCTGCTGCTGCTGCTGGAGCTTCTGGGAGCAGAGGATCCGAGTTCGGCCCGAACTCGGTCCCAGGCCGAGTTCTGGCCGAACTCGGTCTGGTTGTTCCAGCGTTTGGCCAGTAGGTGCTGGCTGCCCCGCACAGAGTTCTGGCCGAACTCTGTGTTGTCGGGGGCTGAAGCGGGATTTTGGATGAGTTTTCATCATTGGATCTAATCCAACGGTCCAGGTTGGTTGCGGGATTAGGGAGATATATATTGAGTTTTCTCAACCCTAATTCACAAGTGCAACATAACACAAGTTCCAGAGAGAAGGAGGCAAGAGTGCCATTGCAACTTCGGAGAAGAAGGCGGAGGATTGAAGGTTGATATTCGGAGGAGATCGTGTTCGGGTAATCTCTACTCGTCGTTCTCGTTCTTCGTAGCCTTGTAATCATTGTTCTTATCTCTGAGTGTTGTGGGGATCCGATTTGGATCGGAGGAGTTTGTAGAGGGTGTAATTCTTCTATTCCATTAGTGGAGGCTTCTCAGGGTTGGACTCCGATCGTCCCGTGGTTTTTTCCCGCAAGGGTTTCCACGTCAAAAATTCTCTGTGTCTGCGTGGATTGTTTTTGTGTGTTTGTTTTTGGTTCGTGCGTTGTTTGCTCGGTCCTCTCGCAGGTACTCTCCGGTTTGGGGAAAGGTTTCCGCGCTTCTTTCCCAACAACCCTTTTATTGTATCATGGCACGTTGTTTAGATGTAAAATAGATTTTGCAAAAAAAAAATGAATTATTTGTCTAAGACCATTGGAAATCCTATATACTAGCTCTGCCATTGATGGAGCTATTATACAAGTTTTATGTGAATATGATATTCACAATTAAAATTTTTTAATTTTTTTTGTAATGCAAGTAATAACAATTCTTGTATTAGTATTTTAAAATCTCAATTTTTGCCTATACTAGACGAACAACTTTTTCATATAAGATGTACATGTCATATTATTAATTTAATTGTACAAGAATGTCTTCAGTTCTTTCAACCAAATTTAGAAAATATTAGATCATGTCTAATTAGTTTGAATATTTCAGCAAGTAGACAACAAGATTTTAAAATGTTATATGGACAATATGGTATGATATTTAGAAGATTTGTTGAGAATGCTCCATATAGATAAAATTCTACTTATTTAATGTTGAAATATTATATTAAATTTTGAGATGTTATTATACATTATAGTAATGTTAATCCAAGTACTAATTTTCAAGTAACTGAAAATGGTTGGTTAGTTGTTAGTTCAATTTACGGATTTTTAGAATTATTTACAATGTTACATGTATTTTATCCGAAATTTATTATCCAACTTCTTCTTTAGTTTTAACAAAAAAATATTAACATGTCTCATATATTTGCATAATATATAACTGCTCCTGGTTTTGACTATGTATTTCACAAATGGAACAAAAATGTCTAAAATACAGGCGTGAAATATCTCTTTTATATTGTTTGCCTGCAATTTTTTCTCATAAAATTAAATTAGATCGTGTGTTTATATTGTTAGACAATTATCAGGACAATATGAATGTTGAGGTAGGTAGCTTAAAATTAGAAATTAAAGAAAATTTATATCTTCTAATTACTTTATATGAAGAAAAAATTGTATCTAGTCGACCCAGTACAACTACGACCCATAATTTTGGAGTTCTAGCTATCAAGGTATAATGTACCTGATATGTGTCTGGCACATATGTGTTTCCTTGTATCTTCTTGACATGTGCTTGTTTGCCGTCGTAGTAAAAAAATAGGTTCTTGTCAAAATACGACAATTTGTGACATCATTAAAACATGTAAACATTGGCAAAACCAAGTTAAGGGTTGCATCCAAAGAAAACTTTATTTTTTTACACACACACACACACACACATATATATATATATATATTTATTTATTTATATATATATATATATATATATTATTTATATTTATTATATATATATATATAATTATATATATATATATATATATATATTTTATATATATAAATATAAATATAATATATATATATATATATATATATATATCTATATATATATATATATATATATATATAATATATATAATATATATATAATATATTTATTTATTTTTTCATATGGGTCAGCCCACGTCAGGTCCGTTCCAATACTAATTGAGCCCTGAGGCATATTTTACAACTGAGGCCTTCTTAATTTTATATTTAAATATAATTTTTACTGAAAAAATCATCTTCTTGCCTTTTTAGGAAAAATTCCTATTTAATTTTTTATATTCAAGTTTTTCAGCATACTTTTCTCAATAGATAACGTAGCTAATCCATTTAATCTTTCTTGTGACATACTGAACGTATAAGATTTTATTAGTTTAAATTTTAAAAAACTTCTTTCAGCAGAAGCTACGTATACTGTGTTGTCAACAAATTCTATAAGAAACCCAAACATTTGAAAAAGAATCAAATCTGATATGAAATTCAATATTTCAATTGTTCTTTATTTCTACTGGTAATATTTCTCTTAAAATTTTTAGTTTTATAAATAATATAATTCATCCATCAAATTTTGCCATGTTTTAGAAACATTTTAAGATTGAGATATTTACTTTCCAAATCACATTCCTAATGTCTTTAATTTATTAAATCATACACAAAACCAATATATTGTCAAATAATTGAAACTGTTCAAAACCTATTTTTAGTGGCTGGGGCAACCTTTGTGGAGAATACTTCGGAGTGCGACGAGCACCATCCCTGTGTCGAAGAAGCTCGGGGAGTGCATCAATCATTGTATATTGGAACATATATGTGTTAGCCTAATGATCTAACCATGTTTTTGATTGTGGTTATTCGATAAAGTTTAACATTATGGTATTACTAATATCCATGCTATCACTATAGTGATACTTAAACTTAGCATTGTCCTAATGTGCATTCAACTTATCATACTTGCTACTATGTATATTGCTTTTTTCGTCTAACATATATTTACAGAAAAAGCAATAAGCAAAATCAACATGGACATAGCAATAAAAAAATTATGATGGGCCAAGACGATTGTATCCCACAAGATTTCTCTGAAACGTCCAACGTCATCTTCGAGGCCATGTACTAGGGGTTTCGCTTCCCGGTCAACAAACGGGTCGAGAGGGGCAGTACCCCTATGGGGGTTCGGGGCTAAGCCCCATAGGTATTCAGATTTCACAATCTAGGTATCTTTGGACAGCCATGCCATCATCATTTCAAGACTCTGAAGAAGCCTACACTTGTAAACCCCCTATTTAAAAATTTTATTTTTATCTTTTAAAAATATTTATTTGGTATTTTACTAATTATTAATAGCCTTTTAAAATAAAATTAATGAATAATTGTTTATTTTTAATTTTTTTATTTCAAAGTTGACAGTATTTTCTTAAATTTTGATAAGCCTTATATGTTAATGATCTTATTATCATAAGAATAGCAAGTAAACTATTACACTATGAATATACAGTAGGTAGCTTGTAAATAATATGTATTCTAATAGTTAATTGTTTACAAAGTATTTTGAATTTAGGATGTCAAATTATTAGATTTAATGGATATATGAGTAAATACTTGATGTAAATACATTTTATTAGTAAGTAATATTTCTAATTTAAAAATATTGAAGTATCCCTCTTATTGTATATTTTGGTTATTTATGATTTTAGGAAGTTATAGGAATTTTGGAGTGTTATATGTTATATGTATATAATATTATATATATATATTATATATATATATATATATATATATATATATATATATATATATATATATATTTTTTTTTCTTTATATATATATATTATATATTATATATATATATATAAAGAAAATATATATATATATATTATATATATATATATATATATATATATATAATATATATATATATAATATATATATATAT